>CM066034.1:521382831-521737572 GCA_033557465.1 Ichthyophis bannanicus | reverse complement strand
ACTGCTCTTTACGGTGTATCATCATAACATGCATCAGTTCTTAAAGCATTCCACCTAAAGGTATATTCTCAATAACAGATTGTTGGTCCATTATTAGCATAAAAAAAACCTAATTCAGGGGAAGTAGAGAGATTAGAAAGCCCATATTTCCTGGTGGCTTAGTATTGTTCTCTTTCATGCAGGAAGTATGCTAGTACATTACAATAAGCCAATTTTAATATTTCCTTTACAGACAGAGGATATTCGCCTGGAGCCGAATATTTATGATGCCTGTACGACTGATATCAGGAACTTTTGCTTGACATATACCCTTTGGCAATGCTCAGGGTAACCCTTGTTGTCTTTTCCACATCTAGGACAAGAGAAGAGAACCGGTCTCATTAGCCAGAGCTGTGAAATTAATTTGCCCACTCAGCAGTGGCTGCATTGCCACCACAAGATCATTGGCGTTAACCTGTTCCATATAAGGCAGATAATGACCCTGCTGCCGGCCGTGTACAAATGTTTCATACTTGTAAGTGGATTAGAATTAGGGGCCTTTCCAACAATTCATGCATATTAATTTTCTGTATTGGAGTTTTATAAAGATACTGACATAGAAAACCAGTCTTTAATGAAAAATGCCATACAAACAACCATTAAAACATCCTAACTATTTTTTTAATGCTTTTTCTGAAGATGTAATATCCAGGTACAATTCCTGCCTTTTTCATTTCTATATTATAGTAAAACATTCAACTCATGCTTAAGGAGTTCCTGAATTTTGCTGTTTACTTTTGCATGGCCTAAATGTTGGATGATAACTTTTTTTTCTGTTGCACTTTAAACATTGTATTGCCCACGTTGAAATTTAGTGATCTCCAGCAGAACCAGCAGGAAGGAATCTTGCACATATGGGTATCTTCTGTACCGAACTACGTAGCTTGCGCGGGAACACTCCCCAGCGTTCCAAACGGAAAGCTTTTGGGAGCATCCCAAAGTGCCTGCGCGCTTGCGCTTCCCGCCTTTCCTAACCGCATCTCTCCAGTTCTTCTTTTCCGCGGAGCCAGCAGGTCGTGTTCCCTTCATCACCGTTGAAGAATTTCTTTATGTTTAATTTTATTTCGTTTGGTAGCCGCGTCTGCCTTCTTGACGCTGGACCCGGTAACCCGCAGCCGGGCTGTTTCTTTTCTTTATTCTAAAAAAAAAAAAAACTACCGTTTTTTCTCACCTTCAGTGCATTTTCTTCGTTGGCCTTAGGCCTAGGAAATTTTTTTCCCTCATGGAAAAGCCCGCCTCTGGGTTTAAAAAATGCACGAAGTGCAAGCGGCACCTATTTCTGTCACAGAAAATGTTTAGGTCCCTACCACTCCATTTTGCCGGATTGTGAGTCCTGCTCCATGATGTCTTAAAAGAGGTCTACAGAATCGAGCATGCTAAGCTCAGTACCCTGTTTCCCTCGGATGCCGGCCAGCTTCTGTTGCATCGACGTCTTCCAGGGCTGCTTGCGTTTGGCTTCCTCACATGATCTCAGGTAACCGAAACTTAAAATCCAGACCAGTCCTCGAAGGGTAGATTCTCCCTCAAGTATCGAGATGCCTCTGGGCCTTGTCCCTCGAGGAATCCGGCACCGGCAAAATTACCCTTGCGGGAGGCTCCGGCTTCCAAAGCTTTTATATCTATGGGGTACCCACAGGTTGACTAGCGATGCTCTGCCGCTCGACCGATCAGCTGTTGCCATGTTCTGGGGTACCGGTGGTTTCCACTGTACCACAAAACAAAAACAAAAGCGGACATTCCCAGACATTGGTTGCGTCAATGGATCAGAATATCCTGACCAGGGCATGCGTGGCCATCACGGCATTCATACAAGCTGCGACGCTTTTCAGTACCGCAACAAAACTCCGTTTTGGCCGTACCGCGACTCCGGCGACCGGTACCAACATCGGTTTCCGGTGCCGGTACCCGATTGCATCGACATCCGCTCTTCGGTGTCCGACTGCAGCGTACACTGTCCCCTGTGAGGCCCATACGGATACCCACCGGGATCCTTCATCCGGCGATGTCCGATAACCACCCGGTATCAAAAACGTATCGGCGCCTCTGCAATGACGCATCCAGACAGACGATACTTTTTTGATTCTCTGAAGACCTCTGATGAATCAGATTGGGTCTCTGTCGAAGCATCGGTGAGCCTGTGATCCTCAGGGTATCCCTCTTCTTTTCTCCAAAAAAGAGAAGGTCTCCTCCAGAAGACTTGTCCTTTTCAAGACTTCATTAGGGAAGTGTGCCAAGGGGCCTCCTCATCCATCTCAGTGGCCCCTGAACAGAGCCTAGAGCCAAAAATTAGATATTTATAACTATATCCTAAGGCTCCCTAAAGAGTCAGCCCCACTTTACACACTACAATGAGATTTCTTCTTTATATGATCACTTTTGGGCATATGGGAGACATCCTACCTCCCACCACTTCCCCTCCATTCTCCAGCAGGTTGGACCACGCCATGTATCGTGTTCCTCTCTTGTCCCTGGCTTCCATAAAACTCCAGGGCTTCTCCCTCACCACCTCCCATTGTGGGGTTGGGTCCATGCTATGAACGAAGATAGAGTACAAAGAGGCACTCTTATGCTCCTCCAGGAAGGGAATGCAGAACCTTAGATGCCTTTGGCATGAGAATTTTCCAGGCCTAGTATATGCTTGTTTGCCAAGAAATCAACTCCTTATAGTTCTTCTATTATGGGGAATGTTTCCTGAAAAGAAGTTACAGATCCACCGTGCAAACTTTATCTCCTGTGTTATTTCCAGAAGATAAAAGGGAAGAATTCCTCACCGTGGCTCAAACATGGCCCAGGATATTTTCCAAGGTTCCTCCAACCGTGCATGCCTTTGACTCTTTTGAAGGTGCCAGCAGAAGCCCATCGGCCATTGCCATAGGTGCACGGCAAGAGTTGCTTAGGTTAACAAAGCTTCTGTTTTGGAAACCTTGCGTTCAAGATGGAATATTAACTCTTTCCTATGTAACAGGGGAAAATCTTTTTGGCAAAGATTGGCAAGCAAATGGCCACCCAAATGGATGCTGAAAATTCCGGCTTTAGATAGACTTTCGAAAGTCTCCTTTCCTGCTCCTTTTAAGAAAAGGTTGTTTTCAAAAAGGTTTTTTTTTTTTTTGCCCAAAAAAGGGAAATAATTATTCGGCTTATGGTCAGCAGTCATCGCTCTGGCAGGTCGTTTTGCCTACAAAGCAGACAGCAACAACCGAAACAGGCCAAGCCTAAGGCTGCTAGGACTGCTACAAGCCCAGCCCCACAACCATCAGCCTCCTCAGGGCCTTGTGACTTGGACATGACTAAAGAGAGCTTAAGGCCTTGGTCTCTGGGGCTCCTAGAGGAGCGGCGGGGGGTCCAGAACCTCTCACCATTCCAGGAAGGATTGGCTTACTTTGCTCCCAGATGGGAACAAATCACAGCAGAGCAATGGACCCTCTCCATCATAAGGGAGGGGTACAAGCTTCATTTCTTAAAAAACCTTCCCTCCTCACACCATGAGTGAGGACAGATTCATTAATTATCAAAACATCTCTCCTCGGATCTTCTGGATCAGGAGATCACTACCACTTCTTGGCCCAAGGGGCAAAATAGAAGAAGAACCGCCTCTTTCAACCAGGGCCTGCAGGGTTCTACTCCCCTCCCCGCCTACTTTCTTATCCCAAAGAAAATAAGGGGGCTACAGACCCATCTTAGATCTCAGAGAATTGAACAATTTTCTTCTATGCAAGGAGAAATTCAGATGATTTCTCTGGTACTCTCCTTCCATACCTTCAGAGTCAGGATTGGCTTTTTGCTCTCTAGAACCTCCAGGATGCGTACACCCATGTCCCCTCATCCATCCAACACACAGAAGGGTTCCTTCGGTTGCCTTATCAAGGGAAGCAACTATCAATACAGAGTGCTCCCTTTCGTGGTCTGGCCTCTGCTTCCAAGAGGTGTTCACAAAAATGCACTGGCAGTAGTGGCTGCATTTCTACACACTCTAGGGATATTCGTATTCCCATATCTGGATGACTGGCTCATCCGAGCTCCATCCCAGTCAGAGGCCCAGATTTCTCTAACCTGCACAAGCTTGTAATAAACTTTCCAAAATCCCATCTCACCCCCAAGAACTGCAATGGCCTATCTTCCCCAGGCCCATTGCCTACGCTTGGTGCAGTTAGCCTCACAAATTCAGTTAAAATCCCATTTAACTGCTCGAGAGATGTTACAACTGTTAGGCCACATGGCCTCCACTGTGCATGTGGTTCCTTACGCTCGCCTTCACATGAGGGCAGCTCGGTGGACTCTATCCACCCATTGGACCCAGGCATCAGGTTGCCTGTCAGACAAAATAGCAACCTCCAGTCGCCTCTTTTGGTCCCTCCACTGGTGGAAGTCCACTCAAAATCTGTTGTTGGGGTCCCCCTTTCAACAGGTGTTACCCCAAGTAACCCTTACAACAGATGCCTCTTCAAGAGGTTGGGGAGCTCATCTTCAAGATCTCTACACTCAGGCATCTTGTCTCTAGAAGAGACATCTCTACATATCAACCTCTTAGAGCTCAGAGCACTTTTTCTAGCTCTCAGAGTCTTCCACACCCTGCTCAGCTACAAGACAGTCCTCATCCACACAGACAAACCAAGTCGCCATGTTCTATGTGAACAAGCAGGAGGGACTGGCTCTCTGTCGCGTTGCAACGAAGCTCTGAGATTGTGGGCCTTCGCCAGAGAGCATCAATTCATCTTATGGCAGTGTATCTTCCAGGGGTTCAAAACTCTTGGGCAGACACTCAGTCCGAGTTCTGCTTCCACACGAATGGTCCCTCCATGGGGACCAGATAGCCAGGATCTTCGAATTTGGGGAACCCCAGACATAGACTTGTTTGCAAGTCCGTGGAATGCCAAACTTCTTCCCCGTTCTGTTCCAGAATTCCGTGTCATGGAGTTCAGGCCAGGGATGCCTTCCTCCTCCATTGGGGGCCAAGCTTCCTCTATGCCTTTCCCACCCATTCCCCTAATTCCCAAGACACTCTTCAAAGAGACAATGGGTCTATGATCCTCATAGCACCACATTGGCCACGCCAATTGTGGTACCCTCTACTTCTGCATCTCTCTCAAGCTCCCTCCCTGGACTTGGGATCTGCTCCAGACCTCCTGTCCCAGGAGGGAACGTTGTGGCACCCAAATCCCCAGTCTCTTCACCTCAGAGCCTAGTTACTGAAGGCCTAGACCTTCAAGATTTGCATCTTTCTCAGCAAATGAAGATATCCTTCATGCTTCCAGAAAGCCTTCCACCATAAGGTCCTATGCTTTTAAATGGAAAAGGTTTACTATTTGGTGTGCAGAGAAGGGTCTTAACCCTCTTGCAATACCTCTGAATTCTTTACTAGAGTATTTGCTGCATTTATCCCATGCGGCCTTAAAACAAATTCAGTAAGAGTCCATTTGAGTGCTATTGCAGCATCCCTTAAAGCTCTCAATGGACAGCCTATTTTCCTCCCTCCTCCTCTTATGCAAGATTCATGAGAAGGCCTTCTTTTGACTAAACCTCCCATCAGACCACCTCCAGTGGCATGGGACTTGAATCTGGTTCTTGGCCAGCTTAATGCAGCCACCCTTTGAACCCTTAGCCACTACCTCCTTGAAATTCCTTTCCTGTAATGTTATTTTTCTCATTGCAGTCACTTCAGCTCCGCCGCTTCAGTGAGCTGCAAGCCTTGGTGGCTAATCGTCCTTATACAAGGTTCCATCATGACAAGGTAGTCCTCATGACTAATCCACACTTTATGCCTAAAGTGGTCTCACCTTTTCATCTGAACAGAGGTTTATTTACCTGTCTTTTTTTCCAGGACCTCATGCTTCAAGTGCAGAGAGGAACCTTCATACCCTGGATTGTAAAAGATCTCTTGCTTTTTACTTACAGAGGACACAGCAACATAGAAAGTCCTCTCAAACTCTTTGTTGCTTTTGATCCCTCTCATTTAGGACTTCCCAGTCTCTAAGAGAACTCTGTCCAATTGGATTGCTCAGTGTATTTCTTTCGCCTACCAGAGTAAGAACCTTTCTCTGGAGGGTCATGTCACAGCTCACAATGTGAGGGCCATGGCAGCTCTATGGCTCATCTAAATTCTGTGTCCATCGACCAGAATCTGTCGAGCAGCCACCTGGGCCTCGTTTCGTACTTCACAGCCCATTACTGCTTGGACAAGGACTCCCGCTGGGATGCCTGTTTGGTCAGGCTGTTCTCAAACACCTGTTCCATACCTAACCAACTCCTACCCTCCATCCCTGGCTGGATGCCTGAGATTCATGGGTGGAGGTAGAGCCCTTCCCAGGGACTCACAACCTGGGTGATCTCCCAGGCATCTCTAGCTGGGGAGTCCCCATATGTGAAGACTCATTCCTGCTTGTTCCTGGAGATAGCACAGTTACTTACCTGTAACAGGTGATCTCTGGGAACAGCAGGAATAAGTCTTCACAACCCACCCACCTCCCCTAGGAGTTGTATCTCTCTTCTTTCTTTCCTTTCCTCACTCTCTTTGTCTCATCTTTAAAACTCGAACTGGAGAGAGGCGGTTAGGAAAGGCGGGAAGGCAGTGCAGGCGCTGTGGGATGCTCTCAAAAGCTTTTCCTTTTGGACGCTGGGGAGCGTTCCCCGCGCAGGCTCCGTCGGTAACCGACAATACCCATATGTGAAGACTTATTCCTGCTGTTTCCAGAGATCACCTGTTACGGTAAGTAACTGTGCTATACTGTTTCGCACTCGAAAATGCTGGGGCTGATTATTCAGCAGGTCTGTTTGCTTAAAAATAACTGGATGTCTTATTTTTATTTTCTTTAAGTGGATTTTCAGCTGCTTGTCACTGCTGAATATACAGTCCTAAAAATTCAAACAGCTATGAGTATGGGCCCACATAAGTAGATAAAGTTAACTGGATAGCGTTGAATATTGGTGTTATCTGGTTAACATTTAGCCCTGCTCCTGAAATTCTTTGTCCTGCCACCACATAACTTGACCAGACTTCAAGATTTATGCAGTTGACTCTGACGTCAAAAAAGCTTCACTCCTTGGTTAAGACTGGTCAGACAGACTATTTATAATTGCAAGAAAGGCAACAGAATTTGTGGAGAAAGTGTAGTTGCTTACCTCTAAATGGGGGTCCTCTGTAGACAGCAGGGATATGCATCCACACTGTGATGGTGATATCCTGGACAGAGCCTGAGTGCTGGATTCTCCCCTAGCCCAGATTAGTCTTTTTAGACTTCTGAGCATGCATGCCTCTCTCCCGCTTTACTCTTCCCACTCTGTCTGCTCTCCTCAGTGGAAAAGAAACCAGATATTCACTGATAATAGTCACTGTGGAGTTCCTGGAGATGCAGTGATCGGCCGTACTACCTGGCACTTCGATATTCTTCACGTTTCGTCTTCCCTTATTTTTAAAATTTTTATTTTGAGGGGGTCGGTGGGAGGGTCCGTGTGGCTGCATGCCCCTACTGTCTACGGAGAACCCCTGTTGCAGGTAATTTCTCCAAAGACAAGCAGGGGGGATCAAGGCACACTTTGGTGAATTTTAGAGCAGAGGGTCGCTCTTCAGTTTGAAATGCAGCTTGGCGGCCCGTGTGTGGGTTTGAGTGAAGGAATGATTATGGTGCAAGGAGTTTTCGGAGGAGTGCCTGTCCAAAGGCAGTGTTTTTTTGCATCAATGCTGTAGTGCTTGGTGAACGTGTGGACAGAAGACCATGTGGCCACCCGACAAATTTCTTGAGCCGAAACAGAAGCCAGGTTGGCAGTGGAGGAGGCGGATGTGGCCTGAAAACGAGGCCCAATGCATCCTGGGGACAGTTGTTCTTGTTGATAATAGAAGGATAATACAGTCCACTATCCAAGAAGAGATGGTCTTGGAGACTGGCTGGTTGGGGTTATTAGGACTGAAAGTGACAAATAGCTGAGAACAAGAGCGGATGGCAGCTGTTGCCTTCAAGTAGTATAAAA
The DNA here is from genome assembly GCA_033557465.1 of Ichthyophis bannanicus. Classification (NCBI taxonomy): domain Eukaryota; kingdom Metazoa; phylum Chordata; class Amphibia; order Gymnophiona; family Ichthyophiidae; genus Ichthyophis; species Ichthyophis bannanicus. The sequence continues at coordinate 521,729,571 of CM066034.1, read as the reverse complement.
GAGCCTGTCCAGTACATCCTGCTAGACCAGTCTAGACAAGTGGGTTTAGTCCCCCTACCAGCAGATGTTGGAGACAGATAAATAGAAAAAAACTACCAGCAGCCTGATTGGCTGTTCCCTTGTAATATTTATTTATTTATTTATTTACGTTCTCTTATATACCGCGCTATTCTGCATCAGTGCGGTTTACATTGAACAAACTGAAATTACATTGGAGATAACTATTTTACAGGGAACATGGGCTATGGAGGGTTAAGTGGCTTGCCCAAGACCACAAGGAGCACCTGTGGGACTAGAAACCCCAGTCCTTCCAGCCCAAGGTTGCTGTCCTCTAGTGGGATTTCAACTCCCGACCTTCCGGCCCGAAGTACCTTGCCCCAACCACTAGGCTACTTCTCCACTCCATGTAACTGAATATGTAATATGTAACTGAACCCAGTAGAGTGGGTCTTGCATTGGGTTCACGTGCAAATGTGTTTGCGAAGGGTCTTTGCCACATATGTAATTGCTGATTGCAGGTAAGACCAGGACCCCAGTCCTGCAGGAGGTCCAAGATGAACATCACTGGTACTGTTTAAGTAGTGCCGGACTATCTGCCGTGGCTCCATTGCAGCACGTAGACACAGCTCAGGTAGCTGAGGAGTGCCAATTTGGACTGGAAATAGCCACCGTTTTGAGCGGGTGTGCAGTCATCGGGGAGTGAAGGGCAACCCTCCTCAATTATGACCCCAATGGCCAGTAAGAAGAGGTTAAAACCTCAAGAACCTTGTTGTCTGTGAATCCCTGGACCTCCTTCTACTTACAGAAACCTGGCTGAAAGAAGGGGAAGATTCTCTCCTGGCTCGCTGCCTTCCCCCTGACTTCTCTGCCATCTCTGTCCCCCGCACAGGTCGTACGGGCGGCGGAGTGGCTGCTATCCCCTCCGTGCTTCTATCTCTTTCTCTCAGATCTCATCCCCTGCCCTACATTACCCTGAAGCCGTACTCATTCACCTTCATACTTCCTCTCCCTTGCATATTCTTCTTGCATACTCCTCTCCTGGGCTACACTCTGATCTCTGGGATTCCCTCCTCTTATCAATTTCTGACTTATCACTGCTTTTTCCCCAATTAATTATTGCAGGAGATTTTAACCTGCACTTGGACTCTCCTTCCTCCCCTAGGATTTCTCCTTTATCTCACTTATGCAGGATCTGCCTTTTTATCAACACGTCCTTTTTTCCCACTGACTCTGCGTGTCACACTTTGGTTCTCATTCTCATCTCCATTCTCTTTCCCGTTCCACATACAGTCTCTTCAGGCCACCCCTCTCCCCTGGCCTGATCACTACTGCCTAACCTTCAACTGCTCACCCTCTCCATCTGCATCCACCTCATCTCAGTTTCCCTTCTCACCTTCCCTCCCCCCATTCAGCGGCTCTCCCGCCATATCACCCCCCTTACTCTCCAGAACTTCCCATCCGCACCCGATCTCCTACCTTCCAACCTGTCTTCCCTGTCTCCCAACTCACAAGCATCCACCTGGTCCTTTTGTCTCTCTACTGCTCTCAATCATCTGGCTCCCCTCCAGCCGCACGCCATATCCCGTCGCCCCTCTCAGCCATGGTTCCATGATGGTCTTTGCCTTCTCCGATCTCAACTTCGAGACACAGTGCGCCTCTGGCGGAAATCACCTTCTTCATCTACCCTGTCCAACTTTAAGACCAATCATGCCCACTACTGATCACAAGTTCACAAGGCCAAGCAATCTTACTTCTCTACTGCTATTTCCTCTGCACCTAATCAGACTCGTCACTTGTACACAGTCCTTAGGTCCCTCACGTCCCTAAAGTCCAGCTCTACCTCCGCTCCACCTCCATCATTTCCTCCCCCCTCTCAACTTGCAGCCTTCTTTAGCAACAAGATTCTGGACCTAAGGAAAACTCTGCCTCACTGTCCTCCACCCATTTCCTCTCCTCCCCCTGTTTCCCCCCCCCCCCCTCCTACGTTTCAGCTCTCCCATACCTGGACATCTTTTCATTCTATTTCCACCTCGGAACTCATGGGACTAATATCCTCTTCTAATAAAACCTTTTGCCCACTCGATCCTATCCCGTCCGCTTGGGTACTCACCCCTTGCTCTCATCCCCCATATCTCACCATGATTAACACTAGTCTCTCCACAGGTGTTTTCCCCCACCCCTGGAAGCACGCCCCTTATCTGCCCTATCCTGAAGAAGCCCTCACTTGAGTCCCAGATTCCTGCTCACTATCGCCCATTTTCCAATCTTTCCTTCCTCTCCAAGATACTCGAGAAAACGGTCTTTGCACAACTGTCAGCAGCACCTTGATTCTACCCATTTTCTCCATCCCCCGTCAGTCAGCTTCCCAACAAGGTCACAGTGTGGAAACTGTCCTCTTGGGCTTCCTTAACGAACTCCATGTAGCTCACAATCGTGGTGACCTCTCGGTGGCGGTAATCCCTAGAATCTCTCAGCTGCATTTGACTTAGTTGATCACTCTCTTCTCTCCTCGTTTTACATGAAGCTGGTCTCCGTAGCACGGTTTTCATCATTGGTTCCACTCTTTTATATTGTCCCTCGCCGCTCCTGCATGCCCAGGTGTTTTCCATCTCTGTCCCACCAACTCCCCTCCGATTCCTTTCCGCTGGCCCTGTGTGTGTCCCCCAGGGATCTGTCCTTGTTACCTCTTCTTTTTCAACATAGTTCCTGGCACCGACTGGCACTAATCTCGTTTCAACAGTCCTGGTATTTCACGCTTTTTACTATGCCGATTCGTGCTCCTTCTTCATCATACTTCCCCCCCCCCCTCCCGCCCTTCCATTCCTGATCTTGCCCCACTCAACTCCCTGTCTCTTCGGCTGTCCCGCCACTGGCTCACTTTAAATTGTCTGCACTTAAATCTAACGAAAACATTAGCCCATCTAGTTCACCTCATGGTAGCCCTCGCCCCTTTGATCACCCCCTCTTTTCTCAGACTCACTTATTTCTCTCTTGTTTGCAAAGCTTCGGCTATCTAGGTGTAATTTTCGACTGCTGACCCTTTTCTTTTTTCGTGCTCACGATCTCGGAACTCCCACGATCCACAAAAACTTCCTTTTTCTTTCTTTGCCAGATATGGGCTATTCGTCCTTTTCTTACCCCTGAAGCTCTCACCACCCTTCTTTTTTCTTTTAGTCATGTCATGCCTCATTTCTCACAACTTGGTCCTCGCTGAGCTTCCTCTTTCCCAACTTCATTGCCCTCCAACATATTCCAAAACACTGCCGCACGCCTTATTTTTCCACTCTTCACTCCACGATCATGTCACCCCTCTTTCTTCACCTACACTGGCTCCCCCTGCAATTTTGCATACGTTACAAAGTCCTCACGCTGGCTCAACCAAGTTCTCTACAACCGCACCCCCAATATCTGGCAGATCTACTTCAATTCCATATGCCCACCACTCGCTCACTTTGCTCACATCCATATTAACCGCCTTCACCTCCCCTCCCCATCACGTGCCCACTTACAATCTACGCGCTCCTCTGCTTTCTTTTTTGTTTGGCCCTGCTTATTGGAACTCCCTACCCCTTTCCCTCAGACTCGAACAACATTGTCCCACCTTCAAAAGAGATCTAAAAACACACCTTTTCTCCACTGCTTTTGACCTCCCCTCCCCTTTTGTATGAAGCTCCCCTTCCCCCCCCCCCCTTTTCTTTCACTCCTCTCTCTCCTTAGTCCTGAATATTTAAATGTCTTGAGTGCTTTCCTGTCATACTTTGTAACGTCCTTTCCTCTTCCGGCCCATTGGCCTCTCCTGTACATTGATTTTATAAACCGCCGTGCTCTAATTGGAATGGTGGTATATCAAACTAATAAACATAAACATAGAGGGCGCTTCCAGTATTTCTCTGTCTCCAGAAGATGTAGGGGTTTATCTTTTTCTCTCTGATTATTTTTAGTATTTTTAGTATTTAATACTTGCAGTAAATTTTTGCTAGATGCACCCAGGGCGCACTTGAACTGCCCCTCTGGGTTTCCCAGCTACAGTTTTGTGGGACAGATTGAGGTTGAACTCCTGGTCAGGAGGACCATGTGAGGTTCCCCCTCTGTCAGGGGAGAAAACTGTCCTCAGCTCATGAGGACCTGAGCAGCATCGGAGGAGTTTGCAGATCATCGGAGGAGTTTGCAGCTTATCAGCAGCCTTACAACAGCTCCTGCCTGCTTCTTGTTTCAGGTCAGCCTTGGCTCTTCAGCACTCTGAGCGCAGTGAGTAAAAAGCTTCAAAGATCCTCCTCCTTTCCCACCCCCCTCCCGCTTTTAACCGGGACGCCGTCGGGGCAACCTCTGTCCACCTGGAGAGTTTTCTCTTCATGTCTTTACTGCCCTAGCTCTCCGTTTTATTAATTTTATGTTTTTACCGCGTTTTCACAGTGTTTGGAGTGATTTTATTTTGGCAGTTTTAATAGCGGCGGCCATTTTGTTTTGGCTTTTTTTTTTTTTTTTTTTTGCTGCACAGCTCCGTTTTTGGTGGGCTTTGTGAGGGAGACTGTGTTCTTAATTTCTGTTTTCCCTGCTAGTTTTTCAACTATCTGGTCCCTTTCAACTGCTATTTTTGACTTTTTTCTTTTTTTTTTCTGTTCACTGGGGATTGCCTGTGAGATGCCTTCCCTTCAGCGATGCATGGTCTGCTCAAAGAAGCATAAGGATTTGAGGGATGGCATTTGTGCTGCATGTCTTGCTCATCCTGGAGAGACTTCGGCGACACTAGCCAAGGGAGCTCAGGACAGAAGCAGTCCTGCTGCACGTCCTCAGCTGCTAGAGGAACCCAGACAGCTTCCCCCGGCAAGAGAGTGTCTCTCTCCTCCTCCTGCTCCAGGGTCTTTCAGGCAGCAGGAGCCGATGCATGCCTCAGATACCCAGTTTTTGGCCCTCTTTAGACAAGCCTGGGATCTTTGGCAGGCTAATTCTCCCAGTAACACAGTGGATGCCCTGACTCAAATCCCTCAGTCTTCTGGCTCTGGATCCCGCAAGCGCTCTAGACAAGAGCACATGTCCAAGGTGAATGCACACCACCTAAAGAGGTCTCCTGGGCTGCTACAGCTTGGCCAAAAGCACCAGAGGAAGGGCTGTCTTCGGGGGAACCTACAGCGAGAGCCTGTCGGACCAGGAGGATGGGGAATGGTCCCCATTAGTTTTTATGCGGAGGGCGAAAGTGAGACACAGGACATATGCTTGTTTCGCAAAGAGGAATTGCTTGCTCTAATTATGCAGGTGGTCGAAACCCTACGATTGACGGATCAGCAAAATCCTCAGCCTTCTGCCATTCCCCAGCCAGATCCGATATTACAAGGCATTCGCAAACCTTCTAGAGCTTTTCCATTCCCAGTGGAGCTACAACAAATGGTGTCTCGAAGGAGACTCGCCGGATATTCCCCTCCATACAGCCTGCTGCCTAGGTCAGCTTTACCTCTGGGCACCGCCTGACTTGGAGAAGTGGCTGACATACCCCAAAGTGGATGCCCTTGTGACCGGGTAACGAAGCACACCACCATTCCACTGGAGGGTGGTGCAGGCAACCTCGTGATTAACAGGATAGGAAAGTTGAGAGCCTTCTCAAGACTGCCTTTTGGCTTCTTCATTATCTCTCCAGGCCTCTGTTTGCGGGGGCCTAGCAGCCCGAGCTCTTCTGCACTGGATTCGTCTGCCAGAGGATCCAGCTCTGGCTCATCTGGAATCAGTCACAGCATTTTTGGCAGATGCCTTTTACAATCTCTTGCGCCTCTCGGCTAGATCGGTGGCGTCGGTCACAGTTTCTCGCAGATGGCTCTGGCTTCGCCAATGGTCGGCTGACTCTGCATCTAAAGCACGCCTCTTTAGGCTTCCCTTCAGGGGAAAGCTTCTCTTTGGGGAGGACCTAGATAAACTTTCAAAGACCTAGGGGAGGTTCGACCCCCAACGTCTTCCAGAAGATAAGCCTAAATTTGCTACTAGGCGTTCCTCCCCATCGATATTCGCCTACCTCACGGCGCCACCTCCAAGTATACGACACTCCATTGCTACCATCCTGGGAAGCCCTCCGCCTCTTCGACAACTGGACGTTTTGGTCAGAGGGCACAGTCCTTTCGGGGTGCCCGCAAGGGAGCTGAATCCTACTCGGGGCCTTCCACGTTCTCTGGTCCCGCGAGATCTTCCTGCTAACTGGCCGGACAGTCCACCCCAGGAACCTTTTCTGGAGGTCGGCCCCATCCGGAGAGACTCCTCCAGTGGGTGGGCATTTGGCTCTGTTTTTCTCGTTCAATGGTCTCTCATTACTTCGGATCAAATAGGTCCTCAACATAGTCTCCCAGGGTTACGTTCTTGAATGTTCCCGCTCCATTCCCGATGCATTCATCATCTCACCCGGGGGAAGATCCCTGAAGAAAAAGGCGATTCGCTCCACCATGCGCCAACTCCTGAGGGCTAATCGACCAGCCCCTTGAGCAGAGAGAGGCTGTGGTCATTACTCCATTTATTTTGTCTGCCCAATTCTGGATCTCAAGGGCGTAAAGCGATGATTACGGGTGCCATAATTCCGAATGGCGACGCTTCGCTTGGTGATCCAGACGGTACACGGAGGCGAGTTCCTCGTTGCTCTAGATTTTGCGGAAGCTTACTTTCACATTCACATCAGAGACAACCAACAGCGTTTCCTACGGTTTGCAGTACTGGGTCAGCACTTCCAGTTTTTTTTTGCAATGTCCCTTCAGCCTGGCCTCGGCTCCGTGCACCTTTTCCAAGATTATGGGTAGTGGTCGCATCAGCTCTGGGCAAAATGGGAATCCGAGTGCATCCTTACCTGGACGACTGGTTGATTCGGGCGGACTCCCTGTTGGAAGCACATCAAGCGTGGCTCAAGACGTTTTTTCCTCGAATCTCGGATGGGTGCTCAATATGTCCATCTTCATCCGTCCCAGCAACTAGAGTTTCTAGGAGCCTGCTTTGACACCGTGCAGGGGAAAGTCTTCTTGACATGCGAGCAGTTTTGCAAATTCACGGGCTTGCTTCATTTGTTTCTTCTTCAGACAGCTCCTGGGTCTTGGGTCCATGGCAGTCACTATCGAAGTCATGCCTTGGGCTAGAGCGCACATGAGGGAGCTTCAGACGTCTCTCCTTTCACGCTGGTCACCTGTGTCCGAAGTCTGCGACATCCGACTTCCGTTCCTCCCGGAGACTCGACATGCAGCCTCCAGTGGTGGCTGGCACACTGTCGTCATCTCAGGGGTGTTTCCCTAGAGAACCCTCGTTGGGTCCTAGTAACAACAGATGGGAGTCTCTACGGGTGGGGTGCTCTCTGCCTGCATCAGTCGACGCAGGGTACTTGGTCATTCACGAAGCGCACTGGTCCATAAATTGACTGGAAGCGCGAGCATTCGCCTCGCCCTAAGACATTTTCTGCCTCGTCTCAAAGATCAGGCAGTACGGGTTCTATGCGACAACGTAACAGTGACATATATCAACCGCCAGGGCGGCACCAAGTCCCTAGGTGTAGCCAGGGAAATGTCCCTTCTCCTTCCCTGGGCAGAGGCACAGCTGCAGACTCGGCACAGAATATCGCTGGGGTGGACAACTTTCAGGCCGATTTCCACAGCCGACACGCTATCGATCCCGGAGAATGGGAGCCTAGCCCCTTGGGCATTTCAGAAGATTTTGCGAGCATTGGGGGGGCAACCGGTAATGAATCTAATGGTGGCGACAGCGATTACCATAGTACCGGCATTTTTCAGTCGCAAGAGGGAGTTTCAGTCCTCCGGATTGGATGCCTGGCTCAGCCATGGCTGCAAGAGGCTCTGCTGTACATTTTTCCCCATGGGTACTAATCGGCCCAAAGTGCTTCGGAGAGTTTCTCGCACACTGGGGGAGAGTGATCCTAATAGCTCCAGACTGGCCTCGGAGACCCTGGTATGCGGACCTCATCCGCTTAATGCACGTCTCCGCCACTGCCTCTGGGATCATGCCGGGGGCTATTACATCAGGGTCCAATTGTAATGGATGATCCGGCTCCTTACTCGCTTACAGCCTGGCTCTTGAACGCCGCTGCCTAAGTAAGAAGGGTTACTCGAGTTGCAAGGTCGTGACCCTTCTGATGACGCGCCACCCGTCAACTTCGCTAGCGTATTCCTGCATGTGGCGAGTCTGAGTTCCTGGTGCGCGCGGCACTGTATCTCTCCTTGGAAGTCGGGAATCCCCAAAAATCCTTACCTTCCTCCAGGACGGCCTTGATAAAGGTTTAGCCTTGGGGTCTTTTCGGGTTCAAGTAGTGGCATTAACTTGTTTCAGAGGCCCTGTTTGGGGGTCGTTCTGTAGCGTCCCCATGCGGATGTGTCCCGTTTCCTTAAAGCAGCTAAGGTAGTCTGACCACCGGTTCGCCCTCTGGTGTCAACATGGGATCTGTCTCTCCTAAAAGTCTTGATGCAAGCGCCTTTTGAGCCGCTTAAACACATGAAGTTGAGAGATTTGATGCTTAAGGCAGTGTTTCTAGTAGCGATAACTTCAGTATGAAGGGTATCCGAAATACAAGCACTTTCATGCAGGGATCCCTATCTTGCCTTCTCGAAAGAAGGAGTTTTCTTGCATACTGTTCCTTCGTTCCTTCCAAAAGTGCTTACGCCTTTTCATATCATTGAGCCAATTTTCCTACCCTGTTTTTCTGAGGATCAGTGTACGGGCGAGAATAAGGGACTCCATTCTCTGGATCTCGGCAGGATCCTTCGCAGGTATCTTCAGGTGGCAAATCCTTTCCGTACCTCTGATCACCTTTCGTGCTTTTTGAGGGGACCCCGTAAGGGTCACCTTCCTTCCAAACGCACGGTCTCTCACTGGTTTGCGGTTAGCAATTTGAATCTGCATACATCCTTAAGGGGAAAATTCTGCCCCCCTCAGTCTTCGGGGCACACTCCTACGCGGGTTGCAAGCTACATTTTTGGGCAGAGCGCTCTTCACGTTTCAAACCTCTTGATAGCTGCAGGGGCGGCCACCTGGTCCTCCCTGGTCCACCTTTGTGCGTCATTATCGTCTCAATATTCAATCTCGGGAAGAGGCGCAGTTCGGGGCAAAGGTTGTCTCGACGGCTGTAGCTTCCCACCCAAAGAGCAGTTAGCTTGGGTACTTCCCGCTTGTCTGGACTAATCTAGCAGGATGTACTGGAAGGGGAATTTTCACTTACTGTTAATTTCCTTTCCTGGAATCCTGCTAGACCAGTCCAGGACCCTCCCTATTCTGGATATCTGGTTCAGAGGTGTATTGCTGAAGAGCCAAAACTTTGCAGCGGAGCGTTATCGCCTCTTGTACATAGTATGGTTGCTATTTTCCTTACTTTTTGGTTCATGGTTACATCTGTTTGAGTATGGCTTTTTACAATACTGGAGCGCCCTCTCCTGGGTTCAGCCACATATTACCAGGGAATAGCCAATCAGGCTACTGGTAGTTTTTTTTTTCTATTTATCTATCTCCAACATCTGCTCATAGGGGGACTAAACCCACTTGTCTGGACTGGTCTAACAGGATTCCAGAAAAGGAAATTAACGGTAAGTGAAAATTTCTCCTTTGAAGTCTAGAATGTGAAGGACCTTTTCCAGGGAGTCGTGAGGACCTGAGAAGAAGGGGGGCAAGGCGATATTCTGAGATGAAAGCTGGAGACAACCTTCGGAAGAAACTTTGGATGAGTTCGTAAAACAAATCTGTTGCGGAAGAACTGCATGTATGGAACGTAGTTCACAAGCATTTGTAGCTCACTAACTCTTTCAGAGGTGATAGCTACATGAGGAAAAAGGTCTTCCCACTTGAAAATGCTTGAGGGAAGCATCCCAAGGGGCTCAAAATGTGGCTTCATGAACGGAGAATGTTAAGACCCACATAGATACATAGAAAATGACGCCGAAAGAGACCACATGACCTATCTAGTCTGTCCTTCCATATCAACAACTATAACAGTCCCCTTTTTTCCTTTAGAGATCCGCTGTGTTTGTCCATGCTTTTGAATTCAGATACTGTCCTCATCTCTACCACCTCCACTGGGAGACTATTCCACAGATCCACCACTCTTTTCCGTAAAGAAATATTTTCCGCATATCACTCCTGAATGCTGTCCCCCTTCACCCTCATCCCATGTCCCCTCAGCAGAACTTTCTTTGAATCGAAAGAGGCTCTCCCCCTGTGCATTTATGCTACGGAGTTATTTAAACGCCTCAATCCATATCACCTCCTATCCCGCCTTTCCTCTAAGGTGTACATATTAAGGTCCTTAAGTCTGTCCTCATATGCTTTATAATGAAGACCACTATCGTTTTAGTAACCACCCTCTGTACTGACTACATCCTGTTTATATCCTTTTGAAGGTGCGGTCTCCAGAATTGCACACAATACTCCAAATGAGGTCGCACCAAAGACTTATGCAGAGGCACTATCACCTCCTTTTTTTTCTGCTAGCCATTCCTCTCCGTATGCACCCAAGCATCCTTCTAGCTTTTGCCGTCAGCCTCCTTTTTCTACCTGTTTTAGCTACTTTAAGATCATCAGACACAATCATGCCCATCCTCGACCTGTGCAACCTCAACGAATTCCTGGTGCGGGAGAAGTTCAAGATGCTCTCCCTTGGAACATTGCTGCCCTACCTCCAGCAGGGAGACTGTCTATGCTCTTTAGACCTCAAGGATGCTTATACTCACCTCCTAATTCCCCCACACCCCCGGCAATCCCTGCGGTTCGTAGTAGGGGGCAGGCACTTTCAGTACAGGGTGCTCCCATTCGGGCTCGCCTCTGCCCCAAGGGTGTTCATGAAATGCCTGGCAATCATTGTCGCCTTTCTCAGGCTCAGGGAATCTTCACGTTTCCCTACCTGGATGACTGGCTTGTAAAAGGGACACAGTGTCTGAGGTGCAGCAGGCCACCATGCACACCATGTTCTACAGCACTTGGGCTTCATCATAAACTACCCCAAGTCCCACCTCCTTCCGACACAGTGCCTGGAATTCATCGGAGCAAAGCTCAACACCTGTCAGTCAAAGGCTTTCTTGCCCACCGATCGGGCAGACCGCCTCAGATCTCTGTCCCTGGACATACAGCACCGTCCCTCGGTGTCTGCCCGCCATCTTCTGCGCCTCGGTCACATGGCCTCTACGGTCACATCACTCCAGATGCCCGTCTCCACATGAGAACCGGTGCAGTGGTGTCTCCGGGTCTGCCTCAGGGACAGAGTTTCGGGTGACCCGCCAGTTGGTGGACTCCTTTATCTGGTGGCATTCGTCTCAACACCTGGAAACGGGCATGCCTTTCCAAGGCCCATTGCAATCAATTGTCCTCACCACAGATGCCTCCCTACTTGGCTGGGGAGCCCATTGCAAGGGTCTCTGCATCAGGGTAGCTGGTTGCCAGACGAGAGCACCCAGCAAATCAATCTCCTAGAGCAGTGATGGCTAACCTTTTTGAGCCCGAGTGCCCAAACTGCCGCACAAAAACAAAGAATTTCCTCAAAGTGCCAGCACGTCATTTGCATAAGTGGTCTTATTTGCATAAATATTTGCATAATGTTACCATACACTAACTTTTAGTAAACATGTCTCTTAATGAGTGTATGGATAAAGAAAGACTAAAAGATTTCTACATTACTATAATCCAGTGCCAACCGCCAGGCACATTAGGAACTACTACAAACGCTGCCCATTTAGAACCCATAGCAAACCCGCCGTATCCTGACAGCATTACCAGGACTCACAAAGCACCATACCCTACCTATCAAAAGGCAACACTGCAAATATTAAACCAATACATTTCAGAGAATACTGGGGAAAGAGAACAAGTGGCAACGTCAAATAGGAATTTCCTCTTGTACCAAACAAAGCGCAGATGTTAATGATGCACATTTCCCAGAGCTGACATATATCCAGTTAATAAATTCAAAATAAGAGATATCTTTCTACCTTTTGTGCATTTTTTTTTTCAGTTGCAATTGGTCCAGCCAATTCTTCTGGTTTCTTCATGTTTTCTGCTAACTCTCCCATCGTCTGCTGTCCATTTGTCCTTTCTTCTCTCTTCTAGTTTTTTTTCCATTCTCTCTCTCTCTCTACATCTGCTTTTTAACATACTAATCTTTCTCCTTTTGCTCTTTCCTTCCTCATTCCTATTTCATCCACACAAAATTTTACCCCTCCATCCTCAATCCCCAATTACTCTCCCAATACCTGGCCAATTGTATATTTTTTCATCCCTCCTACACAAAATAATTTTCCCCTCTCCATTTTACTCTCCCAGCCCCATCCCATTCTAATCCTCCCCCAACATCAGCTCCCTTCTGGTTCCAGTCTCCCCCAACATCAGCTCCCTTCTAGTCCCTGCATCAGCCCATTTCCAGTCCAAGTCCCTTCATCAGCTCATTTTCAATCCTAGCCCCCCCATCAGCCCATTTCTACTCATTTCCTAGCCCCACCATCAGCCCATGTCAAATCATAGCTCCCCTCCAATCAGCCCCAATTCCAGTCCCAACCCCCCCCCATGAGCCTAACTTCCAGTTCTAGCCCCTCCATGAGTCCATTTCAATTCAAGCCCCCACCACAGCCCATTTCCAATCTTAGCTCCCCCCAACAGCCCATTTCCAGTCCTATCCTAGCTTTTCCATCAGCCCATTTTCAGTCTAGCTCCCTCCCCTCACAGCCCATTTCCATTCCAAGGCCCCCTCCCCATCAGCTATTTGCATTTCAAGCCTCCCCCTTTCCACTCAGCCCATTTCCCAGTCCTAGCAACACCCCAACCCATTACCAGTCCTAGCCCCCCGTCAATCAACTTCCAGTCCTAACCCCCATCACCCCATTTTCAGTTTAAGCCCCCCCCCCTAACCCTTTACCAGTCCTAACCCCCCATCAGCCCATTTCCAGTCAGCCCCCCATAGCCATTGCCAGTCCTAAACCCCCCCATCAGCCCACAGCCCATTACCAGTCCTAACCACATCAGCCCACCTCAAGTCCTTACCCCTCCCCATCAGCCCATTTCCTGTCATAGCCCCCCCCATAACCCATTATAAGTCCTACACCCCCATCAGCCCACTACCAGTCTTAACCCCCCCATAGCCCATTACCAGTCCTAACCCCCCCCATCAGCCCACTACCAGTCTTAACCCCCCCATAGCCCATTACCAGTCCTAACCCCCCCATCACCCCATTTCCAGACAGCCCTCATCAGCTCATAGCCCATTGCCAGACCTCATCAGCCCACAGCCCATTGCTAGTCTTAACTCCCCCCCATAGCCCACTGCGTCTTAACCCCCCTCCCCAGCCCACTGCCAGTCTTAACCCCCCCTCCCTAGCCCATTCCAGTCTCAACCCCCCTCCCTCCCTCCCTCCCTAGCCCATTGCCAGTCTCAACCCCCCTCCCTCCCTAGCCCATTGCCAGTCTCAACCCCCCTCCCTCCCTAGCCCATTGCCAGTCTCAACCCCCCTCCCCCCCCTCCCTAGCCCATTGCCAGTCTTAACCTCCCTCCCTCCCTAGCCCATTGCCAGTCTCAACCCCCTCCCTCCCTCCCTAGCCCATTGCCAGTCTCAACCCCCCCTCCCTCCCTAGCCCATTGCCAGTCTCAACCCCCCCTCCCTCCCTCCCTCCCCTCCCTAGCCCATTGCCAGTCTCAACCCCCCTCCCTCCCTAGCCCATTGCCAGTCTTAACCCCCCTCCCTCCCTCCCTAGCCCATTGCCAGTCTTAACCCCCTCTCTCCCTCCCTAGCCCATTGCCAGTCTTAACCCCCCTCCCTAGCCTCATGGCAATAAACAAAAAAAAAAAAAAGCTGCCCCGCTGCCGCCGCCGCGGCGGCATGGAGTGTCCCGCGGGGCTCCCTCTGCCCGGCGGGGACTCTCCCGGCGCTGCTCAGCCCCTCTCTGCCGGCTTGCAGAGACGCGAAGGGAGAGAGAGTCTCCCTCGCGTCTCTCTTAAGCCCGCAGGGGCAGATGGGAAATTTCCCATCAGCTCCTGCGGGCTTAACAGAGACGCCGAGGGAGACTCTCTCCCTTCACGTCTCTGCAAGCCGGCAGAGAGGGGCTGAGCAGCGCCGGGAGAGTCCCGCCGGGCAGAGGGAGCCCCGCGTGACACTCCATGCCGCAGCGGCGGCAGCGGGCAGCTTTTTTTTTTTTTTTAATGTGCGACCTTCCCGCGTGCCAGCTGCAAGGCCTTCGCGTGCCACAGCTGGCACGCGTGCCATAGGTTCGCCATCGCTGTCCTAGAGCTTCGTGCCATTCACCTCGCCCTGAGAGTCTTCGGCCATCGCCTCCGCCATCGGCTGGTCCTGGTCCAGACAGACTACCAGGTGGCCATGTTCTATGTGAACAAGCAAAGGTGCACCGGGTCACATGCCCTCTGTCAGGAGGTGCTGGCTCTCTGTTCTTATGCAGTACAGCAGGGGATCTTCCTCAAAGAGATGTGTACCTGCCAGGACAGGACAACCTACTAGCCGACAGGCTAAGCAGGGTTCTCCAACTCTGAGGGGAACCCGTGATGGACCTGTTTGCCAGCCCAGACAACTTCCAGTTGCCCCGCTTTTGCTCTCGGTAGACTAACCCCTCCAGGGTGGCAGCTGACGATTTTCTAGTCCCATAGTCAGGGGGTCTCATGCACACCTTCCCTCTGACACTGCTGATTGCCAAGACCTTGTTCAAGACCCTCCGTGACAGGGCCTTGCTCATCTTGATAGCTCCCCGATGGCCAGGCAGTCGTGGTTTCCACTGCTTCTGCGGTTGGCGGTGGAAGCCCCTATCCCCAAGGGGACTGTCCTGGGGCTTCTGTCTCAGGCGTGGAGGCTCTCTCCTACACCCCAACCTGGAGTCTCTTTTGCTCACGGCTTGGCTGCTGAGAGGGTAGCCCTGGCCCATCTCAACCTTCCCACAGAAGTGGAGAATGTTCTGCTGGCCTCCCATAAGCCCTCTATGAGGAAGGCATACACCTTCAAATGCCATAGGTTCTCAGCTTGGTATGCTGAGCGAAGGGCTGACCCTTTCTCCTGTCCGGTGGCTATGGTGTTGCAGTACCTTCTCCATCTTTCTCATTCCAGGCTCAGGTCTACTTCCGTTAGGGTGCACCTCAGTGCCCTGGCGGCTCACCACCACCAGGTGGATGGAAAACCCCTTTCGGCCAACCCTCTGCTGGGCTGCTTCCTATGGGGCCTGCTCTTATCTAAGCCCCCAGTTTGCCCTCCAGCGACCGAATGAAACCTCAGTGTGGTGTTGGGGCAGCTCACCCATCCACCGTTGGAGCCCTTGGCTACTTGCCACCTTCGCTACCTTTCATGGAAGGTGGTTTTATCCAGGAACAAGCAGGAAGTCAGTCCTCACTTATGGGTGACGTCGGCACCGACAAAGCCCGCGCGGAGCAATTCCCCAGCTTTCAAAGAAAAGCCTTTGGGATTGCTACCACGCATGCTTGGTCCTCTTCCCACCCAAGCGTGCCATCTTGCTCAGTCTCCCTTTTTCCGCTGAGCCCTTCGGACGCACGTCTTCGTCCCTTGGAAAAAGGTTTTTAATTTTCCTCGCCTTAACAGGCTATCTTTTTTTCCGTTGCACCAGTCCTCTACCCGTCCTCCCCTTGCTCTCTTCAGAACTTGCAGGGATACCCTTTCTAAATTTTTTCTTCTCAGGCTTCGTGCCCTTTTTTTCTCTCCAACCGCTGGCCGCGTGGGTATTTGACCTCGCAGGGGCCATTTTTGCCCCCATGGCCACCGGATTTAAGAAATGTAATAGATGCTCTAGGAACATGTCGCTTACGGACACTCATGACTGCTGTCTAAGGTGTCTGGGAGCCCGACCATGAGCCTAAGCTCTGTTCGCTCTGCAAGAAAATGTCCTCTAAGGCCCTGCTCAGCCGTAAGCAGAAATCCGAAGACATTTTTCGAAAGGCTGCCTCAGTCCCCAGTGACACCCTCGATCATCTCCCCTCCGGTGGGTTCTCCCCCTGCGGGATCGCGTTCAGGCGGCATTCGGACCAGGTGGAACGGGGTGGAACGGCGCAAAAAGAAGGCTTCAAAGTCGCTGTCTGGGGCCCCAACCAGCGCAAGCATTCCCACGCCCGGTCACTTAGTCCCATTCAGCATTCCTGAGAGTCGAACAAGGAATGGCCCCGCAAGGTACCTCGCAGAGAAACAGGCCTCCGGCGAAGGCACCCAGTCTCCTGAGGGTCGTCCCGGTGAGGACCTCCTCGACGAACGATCCGGTGACCCCAGTATCGTTGTCCCAGGGCCCCATGCCCACGTGGGAGTCCCATATGCTAGCACTAGAATGCAGCGTTTCTGCGTTTATCGCTTCCCAGCAGGCGCTCACAGCCAGCTTCGCTGACTTGCACCCAGAGACCATGGGTCCCTAGCGTGGGACACCCAAATCCATCCAGGAAACCCCTGAGAGCCACGGGCCTCGTGAGGGTCCTCGACGTCAGTCTTGCTCGCCTTCCTGTTGTTCGGGGGCGAGATCATCCAGGGCCTCTGGCTCCAGGCCGCCGGCCATCGGACAAGGCAAGCCGCCTGACTTGGATCCCTCGACTGATTTCTCAGTCTGGGCATCCAATGGGTACATGTCCCCGGAGACCCGCGCTCACCAGGATCTTCTGTCGGACCCCTCGCCGCCTGACCTTCAGCGGCGGTCACCGCCCGAGGACACCTCCTTTTTGGTGTTTGTTCAGGACATGGCTCAAGCCCTCAACCTGGTCACCCAGACAGAGGAAGAACCCCGTGCTGAAGAACTCGATATTCTTCAGTACGAGGCCCCACCCAGGAATCCCTCACTGTGCTGGTGCCGCCGATCCTCTCCCAGCTGTTGCTCCGAATGTGGGAGGCCCCAGCCTCGGTCCCCATTGTGAGCAAGTGCCTTGACACAATGTACAAGGTGCGAGGGCCAGACTTCCGTAAGACTCAACTTCCACATACCTCGATGGTTGTGGAATCAGCCATGAGGAAGCAAAAAAGCCTGAAGTCCCACACCTCGGTTTCCGCCGGGCCGGGAGTCCAGAGCCCTTGATGCCCTGGGCCGCAAAGCCTATCAAGGTTCCATGCTCTCCTGTCACATCCAGGCATATCAACTATATTTGGGTATGTTCCTCCGTGACTTGGCTAAAGAACTTGGAGGCTTAGCCACGAGTCTCGAGGGGCAAGCCCCTTGGCAGATTCCGCACCCTGTTGAAGTCAGGGGCGGATTGCTCCAAGTATATTTCTCGAGCCTCCTATGACGACTTCGAGACATCAGTTCGGGTGGCGGCTGCGGCATAGGAGCCCGCCGCCAGGCTTGGCTTCAATCTTCAGGTCTGGAGCAGTGGGTGCAGGAAACACTCCTGGATGTACTCTGCCTCGGCAAACAATTTTTTGGTAAGCCGATGGAGGAGAAGGCTGCGGAAATCGATATGGAGTACGTCACTAGGACCCGTCTCTCTCGCAAGACCTCGATGCTGCCTCGGAAAAAGCAGCCTGCCAAGAAGACCTTTTTCCTCAGGAAAGGCCTCCAGTATCACGGCTACCCACCATACTCTGCTACTCCCATGCCGACCACGCTGGCGCAGGGTAAGCCTGACCAGGAGGGTCATCGCAAACCAAAGGACCCGAAGGTTGACACCGGCTCCCCCACAATCCCCTCAGGGGTTTTGATTCCAGTGGCATGGCCCCTTGCCCTCCGGGGGAGCAGCAGCCAGTGGGGGGACACCTGTCCTGCTTTGTCCCAGCATGGGCGCTTATCACCTCAGATACCTGGGTCCTCCAGGTCATCTGGGAGGGCTATCGCCTTCATTTCGACAGGCTCCCACCCCCTTTCTCCCTGGCGGAGCCTCCTCGGCTCCCCCACGCACCAGCTCTTGCTGCAGCGGGAATTACACTCCCTCCTCGCCCAACGGACAGTGGAGAAGGTCCCTTCCTACCTTCGAGGTAGGGGCTTTTATTCCCGGTACTTCCTCGTCCCAAAAAAGACGAGAGGTCTGCGGCCCATCCTCGACCTTCTCAAGCTGAATAAGTTTTGGTGTGGGAGAAATTTAAAATGTCTCCTGGACTGGTCCTCCAGTCTTTTCTATGCATTCCCGCCTTTTCCCCTCATCTCAAGCACTCTGTTCAAGGCTCAACGGGACGGGCATTGCTGATTCTCGTGGCCTCGGCAGCCTTGGTTTCCACTCCTGCTCCAGTTGTCGACGGAGCCTCCGATCTCCCTTGGCTCTGCCAGGGACCTGCTGATGTAGGAGTATGTTAGGTACTACACCTGAATCTACCCTCCCTGTCCCTCACAGCCTGGCAACTGAACGGGTCTCTCTGGCCCTCCCAGAGGAGGTTGAGGAAATCATCCTTGCCTCAAGGAAGGACTCCACTAGGCGAGCTTAGGCCTTTAAGTGGAAACGCTTCTCCGTCTGGTGCTCAGAGCACCAGATCAACACCTTCTTGTGTCTGGTTGGGTGGGTTCTCCAGTACCTTCACCTCTCAGGAGATGGGTTGAAGTCTAACTCTGTTAGAGTTCATCTGAGCACCATATTGGCTAATCACATACAGCTCACTCGTCTGCCTTTTGAACCGATGGCAACGTGTTTGCTCCGACATTTGTCCTGGAAGGTGGCCTTCCTGGTGGCGCTGACCTCGACTCGCCGAGTCAGTGAGCTTCAGGCGCTCATGGCTGGTGCCCCTTACACCAGATTTTATTGGAACAGGTTGGTCCTCTGGTCCCATCCTAAATTCCTACCCAAGGTCGTTTCAGACTTTCATCTCACTTAGGACATAGTGCTCCCGACCTTCTTCCTGAGGCCCCACTCCACACCCTCGACTGCAAGCGGGCTCCCGCCTTCTACTTGCAGCATACCCAGACTCATCGCAAGTCTGACCGGCATTTCATGACCGATGATTCCAATAGGCAGGGACAAGCAGTCACCAAGCACACCCTCTCTGTTTGGGTGGTGGACTGCATCGTGTTCGCCCATGCGAAGGTGGGCATCCCTCTGGATCGTTGGGTCACTGCACATGGGGTCCAAGCCAAAGCGGCCTCGGTGGCCTCACTGCGCTCTGTGCCCATGATGGACATCTGCCGGGCGGCACCTTTGTCTTCTATGAATACCTTCGCTGTCCACTACTGCCTGGAGAGGGAGTCCCGCCGGGACAGGTCCTTCGGCCAGGCTGTACTCTGTAATCTGTTCGGGGTATAAGCAACTCCTGCCCTCCGACCCTTCTTCACGGCTACTGAAGGTTTCGCCCTCTCCTCGCTTGGCTTCAAGGATTCCGTACTATCCTGGTTCTCCTCCTACCTCTACCATCGCTCATTCAGTGTATGCTCTGGTGGCTCCTCCTCCTCCCCTAACCCACTCCATGTAGGAGTACCCCAGGGATCTGTCTTGGGCCCCCTCCTCTTCTTTCTCTATACCCAAGGCCTTGGCGCGCTCATCTCCTCCCATGGCTTTCAATACCATCTCTACGCCAATGACTCCCAAATCTACCTCTCTACACCTGATATTTCCCCGGCAACCCAGTCCGACATCGCTGCCTGGATGTGTCATCGCCGATTAAAATTGAACATGGCCAAGACTGAACTCCTTGTCTTTCCACCTAACTCCTCTCCCCCCCCCCCCCCCCACTTCCCCCTCTCTCAATCCATGTGGATGGATCTACTATCCTTCCTGTTCCCTCGGCCTGCAATCTGGGGGTTATCTTTGACACCTCTCTCTCTCCTTTTCTGCTCATATCCAGCTTGTAGCTAAGACCTGCCGCTTTTTTCTCTACAACATCAGCAAAATCCACCCCTTCCTCTCTGAACACACTACCAAAACGCTTATCCACTCCTTAATCTCCTCTCGCTTTGATTACTGCAACCTACTTCTCGCTGGTCTTCCCGCTAGCCACCTCCTTCCCCTCCAATCTATACAAAATCACGCCGCTCGACTAATCAGCAGCCCTCCGCAGCCCTCTTCAACGGCTCAAAAACCGCCGCTTCTGAGGCGTGCAGTCAGATCGGGGAGCAGCAGTCATCATCGGAGGGAGTGAGCAGGAGCTCCTCCTCACCTCCATTATCTGCCAATCAGCAGCCCTCCGCAGACCTCTTCAACGGCTCAAAAACCACCGCTTCTGAGGCGCGCCTGCACCTGAGGGCTTCGCCAGAGGGCCCTTTGGCGTGGCCCTTAGACGTGGGTTCATGGCGTGTGAGTAAAACTTCTTTTATAACTGTGTACTTAACTGTCATGCTGCTATATCCTGGTTGTAATCTGTTCTCCTTTCTTCTTGTCTCTTCTATCCTTTTATCTGCTATTGTATCTCTTACTCTGTCCTATCTCATATATGGCATTCTTTTCGTATTTTCTGTAATATTTATATTGTATTGTAAACCGCTCTGATGCTTTGGCCTGAGCGGTATATCAAATGATTAAACATAAACATAATCTTCTGCCAACCTCGTCATGTCCACGTTACTCCTCTTCTCAGGTCACTTCACTGGCTCCCTGTCCAATCCCACATCCAATTCAAGCTGCTCCTGCTAACCTATAAGTGCATCCACTCTATGGCCCCTAACTACCTCTTATCTCTCCCTACACCCTCTCTCAAAATCTGCGCTCCGCTAACAAATTACTTCTATCAATGCCTTTCACACGCACTGCAAACTCCCGACTGCGCTCCTTTCACCTTGCTGCACCTTACACCTAGAACAGCCTACCTGCATCTGTGCGCCTGGCATCCTCCTTGGCCCTCTTCAAATCCAGATTGAAGTCCCACCTCTTCACTGTTGCATTCAGATCCTGACTCTTTGCTCATCTTACCCTAACCCCCGTCATCATTTAAGACCAAACTACTGACCAAACCGTACCTTGCACAGAACTGACTAATGCTCTATACTGTTCTAACATATGTTTTGTTCTAACTAGATTGTAAGCTCCGATGAGCTTGACTCTGACGGGCAGGGACTGTCTCTTGTATGTTGGCTACCTCTTGTAGGTCAGCTGTGCAGCACTGCGTGCGTGGCGCTTTACAAGTGCTGAATAGTAGTAGTAGTAGTAGGACTCAGGTTCCTTCAGGCTTCAACTTCTGCTTATGGCCTCGCGAGGCATTTTTTGGTTACAGGTTCGGTAGCCTGTAGCTACGGATTCTCCAGGACCAAGCAGGAAGTCAGTCCTCACATATGGGTGACGTCGGCGCCGACGGAGCCCTCGCGGAGCAATTTTCCCCAGCTTTCAAAGAAAGCCTTTGGGAATTGCAGCGCGCATGCGCGGTCCTCTTCCCGCCCAAGGGTGCCATCTTGCTCAGTCTTCTTTTTTCCGCGGAGCCCTACAGACGTTGCCTGTGAATCCCCGCAGAAAAGTTGATTTTTCTCTATTTTTTCTCTTTTTTCTTCGGTTCGACGCCGGTTCTTTTCCCGCCAGGACTCGCAACGCCGGTTGTGAGTCCATCCTTTATTTTTCGGTTTTTTGTCCTTCGTGACAGATTTCGCGCTTTTTTCCTTTTTCCCTGGCAGCCCGGTCATTCGACCTCGCAGGGGCCCTTTTTCCCCCGATGGCTGCCAGCGGCTTTAAAAAGTGTGACCTCTGTAAGAAACTTATGTCTCTTACAGACACTCATGACTTCTGCCTCCGCTGCCTCGGCCCAGATCATGACCCCATGATCTGTGGGCCATGCGGCAAAATGTCCTCAAAAGCGTCGAGGAGTCGGCAGCACCAGCGGGAGCGTATCTTCTCTGACTCCGGCCGGGCTCGGACCTCGTCAGAGGCTTCGACGTCTCGGGACTCTGGTCCTGAGCATCGTTGGAGTTCCTCTGAAAGGGAGTCTCCTACCTGGGAACATCATCGGAAGAAGAAACCCGCGAGGGCGGGATCGGTGGACGCTCCTGGTTCCTCGAGGGCCAGGTCGCATAGCCCCGATTCCCGTCCCGGGTCCTCGGAGACGGAGAGGCCGTCAAAACATCCTCGACTCGAGATGGACTTGCCCGCTCACGTGAGTACTGTTGTCCTCGTTGACTCGCCTCCGAAGGACCCGACGTCGGGCCCGACGCCATCGGTGCCCGAGTCGGGGTCTGCTGGGTCTCCTGACCTCGGACTCAGGTTGACGGCCTTGGAGTGCAGTCTGTCTGCCTTCTTGGACCAGCAGCGGGCATTGATCGCTGGCCTCGCCGGTGCTTCTGCCCTGACCGCCGGGACGTCGACCTCCAAATCGACCCCGGAGACCGAGCCGATCCTCGAGTCCATGAGGGCTCGAGTCGATCCTTGGTCGAGGTCTCCTTCGGCCTCCCGTTCGGGACCGAGGTCGTCGACGCCGACTCCCTCGGCGTCGGAGCGGATAGCATCAGTGCCCACCCGACCGGAGCCGATCGACTCCTCCTCTGAGGAGTCGGCCTGGGAATCTGAGGACGAAGAGTCACCTGGTTCCTTTCGGACTCGGTGTGTCCCTTCGGACTCCCCCCGAGTCCGAACCTCGGAGACGGTCCCCCCCCGGAGGATACCCGGTTCTCGGACTTTGTGAGGGATATGGCCAAGGCCTTGGCCTTCCCTGCGGATCCCGAGAAGGAGCCTCGAGTCGAAGAACTCGATGCCCTCCAAATGACTCTCCCCCGAAGGAGGCCTTTATTGTACCGGTTCCTCCGATGCTGGAACAACTTCTCTTCCGCATGTGGGAGAGCCCGGCGTCGTCGCCGGTGTTAAACAAGCGGGTCGATTCCATTTATCGAGTCCGCAAGAGCCCTGGCTTCCAAAAGGCACAACTACCGCACCATTCCATGGTGGTGGAATCGGCCATGCATAGACTAAAGAGTCAAAAAATGCACTCCTCGGTGCCCCCTGGTAGGGAAGCCCGAAGCCTGGATGCCCTCGGTAGGAAGTGCTTCCAGGGCTCTATGCTTGCTTGTCGAGTCCAGACATACCAGCTCTACATGGGCATGTATCTCCGAGACCTGGCTAAGGAACTAGCCGGGTTCTCTGCTGGTCTCTCCGACGAACCTTGCAGAGGTTCCAGTCCTTGTCTACTGGTATTCGAGAGTGCTCCAAGTTCATCTCTCGAGCAGCCTACGATGGTTTTGAGGCGTCGGCTCGAGTAGCTACGGCCGGCATCGGTGGACGCCGCCAGGCTTGGCTTCAGACGTCCGACCTCGAGCCTTGGGTACAGGACAAGTTGGTCGATGTCCCCTGCCGAGGTGATAACCTCTTTGGCAAGCCCATGGATGAGAAGGCTGCACAAATCGAGACGGAGACTCTCACCAGGACTCGTCTCTCGTGGAAGACCTCTGCCCCTTCTCAAAAGAAGAAGGCCTCGGGGAAAAAGCCCTTTTACCCGAGGAAAGGTGCTGCCTATAAATACTACCCTCACTATCAGGCCTCAGCGGCTCCCCCACAGGGAAAGCAGGCCAAGGGACGGGGTAATGGGTCCCGTAGGCAGCAAGCCCCCAAGCCTGCACCACCGGCCCCTGCTCAGCAGGGTGGGGGTTTTTGACTTCCTCAGCATAGCCTCTCCCCCTCAGCTGGTTTCTCTCAGCACAGGAGGCCGGTTGGTCCACTTTGCCCAAAGGTGGTCCAACATCACCACAGATACCTGGGTACTTCACATAGTTCGAAAGGGTTATCTTCTTCACTTTCACCAGGTACCTCCCTCCTACTTTCCAGGGGAGCCTCCCCGACTACCTTTGCACAGGGACTTACTACTTCAGGAGTTAGCAAGTCTCCTTCAGGAAACAAGCCGTGGAACCGGTGCCCCACCACCTGAAGGGCCAGGGGTTTTTACTCCCGGTACTTCCTGATTCCAAAAAGAACAGGGGGCCTCAGGCCCATCCTGGACTTGCGAAACCTCAACAAGTTCCTTGCGAAGGAGAAGTTCAAGATGCTTACCCTTGGAATCCTGCTGCCCTACCTCCAGCAGGGAGACTGGCTATGCTCCTTGAATCTAAAAGATGCATATACTCATATCCTCATTCATTCGGACCACAGACAATATCTCAGATTTGTTGTGGGAGGAAATCATTACCAGTACAGAGTACTGCCCTTTGGCCTATCCTCCGCAACCCCAGGGTGTTCACCAAATGCCTCGCAGTGGTGGCGGCTTATCTGAGACTTCAAGGTCTGTTTGTGTTCCCATACCTGGATGACTGGCTCATCCGAGCCCAGTCTTCCCACGAAGCCACTCAAGCCACTCATCGCACGGTGGCTCTGCTCCAGCACTTGGGTTTTGTCATAAACTTCGCAAAGTCCACTTTGCTCCCCTCTCAAAATCTCGAGTTCATCAGCGCCCGGTTGGACACACTTCAGGCGCGGGCCTTCCTACCTCTGGACAGGGCCAAGCGGCTCATGGATCTTGCCGGCCACTTTCACAGCAATGCGCTGGTCTCTGCCATGTGACCCCCAATGCCCGACTGAACATGCGTCCGGCTCAGTGGTGCCTTCGCAATCAATGGCATCAGGCCACGGGGAGCCTAGCGGACTCCGTACAGATCTCCGACCAGCTGGTCTCTTCTCTAGAATGGTGGCTTCATCTGCCAAACCTGGTACTAGGAGTGACTTTTCAGCCCCCTACGCATTCTCAGGTCCTGACAACCGATGCTTCTCTCCTGGGTTGGGGAGCACATTGCCAAGGGACATGTACTCAAGGCCTCTGGAATCCTTGGGAGTCTGCTCAGCAGATAAACTTCCTGGAGCTCAGAGCCATCCGCCTAGCGCTCAAAGCCTTCTCTCACCTGGTTTCTCACCAGTCGGTGCTGATACAGACAGACAATCAGGTTGCAATGTTCTACGTGAACAAACAAAGCGGAACAGGCTCCTTCTTTCTCTGTCAGGAGGCACAGAAACTGTGCTCTTGAGCAGTCCACCACGGCATCATCCTCAAGGCTGTCTATCTCCCAGGTCAAGAAAATTACCTGGCCGACAAGCTCAGCCGGATCCTCCAGCCACACGAGTGGAGGTTGGATCCGCTGGTGGTTCAACGGATCTTTCTCAAGTGGGGTCTCCCCACCCTGGACCTGTTTGCCAGTCCTCTGAACCGCCAGCTGCCCAGATTCTGCTCTCGACAGCCGCATCCTCTCCGGGTATCGGCGGATGCTTTTCTAATTCCATGGTCCACCGGCCTCTTGTATGCCTTTCCTCCCATGCCACTGGTGTCTCGGACACTCTTCAAGGTTCTCAGAGACAAAGCATCGATGATCCTAGTGGCTCCCCGGTGGCCGAGACAACCTTGGTTCCCGCTTCTGATGCAGCTAGCGGTAGACACTCCTCTTCCACTGGGTTTTCAGCCCCACCTCCTGTCGCAGGATCAGGGGACTCTCCTACACCCCAATCTCCCGGTCCCTCATCTGATGGCCTGGACGCTGAAAGGGGAGTCCTTGCTTCTCTGCAGCTACCTCCAGATGTGGAGGAGGTCGTCTTGGCCTCCAGGAGGCCCTCCACCCGAAAGGCCTACGCTCTCAAGTGGTGTCGGTTCTCCGTCTGGTGTACTCAGCAGTCTCAAGATCCTTTCTCCTGTTCAGCATCAGTGGTCTTGCAGTACTTGCTCTCTCTCTCAAACCTTGGACTGAAGTCCAACTCGGTAAAAGTCCACCTCAGTGCTCTTTCTGCGCATCACATACCGGTGGATGGTAGACCTCTTTCCAGCCACCCTCTGGTGGCCCGGTTTCTCAGAGGCCTCCTCCTCCTTAAGCCACCTTTGCGCCCACCAGCCCCGGACTGGGATCTTTAATGTGGTTTTACAGCGGCTTACCTGTCCGCCTTTTGAGCCTATGGCTACCTGTCCGCTCCGTTTCTTTCCTGGAAAACCTTGTTCTTGGTAGCCCTCACTTCTGCTAGACGCGTTAGTGAGCTACAGGCCCTGGTTTCTGATCCTCCTTACACTAGGTTCTACAAGAACGGGTGGTCCTACGGACTCACCCTAAATTTCTTCCCAAAGTGGTTTCCCCTTTTCACATCAACCAGGAGGTGGTGCTTCTGACCTACTTTCCCAGGCCACACTCCAGCCGAGCTGAAATGGTCCTGCATACCCTGGACTGTAGAAGGGCGTTGACCTTCTACCTTGACCGTACGCGGGAGCACCGAAAGGCTGTTCAGCTCTTTGTGTCTTATGACCCCAACATGTTGGGGCTTCCCTGTCTCCAAGCGTACTCTGTCCATCTGGATTGCGGACTGTATCGCTTGGACTTACGAGGCGGCCGGCCTCGTGCTGGAAGGTAGAGTCACCGCTCATCGTGTTCGGGCGAAGGCTACGTTGGTGGCTTACCTCCGCTCTGTTCCATTGGCAGACATCTGCCGGGCCGCTACTTGGTCTTCAAGCCAGACTTTTGCAGCCCATTACTGCCTGGAGAGGGAGTCCCGCAGGGACAGTGCTTTCGGACAGGCAATCCTCCGTAACCTCTTCGAGGTATAGGCAACTCCTACCCTCCGTCCCGGATGTTGGGCTACCGGTTGGAGACATATTCAGAGAAGATTCCTTCCTTCTGTGCTACTGACCTCGAGGGAGTTCATTTTTGTGCTTAGGGTCTCCAGTAGCCTTAAGCTTGGGAGTCCCATATGTGAGGACTGACTTCCTGCTTGGTCCTGGAGAAAGCGTAGTTACTCACCTGTAACAGGTGTTCTCCAGGAGCAGCAGGAATCAGTCCTCACAACCCTCCCTCCTCCCCTTGGAGTTGCAGTTACATGCTTTCGTTTTGCTAATTTTTTTTTTGCTGTCTTTTAGCTATGTCATTTGACTGAGCAAGATGGCACCCTTGGGTGGGAAGAGGACCGCGCATGCGCGCTGCAATTCCCAAAGGCTTTCTTTGAAAGCTGGGGAAAATTGCTCCGCGAGGGCTCCGTCGGCGCCGACGTCACCCATATGTGAGGACTGATTCCTGCTGCTCCTGGAGAACACCAGTTACAGATGAGTAACTACGCTGTCCCATAAGTGAGAGACTGACTTCCTGCTTGTTCCTGGAGAAAAGCGTAGTTACTCACCTGTAACAGATGTTTTCCAGGGACAGCAGGAATCAGTCCTCACTACCCTCCCCCCTCCCCTGATGTTGCTTTTTTTTTTGTCCTTCCCTTGCCATCTGCTGGTAGGGCTCGAGCTAAGGGACCTGACTGAGCAAGATGGCACTCTTGGGCGGGAAGAGGACCACGCATGCGTGGTAGCAATCCCAAAGGCTTTCTTTGAAAGCTGGGGATTTGTGCGGTGCGGGCTCCATCGGTGCCAACGTCGCCCATAAGTGAGGACTGATTCCTGCTGTCCCTGGAGAACACCTGTTACAGGTGAGTAACTACGCTTTCCCTGTTGTGCTCACTTTCGCTCGCAGGGTCAACGAGCTCCAAGCTTTTGTGGCTGAAGCGCCCTACACTAGGTTCTACAAATTCCTCCCAAAGGTAGTGTCCTCGTTCCATCTCAACCAGGAGATGGTACTCCCTACTTTCTTTCCGAGACCTCACGCCAGTCGGGCGGAGATGGTCCTCCACACCTTGGACTGTAAGAGGGCCTTGTCCTCTATATCCAACGCACTCGGGACCACCGTAAAGCCTCCCCAGCTATTTGTCTCCTGTGACCCTAGCAGGCTGGGGGAATCGGTGACTAAGCGTACACTGTCCGTATGGGTGGCAGACTGTATTGCCGTCGCCTATGAGCAGGCAAAGCTCCCGGTGCACGATCGCATCACAGCATACCGTGTACGGGCTATGGTGGCTTCTGTGGCACATCTGCGCTCTGTCCTGATGGCGGACATCTGCCGGGCTGCCACCTGATCTTCAGTCCATACCTTTGCAGTCCATTACTGCCAGGAAAGAGAATCCCTATGGGATAGCTCCTTCGGCCAGACTGTGCTCCGTAATCTTTTTGGGTTCTAGGCAACTCCTACCCTCCGACCCTTCTGTGTTCAGGCTACCGGAGTACTGCTTTCATCAGATACAGGGTCCTACAGTAGTCTGTACACCAGACTGAATTGCTGCTGCTTGCGGCTCCCCTTGAGGGGGCCCAATTTTTGCTACGGGTCTCTTGGTAGTCTGTATCTGGGAGTCCCATATCTGAGAACTGACTTCCTGCTTGTTCCTGGAGAAAGCGTAGTTACTCACCTCTAACAGGTGTTCTCCGGGGACAGCAGGAATCAGTCCTCAAAACCCTTCCTCCTCCCCTTGGAATTGCTTCTTTACCTTCTTTATTTTGTTATCTTCAGCTATGTCATTTGACTGAGCAAGATGGCACCCTTGGGCAGGAAGGGGACCACGCATGTGTGGTGGCATCTCCCAAACGCTTTCTTTGAAAGCTGGGGAGATGCTCCATGAGGGCTCAGTCGGTGCCGATGTCTTCATATGTGAGGACTTATTCCTGCTGTCCCTGGGGAACACCTGTTACTGGTGAGTAACTATACTATACCTCCTCTGTTGGGAGGTGGTTGGCCTGTGGACCTTTGCCACGGAGAAGGGCATGCTCCTCCAGGCCATCTATTTGCTGTGTCAGGGCAATCTGCTCGCAGATCAATTCAGAGTCTTACAACCTCACAAGTGGCACCTCAACCCAATGGTGGCTGACTCTCTTTCGATGTTGGGGGACCCCGATATATCTCTTAACCAGCCCCGAGAATGCACAGCTGTCGTGCTTCTGTTCCCGGAGGCCAGCCCCAGAACAAGTTGCAGCAGACACCTTTCTCCTCTCTGGATCTGGGAGCCTGCTGTATGCATACCGGCATACTCCTCTGGTTCCCAAGATCCTGCTGAAGGTTCAGTCAGACCGGTCCTCTGTAATCTTCATTGTCCTTCTTTCACCCCGGCAGGTCATGGTTCCCTCTGCTCCTGCAGCTGTCCCAAGTGGCCAAGATACCTCTGGGCCAGGACCCGGACTTGCTCTCATAGGAGAATGCGACCCTTCCCCATCCCATCCTCCAGTCCCTTGCCCTGATGGCGTGGATGCTGAACAGCTACCATAGCGCACCTCCACCTCTCTCGGGAGGTGGCGGACATCCTACTGGCATAGCACAAAGACTCAACACGCTGTGCATATGCCTTCAAATGGCATTCATCTCATGCACAGACAGGAATCTTAGCCCCTTCTCTTTCTCGGTGCAAGACATACTGCATTATCTTCTGCACCTATCCCGAGTTTGTTTAAAGTCCAACTCTGTCAGGATGCATCTCAGTGCCCTAGCAACACATCACCACCTCATTGACAGCCATCCCATCTCTGTACACCCTCTTGTGGGCCACTTCATGAAGGGGTTTCTCCTCTTGTGGCTCCCTGTCTGCCCACCGCCAGTGGCATGGGACCTGAACCTGGTTCTCAGGAAGCTGATGGCTCCCCTTTTTGAGCCCTTGGCTACGAGCCATCTCAAGTTTTTGCTGTGGAAAGTGGTGTTCTGGTAGCCCTCATTTCAGCTGCAGGCATTGGTGGACCATGCGCCCTATACCAGGTTCCAGAAAAACAGAGTCGTTCTGTGGACACACACGAAATTCTTGTCCAAGGTGGTGTCCACTTTTCACATGAACCAGGAGGTGGTCCTTCCCACTTTCTTTCCCAGGCCTCACACATCCCCAGTAGAGGCCTTGCTACACACCCTGGATTGCAAATGGGCACTGTCCTTCTACTTACAGAGGAGAGAGCCCTATCACTGCTCGTCACAACTGTTTGTCTCCTATGATGTCAACAGGCTCAGGGTTGCCATCTCTAAGCGTATACGGTCTACCTGAGTGGCAGACTTCATATTGTTCATTTATAAGCAGGCAAGACTCCCCCTGGAGCATTTACGGAGCATAATGTGCGTGCAATGGTGGCCTCAGTGGCTCACCTGTGCTCTGTCCCTCTGCTGGACGTATGCTGGGCTGCTACCTGGTCTTCAGTCCATACTTTTGCAGCACATTACTGCTTGGATGAGAGCTTTTAGTGCGATAGTGCTTCAGCCAGGCAGTACTTCATCACCTCTCTTGGGAATAGTTGCAACTCCCTCCCTCCGGTCCTTTGTGTCCAGGCTACCAGAGAGGTGATTCCATCGCCAATGTTCAGGCTGCATCACTGGACTTTGAGCCATTCAGTGCTCCTTGCTGTCCTTCACAGTTCACCTTTTGGGTCACCTGTGTCTCCTTCAGGTTTTTTCGGTAGCCTGTAGCTGGGGAGTCCCATATGTGAGGACTGACTTCCTGCTTATTCCCGAAGAAAGCATAGTTACACACCTGTAACAGATGTTCTCCAGGGACAGCAGGAATCCGTCCTCACAACTCTCCCTCCTCCCCATGGAGGAGTTTTCTTTTTTTTACTTCATTAAGCTATGTCATCTACTGAGGTAGGATAACACCCTTGGGTGTGAAGGTGACCCATGCATGTGTGGTCTAACTCCCAAAGGCTTTCTTGAAAGCTGTGGAGTGAATCCTCATGGACTCCGTTGGTGCCGACATCACCCATATGTGAGGACAGATTCCTGCTGTCCCTGGTGAACACCTTTTACAGCTGAGTAACTACGCTCTCCCCATCTATGAGGAAATGCGTCAGTGGTGAGGGTAAGATGGAGGGTGGGTTTTAGAAGGGACAGCCATCCTTGAGGTTGGATGTTTTGACCCACCATACCGAGGGAGTGATGGAGGGCTGATAATGAAGGGAGTTGCAAAAGAATCTGCATCTGAAGGGATTGCGAGTGTTGATTTCCAGTTGAGTTTGAGGTGCCATTATAGCCAGACCTATGTACAGTTGCGGTACGACAAGGGTGGAGGCTGCCATCTGTCCCAGAAGGAGTGTACTGTGTCTTTGGTACACCGCAGTGGGTAAGTACTGAAATGGTTTAGGATGAGAGTTTTGTTTTGGAAGGAAGACTTTGCCTGCCACAGAGTCTATACACGTGTCAATGAAGTCGAGGATTTGTTGAGATGTCATGTCTGACTTTGAAGTGTTTACAAGGCATCCCAGGTCTTTTCAGAGTCTGACTGTATGGCCTTCTGCGCCTGATCTTTGATGGTGTGACAGTGATCCTGGTGACTAGGTGAGCTGCAACTACTGCTAGGCATTTTGTGAAGACATGAGGTGCTAACGAAGACCGAATGGCAGGACCCTATACTAGTAATACTGGTCCCTGAATCTGAAGGGCAGGTATTTCCAGTGAGGGGGATGCATGGGAGATATAATTTTTTCAGAATTAGGAAAACCTTCAAATAGAAAATTTTATTGTATTAAAGCGGAACTGATTTGATGGCTTGGTTGCACAATAGTTGCCTGATATCTTGTTGGAGAATGGGGAAGGTTGACTTGGTATGCTCCTTATGCTGGAAGCAGAGAGTTGATAGTGAGGTAATGTCCAGAAATGAACTCTGGTAACCACCTTGGATGATATTGACGATGCAGTGGTCTGTGGTGAGGATTGCCAAGCCTCACTGAAGTGCAGTACTTCCCACTGGTTTGTTGGCAGGAGTACAAGTGGTAGGTTTGCTGTTTCCTCTCGTGAGGGTGAGGGACATTGATGATAGGAGGTACCCAAGGGATGCTGTGGTGTAAGTCGGGTATACTGATGGTATCTCCTGTGATGATAAAAATGTTAAAAAGTACTGATAATGGTATGCCCTATGGAACTGCAAGGGCTGTTCTCAGTGCGGTTGAGAAGTTTCCGCTGGTTATGCTACCAGCTCTTGCTCTGTGGCTGAGTGATCCCTGACCTCAGAGACCAGCTCTTGTACTTTTGGATTCAAACAAGCTGTTCGGATCCAAAGTACAAGAGCATCAGCCAGGCAATTGTGGAGGCCTTTATGAAGGCTGGAGACTCTTAGCTAGGCGGTGTGTCTGGCTGAGGTAGCAGCCATGGCTGCACCCTGGATGGTTGAATCATACATATTGTAGATAGTGTAGATGATGTGATACAGATTTTGACGCTTGTGTAAGATGCATCCACGATCATCCTGAGTCCACACTTCAGGGGCATCCAGGAAGAAGCAGGTCATGGTCTCAGTGTAGGATCTGTAGCTGATGTGCTAAGATCTGTATGGCCTAAAGGGAACTGTGGTAGACTTACCTGCCTGTGGCATCCAGGGTCCATTATTCTTTACCTGATGGTTTCTGCGCCACTGATTTCGCATTCTATACCTTTCTGAGAAATGCTTCAGACATCACAGACTGGTGTAGTAACAGTTGTGGTGGAAACCAAGAGTAGGGAGGACCGTGTTAGAGATCAAGGTGCTCAGAGGTGGCATTAACTGAGGTGGGGTTCACCCAAATTGAAGACCAAAGGTCTTGAATGAACTGGTGCACTGGGAGGGCTAGGTTCTCCTGTGGGGCACCGTAAGACCAGAGAATGGATAGAAAATCTCATCAATTGGTAAGAGTGTGAGACTCACTGAGGACTAGTGCCCAAGAGATATTCTGGAGGAGTCTTGTGTAGGAGTAGCCCCCTGGTGGCTCCTTGGAGTTTCTTTAACTAGAGGATGGACGGGTCCTCTGGGGGTAAGGGGGAGATGGTTCCCCAATAATGGTGACAGCTGGTGCCCAATGATGAGTGAACATCATCTTCCAGGGAGAATGGATCGCCACTCAGAGGGGGAGGGGATGCTGGGAGAGGGGGATGGATCCTGGGAGTCCGTGGAGGCTGATATTGTGTTGGTCTCCTTAGGATGGACTGATTGCAGGAGAGCAGCACTGTCCTCCACAAATCTCCAGAGGAGGGCCAAGCGGGGGGATTTGGCGGCTCCCTAGTGTTCAGGGAGCGATCGCATTGGCATGGGGGCTTTGGGATGCTGCTCTGCCTTGGCTTGGGGGTTCCTCGGTTGAGTAAGCTCCCCCAGAGCGGTGGATGCTGACTTTATTAGTATTGGGGTGCGGCACTGCCACCAAAGACCTGTAGTATGTTTGGATTTGGCAGCTGCCTTACTTTTTTGCCTGCAGCAATCTCTGTCACTATGCACCTTTAAATGCACAGCAAACAAGGATTCAGGACCCAATCAACAGCACGGAAACCCTTATGACCTCCCTTTTAAAACCCATTAATCACAGGCATCGGAATCACTCACCCAAGGCTGTCCTCCTGCTCTTTCTGCGACATCTCTGCTGTCTTTGACACCGTATCCCACCAGCTACTCCTTAACAAGCTCCACTACATTGGAGACTGTGACACCAATGGTTCCATTCTTCTCACCAACCGAAATCAGCTTATAAGGGATCAAAACACACACCCAACACCTTTCACCCTTAACCAGGGTGTACCACAGGGATCATCTTTCTTCTCTCTACTGTTTAATATATACATTCAACCTCTATGTGATATCTTTCAACAATTCCCAGTCCAGTTTCTGATATACACTGATGATATGATTTTCACACCATTCTCGACCTCCACCCCAGATTACTCCATGCTTTCAAGTTGCCTCACTGAAACCATCAACTGGCTCCACCATCATAATCTATCGATCAATCTAAGTACAACGGACCTCCTCCACATAACAAAGGTCCCCCAACTTCACACCCCCCCCCCTGCTTATGTCACGCTTGGCAGCACTGAGATCCGAGTCAGCTCCCACATAATGTATCTCGGAATCATACCCTATCAACAACTGATCTTATGAAATTCACAGCATCACCAAAACAGTATGCTACAAGCTAAAAAACCATCCGAAACCTAAGTCCCCTTCTGATCCAATGATATATTCCGTACAGTCTACCAGGCCACCAATCACTCCTCTATTCGATTACTGTAATTCCATTTATCAAGGACTACCCAAGTACGCAATCCACCCATTACAACTCTGCCAAAAACACTGTTGCTAGAAACATCTTCCAAGCCTCATGGCACACCCACATCACTCCCATCCTCAAAACACCTCCATTGGCTCCCCATCAATTTAAGAATATAATACAAAGTTCTAACCCTCATCCACAAAACTATAGATAGGAAATCAGTAGAGCAACTACACGCCTTAATTCACAACTCGAAACTCTAATAGGACCAAGGAAAAAAAGCACCCAGAACCTCCTCAGTATTCCACCTCGAACTCACAGTTGCAAGCGGGCTACAAGAGCAAGAGCATTCTCACTATATGCCCCCACCCTCTGGAATGCATTACCCCCAGCAATTCGAACCATTGGAGTCTCCCACGGACTTTTGTAACCCACTCAAGACTCATCTCCTCCAGAAGCATTCCAGTAATGAGCAACCAACATGTAGATTCAGCAGAAACTCACGCCACAAGCACATCCTCCCCCTGTCCCCCACCCTCATGAAACATTCATGACCCCAGTCTCCCCCCCCCACTCGCCAAAAATCTTCATCCTTTTATATATAGTTTTGTTTGATCTCAGCTTTAAAAATGCTCATTGTTAAGAATTCACTGAATTACTCTGCATATTCATTATAAAAGTTCTAATGCTGTTCATAACTAGTTCATTATAAAATCTCAGTTCTTTGTAAACCACTTTAACTTTTAGAAAAGCGGTTATATCAAAATTTGTTTAAATGAATAAAATTGTCAGCGGCTGATAGTCTCCCCATCAGTTGGGCAGCGGTGGAGCCGGCAGCAGTGAGGGGGTAGATGTCCTTGTTAAATGGACCTGAGCTGGGGCCTGGGGGAAATCTATCTTTCTCCAGGAACAAGCAGGAAGTCAGTCCTCACTTATGGGTGGTGTCTGCACCGACTGAGCCCACGCGGAGCAAGTCCCCAGCTTTCAAAGAAAGCTTTTGGGATTGCTGCCATGCATGCGTGGTCCTCTTCCCACCCAAGGGTACCATCTTGCTCAGTCTCCCTTTTTCTGCGGAGCCCATCGGACGCACCTCCTCGTCCCTTGGAAAAAGTTTCGTTTTTTGGGCCTACAAGCCTTTTTGTTTTCTGGTTGCACCGGTCCTTACCCGTCCTTCCCCTGCTCTACACTTTTAGAGCTGTCGGGGATAGTTTTCTCCTTTTCATTTTTTGTCACGGGTTTCACGCCCTTCTTCTACTCTAACGCTGGACGTGTGGGTCTTCAACCTCGCAAGGGCCATTTTTGCCTCCATAGCCACCGGCTTAAAAAAATGCAGTAGATGCTCTAGGAATATGTCGCTTGTGGACACTCACGACTGTTGTCTGTGGTGCCTCGGAGCTGACCATGATCCGGAGCTCTTTTTCCTCTGCAAGAAAATGTCCTCAAAGGCCCTGCTCAGCTGTAAGCAGAAGTCCGAAGACATTTTCCAAAAGGCCACCTCTGAATCCCTGGTGGCGCCCTCGGTCGTCTCTCCCCCGGTGGGGGCCCCCCCCCCCTGCGGCCCCGCGCTCTCGGTGGCACCCAGACCAGGGATCCCCTGAGGTGGACCGGCGCAAAAAGGAGACCACCTCAAAGTCATTGCGGGTGTCTCGACAAGTGCGAGCGCTCCCGTGCTTGGTCGCTTAGCCCCCTTCGGCATTCCTGCGAGCGGTCGCTTAGCCCCCTTCGGTGTTCCTGAGAGTCAGACAGGGAGCAGCCTCGCAAGGTACCCCGCAAGGAAGTGGAGGCCTCCAGCGAAGGGCCTGGTCTCCTGAGGGCTGTCCCAGCGAGGACCCCCACTCCTCCTCGACGCCCAACCCGGTGACCCCAGGGTCAGCATCGCAGGGCCCCACGCCTGACTGGGAGTCCCACATGCTGGTGCTGGAATGCAGTGTTTCTGCGTTCATTGCATCCCAGCAGGCGCTCACGGCCAGCTTTGCTGACCTGTGCCTAGAGACACTGGGTCCCTTGCGTGGGACACCGAAATCCATCCAGGAAACCCCCAAAAGCCGCGGGCCTCGTGAGGGTCCTTGACATCTCACTGGCCCTCTCGTTCCTCGAAGAGGCGAGATCTTCCAGGGCCTCCGGCTCCAAGCAGTCATCGGCCATTGGACAGGGCAATCTGCCCAGCTTGGACTCCTCAACCGATTTCTTGGAGTGGGAGTCCGATGGGGACACCTCCCCAGAAACCCATACTCACCGGGATCTTCTGTCAGACCCCTCCCTGCCTGCGTTCCAGCTTGCTTGCCGCCCGAGGACACCTCCTTCCTGGTGTTCGTTCAGGACATGGCATGGGCCCTTAACCTGACCACTCAGGCAGAGGAGGACCCTTGTATTGAAGAACTCGATATTCTTCAGTACGAGTCCCCGCACAGGGAATCCACACACATTCATCTAATAGCTAAGACCTGCTGTTTCTTTCTCTATAACATCAGCAAAATCCACCCTTTCCTTTCTGAACACACTACTAAGACGCTTACCAACTCCTTAATCACCTCCCGTCTTGACTGCTGTAACCTACTCCTTGCTGGTCTCCCTTTGAATCTCTCTCCCCTTCAATCTGTTCAATACTCTGCTGCGCGGCTAATCTTCCACCAGCCTTGTCATGCCCATATTACTCCTCTTCTCAAGTCACTTCATTGGCTCCCTATCTGTTTCCGCATCCAGTTCAAACTCTCCTGCTGACCTATAAATGCATTCATTCTACAGTTCCTCACTACATTTCTTATCTTCTCTCCTCACAACTCCCCTCGGGAACTCCGCTCTTCTAGCAAACTGCTTCTATCTGTGTCCTTCTATTCTATTGCTAAACTCCAGACTTCACTCCTTTCACCTTGCAGCACTTTACGTCTGGAACAAACTACCTGAGTCTGTACGCCAGGCCACCTTCTCTGACCCACTTCAAATCCAGGCTGAGAACTCACCTCTCACTGCTGCTTTGGATCTTGACTCACCTGATCTCCCTTTTTCCTTTTCCTTCCCCCTTGTTTTATCCCTGCCATACACCTTCGGTGTTGTCTGTCTTGACTAGATTGTGAGCTCTGATGAACAGGGACTGTCTCTTACATGTTTGTGCAGTGCTTCGTACGACTCGTAGCGCTATACAAATGCTCAGTAGTAGTAGTAGGAATCCCTCACTGTGCTGGTTCCTTCTATTCTATCCCAGCTACTGCTCCACATCTGGGAGGCCCTTGCCTCGGTCCCCATCATGAGCAAGCGCCTTCACACTATGTACAAGGTGCAACGTGGGCCATGCTTCAGGAAGACCCAACTTCCACACACCTCTATGGTGGTGGAATCGGCCATGAGGAAGCAAAAAAGCCCAAAATCACACTCATCTGTACCGCCCAGCCGAGAGTCTGGAGCCCTTGATACCCTGGGTTGCAAGGCCTACCAAGGCTCTATTGTCTCTTGTTGCATTCAGGCATACCAACTATACATCGATATGTTCTTGCGTGACTTAGCCAAGGAGCTCAGATTTCTCCGCGGGCCTCGAAGGAGAGCCCCTCAATAGATTTGGCACTGTTGAAGTCCATCGCAGACTGCTCTAAATACTTCTCCCTAGCCGCCTACGATGGGTTTGAGTCATTGGCTTGGGTGGCGGCCACGGGCATTGGGGCCCGCCGCCATGCATGGCTCCAATCCTCGGATTTGGAGCAGTGGGTGCAGGAGAAACTCCTGGACGTGCCCTGCCTCAGTGAGCAGCTCTTCGGCAAGCCGATGGAGGATAAGGCCGCGGAGATAGTCTGAGTTCGTAACCAGAGCCCATCTCTCATGCAAGACCTCCACTCTGCCCTGAAAGAAGCAACCAGCCAAGAAGACCTTCTTTCCTCAGAAGGACCTTAAGGACTGGGCTACCCGCCATACCTGGCTACCCCCACGCTGACCACCCCGGCGCAGGGTAAATCCGGACAAGGGCATCGTAAGCTAAAAGGGCCAAAATCCAAACTCCAGCTCCTCCGCAACCCGCTCAGGGGTTTTGACGCCATCCGCATAGCCCCTCGTCCTCTGACGACGTAGCAGCCAGTGGGGGGATGCTTGTCCCATTTCGCCCTGTCATGGATTTCCATCACCTCAGACACCTGGGTTCTCTAGGTCGTCCGAAATGGCTATCGCCTTTGCTTCGACAGGCTTCCACTTCCCTTCTCCCCAATGAGCCTCCTCGACTCCCCGCGCACCAGCTTCTACTGCAGCAGGAAATCTCCAGGAACAAGCAGGAATGAGTCTTCACATATGGGTACGTCGGTACCGATGGAGTCTGCGCGGGAACGCTTCCCAGCGTCCAAAGAGCTTTTGGAAGCATCCCACACGCCTTGCGTTGCTGCCTTCCCGCCTTTCCCCAACTGCCTCTCCTCAGTTTTCAGTTTTCCGCGGAGCAGGCAGGACGTCGTCCTGTCACCGCAGAAAATTCTTATTTTATTTCTTTAGTTTTTTTGTGGTCGCGGCTGTCTTCCCGACGCCACCGGTACCGCCGGTGTTTTCTTTTCTTTTTCTGTAAAATCTTCCTTTTCCACGGGATATTTTTTCTTCATAGTGTCCCACGGGTTCTTAGGCCTTAAAGGCCGCCTCTTTTTCCTTCATGGAACCGCCAGCCACTCTCTCCAAGAAATGTTCAGACTCTGGCGGTACAACTTTATTTTTAGACCCTCAAGTCGGTGTCTAACCTGCTTGGGTCCTGACAACAGTTTGGTGAGAAGAGGTCTTCAACAGCGAGGTTCCCTCGATACACGGTTGCCCTCCAACTTCGGGGCACCGTCCCTTCTTCTTCTACACAGGATCAGGTAACCCACAAATAGTCTGTTAAGACTAGCCAGCCCTCGAGTGGTAGGTCTCATGCACAGCATGTAGACGGCTCTGGCCTTGCCTCGAGGGACCACTGGCTTTAAAAACCCCGGCGGGAGTCTTCGGTCTCCAAAGCATTTAAGGGGTTTCAGGTTGTTCCTGGGGTTCACCCCTCACAGAAACATACCTCAGCCGTGTCCGGTGTGGCATCCGCTTCGAGCGGTAACGATACCCCGGCATCGGCACTGGTGTTGGATGAAACACTCCTCACCAGGGATCATCATCTGGCATCCTCGGTACCCTTCGGGACCGGTGGATACACTCCAGACTGACTTTCCATTATCGGTACCAGCACCGATTCTACCACCGACGTCGGTACCCTCCAGACGTGCATCGATAGCTTCGCTTCCTTCGATGCCGGAGTCTGGAATCGATCTCCAGTCTGGAGGACTGGGTACCGACTCGCCTTGGTACTGCCTCTCGGCGGTACCGAAGGCTCGGTTCCGATGATTCGGATCCGCAACTCTCGGTTCCCCCGAGGACGATTGAGTTGCCACTGGTTGAACCTTCCTTCACCGGTATCAGACATGGTACCGAAATCGATACTGATGTCCTCATTACCTTTACGGTCGGTGCCTTCCATGCTTCGCTTATCAGGCTCTCTGCCTCAATGCCGAGTCTGGAATCGATTCTCTAGTCTGGAAGGACTGGGTACCAATATGTTTTGGTACCGACACCGATCGATACCGGTGCTCGGTACCGAGGATAGCAAAACCGGAGGTTGTACGGTTACCTTGGTGCCGATTGAACTGTCCACCGATGACTGCTCCGATGTCGCTGTCGGGCTCGACTCCGACATCGGTACCGGTACTGGCATCCACAGTAGCATCGTGGCCAACTCCTGCCATGCTTTTTTCAACAGGATCACTCCCTTCTATACCAAGCTTGGAGTCGATACCTGGCATGGGACAATGTGGTAATGACGGTCGCTGCTCCTGAAAACCAGTACGGCGACCATCCCTCAAGCATTCCACACTGCACTGTGCAGGATCTTCTATTCCTATATATTTGGATACCTCTATCGGTGCTCAGGCTAGTTCTTCAGATCTAACTGGTCCAAGGGAGATTCCTGTTGGGGGATCCCTCTTTTCAGAGTTTCCTCCTGGATATAGCAAGATCTCTTGCCATTCCTATCCCAGGGACATGATCCTGCACAAGGCTCTCTTTTACCAAAGCAAAGGAGAACATAATGCTTCCTTTGCAGCATTCCTTGCAGGATCTCCTTCTAGGAATGTGGGAAACAACCCTTAAGGGTACCCCCACCTCCCAGGGCAACTGATCTCTTATATCAAGTGCCCCCCTCTCCAGGGTTTCAAAAGACTCAACTTCCTCATTATTCCATAGTAGTGGAATCAGCAATGAGGCGGGTTAAGAGTAAGAAAAAGCACTCTTCTTATCCGCCAGGTCGTGAGTCTAAGACACTAGATGCCTTTGGACGTCAAACCTTTCAGACATCTATGCTTTCTGCAAGAATTCTCTCATATATTTTTTATATGAGTCTATCTCTTGAGGAGGTCAAAAAAGCACTTACATCTTTTGACTCCTTTCCTTCCAGATTCCAAGAGTACAGACTATTGCCTCATGCTTAAGCATATCCAGAATATCTCTTGGTTTCTTTCTCGTGCTTCCCTTGACTCTTTTGAGTCTGTTAGGCAGGACTTCTGCTATAGCTATAGGGGCACGACGTAGAGCTGGCTCCAAGCTTCAGACTTGAACAAATGGGCACAACAAAGACTGGGACATACTCCTTGACACTGGAGAAAATCTTTTCAACAAGGAGTCTTTACGTCAGGTTACTCAGTTGTCCACTGATTTACCTGTTCCTAGGGGTTGTTCTACACCTTCTTCTGTCCCAGTAGGTAGGAAATGTCCTACCAAACTTTCTTCCCACAGGAGAAGAAGGTTTTCTTCATCACTTGCCCATCATACAGATGTTCCCAAACAGGGGAAGCATCGTCCTGGTTTGGAAAATCCAACCTCTCACCAGGCTCAGCAAACCCAGCAACCGCAGGGTTTCTGATCAATCATCATCAGATGCTTGTGACTCTTGGGATTAGAATCTACAGTTACTTCTTCTCAATGGAAGCAATCCACTGCTGTCATTTTAAATCCTAAACATGGATCTCTTCCCACAGACATCCATTCTTTCTATGTTCTATGAGCTGTCAGGATGTTCTTGCTTCTAGATCACAGGGTTCTCCTCTTCCTGCTTAGGGAAAGAGGTCTAACCACTATCAAACAATAGTTTCCTGTGCCAGCAAGTCTTTTTCTTTTCTATAGACTTACTATTTGTAAGTCGTCTTCAGCTCCATTCTTTTTACCCTCTTACCAGGTTTTTCCTCTGTAAGAGCGGTATTCCTTCACTGGAGGGCTTTTTTTCTCAGCCTCTCTAGTTTTGCTACTTTTCCAGTGCGGAGTTCTCTCTCTGAGTGACTCCTCTTCTTCACTCTTGCCTTGCAGCAGTTCATCAGACATGTCCAGAGTTTTCTACTCTTGTTCTGTCTGTTCTTTCTGTTTTTGAAACAGTACCATTCTTTCTGCTGTCTGGCAAGCAGCTGCCAAGCAGGAGCCTTTATGTTTGGACCACTGGTTCTTGTCCTTCAGCAACCAGATCTGTCCTCCACTAACATTCTGTCTGGTCTTAGTAGTGGCTCCAAGTCAGTGCTGTCATCTGTCTTGGAATTATTTTCACTACAAACTTGTTGGATTGTCTTCTCTTTCTGCCATCTCCATTTCCCTGGGTTTGGCAGCATACTTGACATAGGTGCTAGCTCTCCGCAGCAAGTTCTATCTCCTCTTTCTCCGGCATCATGTCTCTGCAATTCTACAAAGAAGCTCTCCACTATGGGCACTTGCTAGAGAGCATGGGGGGCTTTTTCTCCAACAGCTATACTATAGATCAGTGATGGCTAACCTTTTTGAGCCCGAGTGCCCAAACTGCCGCACAAAACCAAAGAATTTCCTCAAAGTGCCAGCACGTCAATTTGCATAAATATTTGCATAATGCTAACATACACTACTAACTTTTAGTAAACATGTCTCTTAATGAGTGATGGATAAAGACAGACTAAAAGATTTTCTACATTACTATAATCCAGTGCCAACCGCCAGGCACATTAGGAACTACTACAAACACTGCCCATTTAGAAACCAATAGCAAACCCGACGTATCCTAACAGCACTACCAGGACTCACAAAGCACAATATCATACCTATCAAAAGGCAACACTGCAAATATTAAACCAATACATTTCAGAGAATAACAATACATGACCTACTGGGGAAAGAGGAACAAGTGGCAATGTCAAAAAGGAATTACATAAACAGAATACCTCAGCTCAGTTACACAGTTGCAATTGCTCCAGCCACTTTCTTCGGGGTGCTTCATGTTGTCGGCTAACTCTCCATCATCTGCTGTCCATTGTCTTTCTTATCTCTTCTAGTTTTTTTCCCATTCTC
This sequence comes from Ichthyophis bannanicus, assembly GCA_033557465.1. NCBI lineage: Eukaryota > Metazoa > Chordata > Amphibia > Gymnophiona > Ichthyophiidae > Ichthyophis > Ichthyophis bannanicus. The sequence continues at coordinate 521,687,695 of CM066034.1, read as the reverse complement.
TCTCTCTACATCCGCTTTAACATACTAATCTTTCTCCTTTTGCTCTTTCCTCATTCCTATTTCATCCACTCAAATTTTACCCTCCATCCTCAATCCCCACTTACTCTCCCATACCCGGCCAATTGTAGATTTTTTATCCCTCACCACAACAATATTTGTCCCCTCTCCATTTTACTCTCCCAGCCCCATCCCATTCTAATCCTCCCCAACATCAGCTCCCTTGTAGTTCCAGCCTCACCCAGAATCCATTCCCTTCTAGTCCCTGCATCAGCCGATTTCCAGTCTTAGCCCCCCCATCAGCCCATTTCCAGTCCTAGCAACCCCCAACCCAATACCAGTCCTAGCCCCCCCATCAACCACTTCCAGTCCTAAATCCCCATCATCCCATTTTCAGTTTAAGCCCCCCTAGAACCCATTACCAGTCCTAGCCCCCCATCACCCTATTTCCAGGACAGCCCCATACAGCCAAAGCCCATTACCAGTCCTAGCCCCCACATCCCACTTCCAGTCCTAACCCCTCATCACCCCATTTCCAGACAGCCCCCATCAGCCCACAGCCCATTACCAGTCCTAACCCCTCCCCTAGCCCATTAGCAGTCCTAACCCCCCCATAGCCATACCAGTCTAACCCCCATCACCCTATTTCCAGACAGCCCCCATCAGCCCACAGCCCATTAGCAGTCCTACCCCCAGCCCTTAGCAGTGCCTACCCCCCCGCGCCCACCCGTCCCCCCCATTAGCAGTCCTACCCCCCCGACACGCCATTAGCAGTCCTAACCCCCCATAGCCCATTACCAGTCCTAACCCCCATCACCCCATTTCCAGACAGCCCCATCAGCCCACAGTCAATGAGCAGTCCTACCCCCGCCCGCCCGCCCATTAGCAGTCCTAACCCACCCCTAGCCCATTAGCAGTCCTAACCCCCCCTCCTAGCCCATTAGAAGTCCGAACCCCCCCCCCCCACCCCCCCCCCCCCCCCCGGCAAATTTAAAAAAAAAAAAAAAAAGCTGGCTCTGGCTGCTGCCGCTTGACGCGGCAGAATGCAATGTCCCGCGGGGCCCCCCTCTGCAAGGGCTTTCAGATTCTATGGGTAGATGTGTATTTTGTATTTCTCTACATGACTGTCCAGGCTCATATAGCTATATGATTCTGACAGATGGGCTTTACCCATTCTTATGCTATCCAGCATGTTTTTGGGGTTCCACAACCCCTTCGGTGTAGTTAACAACTTCCACCATAAACTTACGGTTTTGGATACCACTGAAGCTCTCCATGTCCCAATATCTCTCCTAGTGACTCCATTAGGAGAAATATTGCGGATCTTCAGCTAATCACAGGCTCTAACGCCTCCAGCGTTTGTCCTTTCTTTGGGATACCAGGGGTTCCCATACCCGTTCTCCCCACAAGGACTGTGCCCGTTGTTTGTCCAAATCGGTGAGCCTCTCTCTTTTGTTACTACGCGTGAGCCACTCTGCTGCCAAAAGAGTTTGGTTTTTGTCATAAAACCTTCCGCTGAAGGCCCACCGTTTTTGTACTACCCCAGTTTTTCCTACTGGGGTTACCTGTTACCTTTCAGGATTCTGACCTCCACTGTTTTTCCTACAGGTTTATTACCTCCACTTACAGTGAGGTCCTCTTTGAGGTTCCTCTACTGGGTTTCCCAGTAGATCCCATGAACCTCTATACTTCTATGAAATCCTGTCAGGGGAGGTCCATATTGCAATATTCTTTGCAATATCATTCATGACAATTATCATCACACATGGACTCCTTGTCTGCAGTCCTATGTTGGGTTAGCTGTTCCACAGCATCTTCTTTCTTCAACTCCTACCCTCCATCCTCAGGATGCCTGGTGGTGTTGGGTATAGCATGTTCCAACCTACGACATGCTAGGACGCCAGGCATCTCAGCTTGGGAGTCCCCCTCTGTGAAGACTCAGTCCTGCCTGTTCCTGGAGATAGCACAGTTACTTACCTGTAACAGGTGATCTCTGGGAACAGCAGGAATAAGTCTTCACAACCCCACCCACCTCCCCAAGAGTTGTATCTCTATCTATCTTTCCTTTCCTCTCTCTCTCTCTTTGTCTCAGCTTTAAAACTTAACTGAGGAGAGGCAGTTGGGAAAGGCGGGAAGGCAGCACGCAGGCGTGGTGGGATGCTTCCAAAAGCTCTTTGATTGGACGCTGGGAAGCGTTCCCGCGCAGGCTCTGTCGGTACCGACGTACCCATATGTGAAGACTTATTCCTTATCGTCACTCCAGTCCAGTCCCTTTACTTCTGGGTTGCGTAACCCTTCCAGCAGCTTGGAGGCTGAGTCAAACCCTTTTGAGGTTGGTTAGGTATAAATACCTCTGGCACCACCCTAATCCCCAGTATTCTCAGCCTCCAAGCAGCTGGAGGGTTCCGTAAGCCAAGGGCTTACTGGAGTCTCCCTTGTAGTCCCCTTATTGGAGATTTATAATTTATTTATAATTTTATTTATAATTTTATTTAAGGTTTGCTGTTCAATTTAATTTTTCTGCAGTTGTAGTTAGTGCCCCTTTAAGCCTTTCTTGCTCCTTGCTCCCTCCCCCCTCCCTCCCTCTACCCTCCGGAGTTCGAGCTCAAGCTCTCTGCCTGCAAGGTCCCCTCCTTACCGGTGGCGGGGGTGCTAGGGAAGGGACTCCCTCTCCAAAGAGGCTTGCCGGCAGCAGGGGGTGGATCGTGGAAGCCCTACAGCCCTGCGGCTCTCTGTCTTCAGCTCCGGACTCTTCCGCCTCGCGCCGAAGCCCTCAGGCGGCTGAGCGCTTGAGGTTACAACGCGCCCTCCCTCCGCGCTCCCGGCTTAGCGAAACAGCTCGGGAGCAGCTGGAGGTTGCAGTCGGCGGCGGGATCGCTCCGTATCGGCAGTGCGGGACGGCGGTGTAAGCCGAGACGCCGGGTCCCGGCCTGCACTCCACGTGGCTGAGGCCCAGCCACGTGTAGTATCCCGCAGGCAACTCTTCACCTCGGAGATCTGTGATAATCGTAGGAGCCGGGAAAACGCAAGTACAGGGGTTTTTTCCCCCTCCTGTTTTGATATATTTGCATTGGGCCATTTTTAACTTACTTATTTATGATTTTATTTATAATTTAATTTTTAACTTATTTTTAGCTTAATTGGTAGCTTAATTTTCAGCTCATCTGCGTTGCTTCTGTTTCATTTTATTTTATCGGAGAGTGTGGGGGGAGGAAGTTTGGGGTTTCACGGGAGTGAGTTAGAGTTATTTTTTATTTCACTTGGTTCTGGTGAAAACTATGTCCAAGCTCCGATGCCCCTCTTGTGGCACCCGCAGGGGCTCGGCCTCTGAGGCAGGGGTCTGCAGGGCTTGTGCTGCAGAAGCTGCCTCGGTAGAGCACGGCATTCAATTGGCTGCTTCTCACGCTAATGAGAACCCAGTGGAGCATGTGGAGGGCGAAAGAGAGCCCTGCATCCCTCCGCCCTCAACATCAGAATTCCCCACTCCATCTCTGTCCTCTCTCTCCCCTGCCCTTGGAGAAGAGGGTCCTTCTGACCTTTTTTCACCCGAATTTGTCCTCCTGCTGCACAAGGCCTACTGCATGCGCAAGCAGGGGCTCGGGGCAGGAGGCCAGAGCTCAGGGAAGGAAGACCTGGGGATTAATTCAGGGAAGTCCGCCCCCCAGGATCCCGGCATCCCAGGGGGGCCAGCTTCTAAACGCGCGCGACTAGCGAGTGAAGAACCGTTCTCTTCCCCTCCTCACGACATTCAGGAGGAGGAGTTCTCCGACAAGGAGATAGGGGATGAGGAGGAGGAGGAGGAGCTCGAGGAAGGAGAGCTTCCGGAGGAGGAACAATCCCGCATAGTGCGGGTTTTTCGCCGGGAGGAGCTCCCGGGGCTAATCAATGAGTCTCTAAAGGCCCTCAAGGTAGCTTCAGACACACCAGCAGATGACGAAGCGCTGGAGGATCCCCTGATCCAAGCAGTCAGAAGGTCTCAACGGGTATTCCCTTTACACAGGGTCGTCCGCCAGATGATCCAGGAAGAGTGGAACCAGCCTGAATCTTCCCTGAGGGGAGTGCGATCTATGACACGCCTCTATCCAGTACCAGATGCGGACAGAGAATTGCTGAAGTCGCCCAAGGTGGATGCGGCCGTATCTGCAGTTACTAAGAAGACGACTATCCCAGTGGAAGGTAGCGCGGCCCTCAGGGATTCTCAGGACAGAAAAATGGACACATTACTAAAGCAGGCCTTTGATGTTAGTGCCCTCGCCTTACAGGCTTCGGTTTCTGGAGCCTGGGTAGCTCGGGCTTGCCTAAGGTGGTCCCAACAAATTCAGCTGTCGGAAGGTTCCGCAGGAGACGGCCAACCAATGGCAGCTAGGTTGGAATCAGGAGCAGCCTACCTGGCAGATAGTCAATACGATCTTATCAGGAGCCTAGCTAAGAACATGGCATCTGTGATCGCAGCTAGGCGCTGTTTATGGCTACGCAATTGGGCAGCCGACTCTTCTTCAAAGGCTCGCCTGGGTCGTCTTCCTTTTAAGGGGAAGTTGCTATTCGGTGAGGACCTAGAAAAGCTAGTGAAAGGACCTGGGCGAATCCAAAGGGGGCAGACTTCCGGAGGACAGACCGAAGCAGCCTCGCCTCCCAGCGCCCTCCCGCAGTCTGCCAAGAGACTCTCGGAGGTTTCGGCCTTCCAGAACAAGTTCCTTTCCTAAGGGTCGCTTTCCGGCCAGGGGATCAGGCTTTAAGGGGTTTCGAGGAGCAGGGAGAGGTTTTGGAGCCTCTACCTCTTTCTCGGGACCTAGAAAATCGCAATGAGATAGAAGGGGTCCGGACGGGCGAATTACCCTTGGGGGGACGTCTAAGGCTATTTCTTCCCGCCTGGACCCGGGTCACTTCCGATCAGTGGGTCCTGGAAGTGATCAGAGAAGGTTATGCCCCTCGACTTTGGAAAACAGATTCTTCCAGCCTTTATTCAATCCCCCTGCGGCTCTCCGACAAAGAGGAAAGCTATAGAAGCCACCCTGTCAAGACTGGTAGCGCTCGGGGCTGTGACCCCGGTCCCACCAGACCAATACGGCTCCGGTCGGTACTCCATTTATTTTGTAGTCCCAAAAAAGGAAGGCTCCTTTCGTCCTATCCTAGACCTAAAACAGGTCAATCGCTGTCTCAAGGTACCCCATTTCCAAATGGAAACCCTGAAGTCAGTCATTTCGGCCGTAAGGGCCGGGGAGTTTCTCACAGCTCTCGACCTGACGGAAGCATACTTGCACATTCCAGTCCGAAGATCTCATCAACAGTTCCTGAGGTTCGCGGGTAACCAAGAGGTCATTTCCAATTTCAGGCGCTGCCCTTCGGTTTAGCCACGGCTCCCAGGACCTTTACCAAAGTAATGGTGGTGGTGGCCGCCTTCCTACGAAGGGAAGGAATCCTGGTGCACCCATACCTGGATGATTGGCTGATCAGGGCGAAATCACTGGAGGAAAGTCGCTCGGCTACAGCCAGAGTAGTAGAGGTCATGGAGGAGTTAGGGTGGATAATCAATCGGTCAAAAAGCAAGTTGATACCCACTCAGGAACTCGAATACCTCGGGGCAAGATTCGACACCAGAGGAGGAAGGGTGTTCCTACCCCGAAAACGGGCAAAGGATCTAAGGTCTCTCGTGTCACTGTTCCTGGAAAGACGGAACCCCTCAGCGTGGCTTTACCTCCAATTATTGGGTACCATGGCGGCGACAATAGAGGTAGTTCCCTGGGCCAGAGCCCACATGAGGCCCCTACAACGCTCCTTGTTACGTCGTTGGTCGCCTCAGAATCATCCCTTGTCCACTCCTCTACCCTGCGCACCTCGAACCAGGGAAGCTCTCCGGTGGTGGAGGTGTCCGAAGAACCTAGAATGCGGGACACCTCTCGAAACTCCACAGTGGATCCTGCTTACAACGGACGCCAGCCTGTCGGGCTGGGGAGCCCATTGCCAGGGACAGTTTGCTCAGGGCCTATGGTCTCCGGTGGAGTCGCAGTGGTCCATCAACAGGCTGGATTTACGAGCAGTTACTCTGGCGCTCAAGACGCTCGAGCCTCTAGTGAGGAAGAACGCAATTCGCGTCCTCTCAGACAATGTCACTACGGTGGCTTACATCAACCGGCAGGGGGGGACGAGCAGTCCCGCCCTAGAGAAGGAGGCGTCCAGCCTGTTCCAGTGGGCCGAGACCCGGTTATTAGCCCTCTCAGCTCAACACGTGGCCGGCACGGACAACGTCACAGCGGATTACCTCAGCAGGTTAAAGGTCGACCAGGGAGAGTGGGAGCTGGATCAGGAAATCTTCAACCGGATTGTCTCCCTCTGGGGCCCCCCAATCATGGATCTCATGGCCCGCTACTCGTCGGCCAAGGCAAATCGTTTTTTCAGCAGAAGAAAGGAAAGGATGTCCGAAGGCGTGGATGCCCTAGCCCAGAGGTGGCCCTCCGGGGTCTTCTCTACGTATTCCCTCCTTGGGCCTTGATCGGGAGGGTGCTTCAGAGGGTCGAATCCCAGCAAGGTTTGGTCATCTTCATTGCCCCAGATTGGCCTCGCCGCCCGTGGTATGCGGACCTAGTGAGATTGGCGGTCGACCAACCATTCCGTCTTCCCTGCAAGAAGGACCTTCTCAGACAGGGGCCCCTGCTGATGCCTCACGTGGATCGATTCTCGCTTACAGCATGGCTATTGAAAGGGCGAGGCTTCGGAAGCGGGGATACTCAGGTTCAGTGATTGCAACCTTGCTGAGCGCGCGGAAGCGCTCCACTTGTCTTTCCTACGTGAGGGTGTGGCGCATTTTCGAAGCCTGGTGTACGGAACGCCAGAAGAAGAAACCCTTTTCAGCCTCCATCCCAGAGATTCTAGAATTCTTGCAAGCGGGTTTTGAGAAAGGCCTTGCTCCCAGCTCCCTACGGGTCCAGCTGGCAGCCATCTCTTGCTATAGAGGCAAGGTCCGGGGGAAGTCCTTGGGAGTCCACTCGGACGTGACCAGGTTCCTGAGAGCAGTTAGTCGCCTGCGCCCCAGAAAAGATCGATAATCCCCCCCTGGGACCTTAACCTGGTGTTAAATGCCTTGACCAAAGAACCTTTCGAACCAATAATGGATGCCTCACTTAAAGATTTGACGTTGAAGACGGTCTTCTTGGTAGCCATCTGCTCAGCAAGACGCGTCTCCGAGCTCCAGGCTCTGTCCTCCCAGCCTCCCTTTCTCTCCTCCTTTAAGGACAAGGTGGTTTTACGAACAGTCCCTTCCTTCCTCCCCAAGGTGATATCGCCTTTCCATCTGAACCAGCCGGTTTCGCGGCCTGCGTTCCCAGCTGCCAGGCGGGGAGAGAAGGATGGCATTCTACGTCGCCTAGATGTACGCAGAGCACTGAAGCGTTACCTCTCACGCACGGCCCCCTTCAGAAGGTCCGAACGTTTGTTCATTCAGTTTGGGGGCCCCCACAAGGGGGAGGCCGCGGCCAAGGCATCCATCTCTAGATGGATCAGAGAAGCCATCTCTTCCGCCTATATCCTGAAGGGGAAACAGTCCCCGGCAGGCCTGCGGGCCCACTCCACACGGGCGCAGGCTGCTTCCTGGGCTGAGTCCAGCCTGGTTCCGCCAGTTGATATTTGCAGGGCGGCAACTTGGTCCTCGCTGCATACCTTTACCAAGCACTACAGGCTGAATGTGCAGCGGTCTACGGATGCTAGCTTTGGGGACGCGGTCATTCGTTCCGGCATAGCGAACCCCACCCAGGTTTGAACTGCTCGGTACATCCCAGAAGTAAAGGGACTGGACTGGAGTGACGATAAGGAAGAGTTAATTAGTCCTTACCTGCTAATTAGTGTTCCTGAAGGAACGACAGTCCAGTCCCTGATCCCACCCGGGCTACGGTGATTATAGCGGAACGATTCCGGGGCAGAGGCGGAAGGAGTCCTGGATTGCATGGGGCAGGTGAGCCGGGGGGGGCGGGAAGGCTGCGGCAGCCTCTGGTTACACCTTCCCTCCCTGTCCCACTTCTCCTGGTCCCCGCACGTTTCTATTCCTACATTAGTTAAAAAAAAAAAAAAAAAGTTTTACAGTTAATGGTTTTTGTTCGTTAAGTCTGCTTTGTCAATAGATTACTGGGGATTAGGGGTGGTGCCAGAGGTATTTATACCTAACCAACCTCAAAAGGGTTTGACTCAGCCTCCAAGCTGCTGGAAGGGTTACGCAACCCAGAAGTAAAGGGACTGGACTGTCGTTCCTTCAGGAACACTAATTAGCAGGTAAGGACTAATTAATTCTTCCTGCTGTTCCCAGAGATCACCTGTTACAGGTAAGTAACTGTGCTTTACACTCTCTCCTTGCCCAACGGACAGTCGAGAAGGTCCCTCCGCATATTCAAGGTCAGGGCTTTTATTCCTGGTACTTCCTCGTCCCGAAGAAGATGGGGGGGGTCTGCGGCCCATCCTCGACCTCCGCAAGTTGAACAAGTTCTTAGTGCGGGAGAAATTCAAGATGTTCTCCAGGACCAAGCAGGAAGTCAGTCCTCACTTATGGGTGACGTCGGCGCCGACGGAGCCCTCGCGGAGCAATTTTCCCCAGCTTTCAAGGAAAGCCTTTGGGAATTGCAGCGCGCATGCGCGGTCGTCTTCCCGCCCGAAGGTGCCATCTTAGCCAGTCTTCTTTTTTCCGCGGAGCCCTACGGACGTCCCCGTCTTGTCCCCGCGAAAAAGTTGATTTTCCTCTTTATACTTTTTTCTTTCGGTTCGACGCCGATCGTTTTCCCGCCCGGACTCGCGACGCCGGTCTCGAGTCCTCTTCCGTTTTTTCGGTTTTTCTGACTTAGTCAGCTTTCGTTTTCGTTTTCCCTGGCAGCCCGGTCCTTTGACCTCGCAGGGGCCCTTTTTCCCCCGATGGCTGCCAGTGGCTTTAAGCGGTGTGGTCGGTGTGACCGAAATATGTCACTAACCGACACACACGACTTTTGCCTCCGCTGCCTGGGCCCGGATCATGAGGAACTGATCTGTGGGCCCTGCAGCAAACTGTCCTCGAAGGCGTTGAGAAGTCGGCGGCATCAGCGCGAGAGAATCTTCGCTGACCCCAGCCGTACCCGGACCTCGTCGGAGGCCTCCGTGTCGAAAGGCTCCAGCTCGGACCGTCGCCGGAGCTCCTCCGACCGGGGTTCTCCCTCCGGGGACCATCGTCGGAAGGAAAAACCCGCGAGGGCGGCGTCGGTGGACGCTCCTGGCTCCGCGAGGGCCAGGTCGCATAGCCCCGACAGCCGCCCCGGGTCCTTGGAGAAGGAACACCTCCCGAAGCGACCTCGCCTGGAGTCGGAGATGCCTGCCCGGGTAAATCCTGTAGTCCTTCTGGACTCGCCTCCGCGACAGCCGACGTCGGGCCCGACGCCGTCGGGGCCCGAGTCGGGGGCTGCTGGGTCACCTGAGCTCGGACTCAGGTTGACGGCCTTGGAGAGCAGACTGTCTGCCTTCATGGACCAGCAACGGGCACTGCTCGCTGGCTTCGCTGGCGTCGCTGCCCCGACCGCCGGGACGTCGACGTCCAAGTCGACCCCGGAGACCGAGCCGATCCTCGAGTCGATGAGAACTCGAGTCGATCCTCGGTCGAGGTCGCCCTCGGCCTCCCGTTCGGGACCGAGGTCGCCGACGCCGACTCCCTCGGCGTCGGGGCGGCTGACGCCGCACCCTGCCCGGGCCAACCCCACCGAGTCCTCGTCGGAGTCGGTCTGGGAGTCTGAGGAGGAAGAGTCACCTGATTCTTTCCGGACTCGGTGTGTCCCATCGGACTCTCCGGAGTCCGAGCCTCGGAAGCAGTCCCCCCCGGAGGATGCCCGGTTCTCGGACTTCGTTAGGGATATGGCCAAGGCTTTGGCCTTCCCTGCGGATCCCGAGGAGGAGCCTCGAGCCGAAGAGCTCGACGCCCTCCAGTATGACTCTCCCGCGAGGGAACACTTTACTGTGCCGGTTCCTCCTATGCTGGAACGACTACTCTTCCGCATGTGGGAGAGTCCGGCCTCCTCGCCGGTCCTGAGCAAGCGGGTCGATTCTATCTATCGAGTCCGCAAGAGCCCTGGCTTTCAAAAGGCACAGCTGCCACACCATTCCATGGTAGTGGAATCGGCCATGCATCGTCTTAAGAGCCAGAAGATGCACTCCTCGGTGCCTCCTGGAAGGGAGGCCCGTAACCTGGATGGCCTTGGCAAGAAGTGCTTCCAGGGCTCTATGCTCGCCTGTCGTGTCCAGACTTACCAGCTATACATGGGCATGTATCTCCGGGATCTGGCTAAAGAGCTAGCCGGATTCTCCGCTGGTCTCTCCGAGGAGCCCTTGCGGAGGTTCCTAGCCTTGTCCACGGGTATTCGGGAATGCTCAAAGTTCATGTCCCGAGCAGCCTATGATGGCTTTGAAGCCTCGGCTCGAGTGGCCGCAGCCGGCATCGGTGCCCGCCGACAGGCTTGGCTTCAGTCGTCCGACCTTGAGCCCTGGGTACAGGACAAGTTGGTCGATGTCCCCTGCCGAGGCGAAAACCTCTTTGGCAAGCCCATGGCGGAAAAGGCTGCACAAATTGAGACTGAGACTCTCACCAGGACCAGGCTTTCTAGGAAGACCTCCGCCCCTTCCCAGAAAAAGAAGGGCTCGGGAAAAAAGTCCTTTTACCCGAGGAAGGCAGCTGCCTACAAACAATACCCCCATTATCAGGCCCCTGCAGCTCCCCAACAGGGCCAGCAGGCCAAGGGACGGGGTAACGGGTCCCGTAGGCAGCAAGCCCCCAAGCCTGCACCACCAGCCCCTGCTCAGCAGGGTGGGGGTTTTTGACTCGCTCAGCATAGCCTCTCCCCCCCGCTGGTTCCCCCCAGCACCGGAGGCCGGCTGGTTCACTTCGCCCACAGGTGGTCCAGCATCACCGCAGATGCCTGGGTGCTTCAGGTCGTGCGAGAGGGCTACCTTCTCCACTTCCACCAGGTCCCTCCCTCCTATTTTCCGGGAGAGCCTCCGCGCCCCCCTCTGCACAGGGAGTTGCTCCTTCAGGAGTTAGCAGGTCTTCTGCAGGAACAGGCGGTGGAAACCGGTGCCACACCACCTGAGAGGTCAAGGCTTCTATTCAAGGTATTTTCTGATACCAAAGAGAACAGGAGGCCTCAGACCCATCCTGGACTTGCGCAACCTCAACAAGTTCCTTGTGCGGGAGAAGTTCAAAATGCTTACCCTTGGAATCCTTCTGCCCTACCTCCAGCAGGGAGATTGGCTATGCTCCTTGGATCTAAAGGATGCCTACACGCACATCCTCATCCACCCAAGCCACCGCCAATACCTAAGGTTTGTGGTGGCAGGAAATCATTACCAGTACAGAGTACTGCCCTTTGGCCTGTCCTCCGCACCGCGAGTCTTCACAAAATGCCTCGCGGTCGTGGCGGCCCATCTCCGGCTTCGCGGCCTCTTTGTCTTTCCGTACCTTGACGACTGGCTCATCAGAGCAGCGTCCGCTCAGGAGGTCACCCACGCCACGTGCCGCACGGTGACTCTGCTGCAGCACTTGGGCTTTGTCATAATCTTTGCAAAGTCCACTTTGCTCCCCTCACAGGATCTCGAGTTCATCGGCGCAAGGCTGCACACCCCTCAGGCGCGAGCGTACCTACCGCTCGACAGGGCTCAGCGGCTCATGGACCTAGCCGACCGCTTTCGCAGCCAGCCCCTGGTCTCCGCCAGGCGCTTCCTGAGACTGCTCGGCCATATGGCTTCCACCGTCCATGTGACCCCCAATGCCCGCCTGAATATGCGGTCTGCTCAATGGTGTCTCCGCCGGCAGTGGCGACAAGCCACAGGCGGCCTAGCAGACCTGGTGCGTGTCTCCGAGCCGCTGGTCTCGTCTATCCGGTGGTGACTCCGGCAGCCGAACCTGGTATTAGGAATGCTTTTCCAGTCACCTCAGCCGACCCGGGTGCTGACCACCGATGCATCCCTCCTGGGCTGGGGAGCCCATTGCCAAGAGGCACGTACTCAGGGCCTCTGGACCAAGTGGGAGTCTGCTCAGCAGATCAACTTCCTGGAGCTCAGGGCGATCCGCCTAGCTCTCAAGGCCTTCTCCCACCTGACCTCCCAACAGTCCGTCCTTGTCCAGACGGACAATCAAGTTGCCATGTTCTACGTGAACAAGCAGGGGGGCACGGGCTCCTTCCTCCTCTGCCGGGAGGCACAGAAGCTCTGCTCTTGGGCCTTCAGTCGCGGCATTCTCCTCAAGGCAGTTTATCTCCCGGGCCAAGAAAATTGCCTGGCGGACAAACTCAGCAGGGTCCTCCAGCCGCACGAGTGGCGTCTGGATCCCTTGATCGTTCAGAAGCTCTTCCTCAGGTGGGGCCTCCCCACGGTGGATCTCTTTGCCAGTCCTCGCAACCGGCAACTTCCTCGCTTCTGCTCTCGTCAGCCTCACCCCCTTCGGGTTGCGGCGGACGCCTTTCTGATCTCATGGTCGGGGAGCCTTCTGTACGCTTTCCCTCCCATTCCGTTAGTCTCTCGGACTCTTTTCAAGGTTCTCCGAGACAAAGCCTTCATGATCCTGGTGGCCCCTCGCTGGCCCAGGCAGCCGTGGTTTCCGCTCCTGCTGCAACTGGCGGTGGAGGATCCAATCCCTCTGGGGGCGCAACCGGATCTCCTCACCCAGGATCAGGGGTCCCTACTGCACCCCAACCTCAGGTCTCTCAACCTCATGGCCTGGCCGCTGAGAGGGTAGTCCTTGCTCCCCTTCTGCCGGCGGAGGTGGAGGAGGTCGTCTTGGCTTCGCGACGGCCTTCTACCCGCAAATGCTACGCCCTTAAATGGCGTCGCTTTGCAGTCTGGTGTACCGAACAGTCTCAGGATCCCTTCTCCTGCCCGGTGTCGGTGATCTTGCAGTACTTGCTACACCTCTCCAATCTAGGACTTAAGTCCAACTCCGTCAAAGTTCACCTCAGTGCTCTTTCGGCACATCATGTGCCGGTGGACGGTAGACCTCTCTCCAGCGACCCTCTCGTAGCGAGGTTTCTCCGAGGTCTCCTTCTACTTAAACCACCTCTGCGCCCGCCAGCGCCGAACTGGGACCTGAATGTGGTTTTGCAGCGGATCACCTGTCCGCCTTTTGAACCCATGGCTACATGTTCTCTCCGTTTTCTGTCTTGGAAAACACTGTTCTTGGTAGCCCTCACTTCCGCTAGGCGCGTAAGTGAGTTGCAGGCCCTCGTGTCTGATCCCCCCTACACTAGGTTCTACAAGAATAGGGTAGTCCTACGGACTCACCCTAAGTTTCTGCCTAAAGTGGTCTCCCCTTTTCACATCAATCAGGAGGTGGTACTTCCAACCTTCTTTCCCAGACCACACTCCAGCCGAGCTGAGACGGTCCTTCATACCCTGGACTGTAGAAGGGCATTGAACTTCTACCTTGACCGTACGCGGGAGCACCGTAAAGCTGCTCAGCTTTTTGTGTCTTTTGACCCCAATAAATTGGGACTCCCGGTCTCCAAGCGTACTCTGTCCATCTGGGTTGCGGACTGTATCTCTTGGGCTTATGGGGCAGCCGGACTCGCCTTAGAAAGTCGAGTCACGGCTCATTGTGTTCGGGCAAAGGCCACGTCAGTGGCTTACCTCCGCTCTGTTCCGCTGGCAGACATCTGCCGGGCCGCTACTTGGTCTTCGAGCCAGACTTTTGCGGTCCATTACTGTCTCGAGAGGGAGTCCCGTAGGGACAGTGCTTTCGGACAGGCAGTCCTCCGTAATCTCTTTGAGGTCTGAGCAACTCCTACCCTCCATCCCGGATGTGGGCTACCGGTGGGTGATAATTCAGCGAAGATCCTTTCCTTCTGTGCTGCTGAGCTAGAGGGAGCTCATTTTTGTGCTTAGGGTCTCCGGTAGCCTTGAGCTTGGGAGTCCCATAAGTGAGGACTGACTTCCTGCTTGGTCCTGGAGAAAGCGTAGTTACTCACCTGTAACAGGTGTTCTCCAGGAGCAGCAGGAATCAGTCCTCACTACCCTCCCTCCTCCCCTTGGAGTTGCAATCGTCTGCTTATGTTCTTTTTGCAAATTTTTATGCTGTCTTTTTTAGCTATGTCATCTGACTGGCTAAGATGGCACCTTCGGGCGGGAAGACGACCGCGCATGCGCGCTGCAATTCCCAAAGGCTTTCCTTGAAAGCTGGGGAAAATTGCTCCGCGAGGGCTCCGTCGGCGCCGACGTCACCCATAAGTGAGGACTGATTCCTGCTGCTCCTGGAGAACACCTGTTACAGGTGAGTAACTACGCTTTATCCTTTGGCGTTCTGCTGCCCTTCCTCCGGCAGGGCAACTGGCTATGCAGCTTGGATCTAAAGGAGGCCCACGTCATAATCCACCCCCAGCACAGGCAGTATCTGCGCTTCAGGGTGCAGGGAGAGCACTTCCAGTACAGGGTGCTCCCTTTCGGCCTTGCGTCTGCTCCGCGAGTCTTTACAAAGTGCCTCGTCGTGGTTGCCACCCATCTCCGGTGGCAGGGCGTGCCGATCTTTCCCTACCTCGACAATGGCTCAACACGGGCTCCTCGGTCAAAGACGCCCAGTGAGCAATGTCGCGCACTATCCTTCTCTTGGAGAGCTTGGGGGTTCTTGGTCAACTACCCGAAGTCTCACCTCGAGCCAGTGCAGGCACTCGGGTTTGGCGCGCCTTGATACTCGGCAAGCGACTGCCTTCTTACTGGTGGATCGTGCCAACTGCCACCGAGCTCTGGCGGCCCACATCCAAAGCATTCCCCAGGTCACCGCTCGGACCATGCTTCATCTTCTGGGCCACATGGCCTCTACCGTGCATGTGGTCCCCACGCCCGCCTGTAGATGCGAACGGCTTAGTGGTGTCTTAGTGCCCAATGGAGCCAGTCCCTCGGTCACCTCAGAGACCCCGTCAGGGTCCTTCCCGACCTCCGTTTGTCCCTGAGGTGGTGGCAAAGCCCTCGCAACCTCCTGCGGGGATTGCCCTTCCAGGCCCTACAGCATGATGCGGTGCGGATGGCAGACGCTTCCCTATTAGGATGGGGAGCCCACTGCGGGCCGCTATGCACGCAGGGGCAGTGGGTTGCTCAAGGAGTCTCAGCAGCAGATAATCTTGCTCGAACTCCGGGTGATTTGGTGGGCTCTGAGGGCCTTCGAGGAACACCTCAGAGGGAGGTCTGTTCTCGTGCAGACCAACAACCGCGTGGCGATGTTCTACATCAACAAGGAGGGAGGCACGGGATCGCGCTCCCTGTGCTGGGAAGCGGTCCTCATCTGCTCCTTCGCCATCCAACAGAAGATGTCCCTCAAGTTGACCTACCTTCCGGGTCAGGAAAATGTCCTGGCAGACAGGCTCAGCAGAATTCTTCGCCCCCATGAATGGTGGCTGGATCCAGAGGCAGCGAGCTGGCTGTTTCTTCGCTGGGGGATGCCGGCAATAGACCTCTTCGCCAGTCCCCAGAACGCGCTGATACCACACCCGAGCAGGGAGAACCCTGATGCATTCCTTCTTGACTGGTCATCCAGCTTGCTGTAAGCATTCCCTCCCTTTCCTCTCATTGCGAGGACCCTTTTCAAGGCTTAGCGGGATCGGGCATTGTTGATACTTGTAGGCCCCTTCATGGCCTCGGCAGCCTTGGTTCCTGCTCCTGCTCCGGCTGTCGATGGAACCTCCTGTTCCCCTGGGTTCCGCCCCGGGCCTGCTAACACAGGAGGAGGGGTGGGTGCAGCACCTGAACCTAGCCTCCTTATCCCTCACGGCCTGGCAGCTGAACGGGTTTCCCTAGTCTCGCTGGCCCTTCCGGAGGAGGTTCTCGCCTCAAGGAAAGACTCCACTAGATGAGCCTATGCCTTCAAGTGGAGGTGGTCTGGTGCTCAGGGCTCCAGATCGACCCATTCTCGTGCCTTATTCAATGGATTCTTCAGTACCTCCTCCATCTCTCGAAGGAAGGGCTGAAGTTGAACTCTGTCAGGGTACACCTGAGCGCCATCTCGGCAAACCACCTCCCTATCGAGGGAAAGCCCCTCTTGGGACAGCCATTAGTCTCCCGCTTTATACGGGGTCTTTTGCTTTCCAAGCCACCCATTCACCCTCCTCTGGCGGAATGGGACCTGAATGTGGTGCTCATGCAGTTCACCCGTTCACCCTTCGAGCAATGGCGACGTGCTCGCTCCGGCACCTGTCCTGGAAGGTGGCCTTCCTGGTGGCGCTGACCTCGGCCCACCGAGTCAGTGAGCACCAGGTTCTATCGGAATAGGGTGGTCCTCCGCACCCATCCTAAATTCTTGCCTAAAGTCATCTTGGACTTCCATCTTAACTAGGAGATAGTCCTGTCGACATTCTTCCTGAGGCCCCATGCAGACCAGGCATCGGTGGCTCTCCACACTCTTGACTGCAGAAGGGCTCTCGCCTTCTACTTGTAGCACACCCAGACTCATCTCAAGTTTGGCCGACTGTTTGTGACCTATGATCCCAATAGGCCGGGACAGGCAGTTACCAAGTGCACCCTCTCGGTTTGGGTGGCGGACTGCATCACTTTTGCTCATATGAAGGCGGGTGCCCTGCTAGATTGTCGAGTCACTGCACATGGGATTCAGGCCAAGGTGGTCTCGGTGGCCTCGCTATGCTCCGTGCCCCTGATGGACATCTGCTGGGAGGCAACCTGGTCTTCCACAAATACCTTCGCTGCTCACTACTGCCTGGAGAGGGAGTCCTGCCGGGACAGTGCCTTCGGCCAGGCTGTACTCCATAACCTGTTCGGGGTATAAGCAACTCCTGCCCTCCGAACCTTCTCATGGCTTCCTAGGACTTTGCCCCAAGGACCCGGGCTCCTTCGGGCATCAGTTTCTGCTCATGGCTTCGCGGAGGCATTTTTTGGTTACAGGTTCGGTAGCCTGTAGCTGGGGAGTCCCATAAGTGAGGACTGACTTCCTGCTTGTTCCTGGAGAAAGCATAGTTTCTCACCTGTAACAGGTGTTCTCCAGGGACAGCAGGAATCAGTCCTCACTGCTCTCCTGCCTCCCCTGATGAGTTGCTAGATTTTTGTCCTTCCCTTGCCATCTGCTTGGTAGGGCTCAAGCTAAGGGACCTGACTGAGCAAGATGGCACCCTTGGGCAGGAAGAGGACCACGCATGCATGTCAGCAATCCCAAAGGCTTTCTTTGAAAGCTGGGGAATTGCTCCATGCGGGATCTGTCGGTGCCGATGTCGCCATTATTTGAGGACTGATTCCTGCTGTCCCTGGAAAACACCTGTTCCAGGTGAGTAACTATGCTTAAGCTTCATGGCTGTGGAGTCTGCCCCCTATCATGTCTTGTCTGGGACAGATGGGGGTGGTGAAGAGGATCACTTTTCAGGCATCCCGGTTTGGAACTGTTCTGATCTAGCGCAGCAGTCGCAGTGATGCCGGTGTTTGGTTTGTTTTTGTTCTTTAAATGATCCACTGTGACAGTGTCAGATGCGTGGCCCGATGGTAAGCATGCTGCTGCTTGCAAAGGAAGCATGAACAGGGAATCGACAATTGGGGAGCAGAAGGTGATTTTCCTTTGGGAAATCGGAAGGCTGAGAAATTTTTAACAGATTTGGATGGCACTTGAAGGATGGTAGAGATAGCTGTGTAGCATGCTGGTGCAGTAAGAAAAAAGTGAGCAGATTAGAGGGGGAAGCATGAGGCAGGAGAAGGCATGCATGCTCAGAAGTCCAAAAAGACTTCACTGGGCTATGGCAGAGTCTGGCATTCATGGCTTCATCCAAGATGTCACCATCACAGAGTGCCTGCATCCCCTTGCTTGTCCCTGGAGAACCAGTTAATCCATACAGATCACTGTATTTCTCGGGAACAAGCAGGAAGTCAGTCCTCGCATATGGGTGACGTAGACGCTTCCACACGGGCTCTGTCTGCATCTTCCCAGCTTTCAATAAAGCCTTTTTGAGATGCACCACATATGTGTAGTCCCCTTCTTGCCCAAGGATGCCATCTTGCCTCAGTCTCCTCTTTACCGCATAGCCCATCAGACGTCTGTCCTGTTTCCCCGGAAAGTCTCTCACTTTTGTCTTACCAGTTCCTCTTCCTGTCCTCGAACCAGCTTGCCTCAGCATCGCTCCTCAGGTTAGTTTTCTTTGTTTTTCTGAAGCTTTCCCTCAACAGGGACTTTGCGCCTATTTTTGGCCAGTAGACCTTGGACACTCGCCCGGGTGGCAGGGCTCGTTTTTCCCCATGGTCTCCAGTGGCTTCAAAAAATGTGATCGGTGCAGTAAGATGATGTCCCTCACCAGCCCACATGACTGCTGCTTCCGTTGCCTCGGGTCAGACCATGACAGCTTGGGCTGTGACCTTTGCAAGTCCATGTCCGCAAAGGCCATCAAGAGCCGTAAGTTGCAGCAAGAGAAGTACTTCAATAAATCAAATTCTGCGCCGGAGTCCCTGGCGACACCACGTCCCTTCCGGTACCTCAATGTCCCATGATTCCCGGGCTGCCTTGGAGTCCCACGCCCGTGGGTTCTCCAAGAGGAGCTCACTGGAGGGGGAACGCAAGAAGAGCTCAAACCTCGAAGGTCGCCTCAGAGGACAGATGTGGGTAAATCCTACACCAGGCTCCGCAGTCCCAGCTTGAGTCCAAGGGGTCAGAGCGGGAGCAGCCTCACAAGCTGCCCCGGAAGGAGTCATCAGCATCGGGCGACCAGCCTCAGACCTCTGAAGCCATCTTGGTTGAGGACTCCCTCTCGATAGAACAGACGCTGGGCCCGAAGCCATCTGTCATGGACACCAGGATGGCGGCTTTGGAGCCCAGTATCACTGCCCTCCTGGCCCAGCAGCAGGAGTTTGTTCAGTTCCTCCAGTTTATCCGCCACATTGACTGGACCCTCAAACTTGAGGGCTTCCCCAGAGGTCAAGCTGATCCTCAAGTGCCACCGACCTCGAGAAAGCCATTGGAATCGGATGAGGTCCCGGTCCCGTTCCTTTGGAGCAGCTTGGGCCTTCGGGCTCAGGCCTCAACGGCAGGAGCTGCAGAGCCTTGGATTCTTCCTGTGACTTCGAGTCAGATTGGGAGACCAAGGATGAGGAGTCACCGGACATCCAGCGATACCAAGACGTGCCCTCAGACCTGTCTCCATCAGTGTCCCTGCACCAGTCCCAGAAGTAGGCAGTACTCACGTTAATAGTACAGACACAGTCCAAGACGTGAGGATAGTGGAAGACAAATTTATTTACTCACAACCTAGGCAACCCGACACAGGCCGTGTTTCGTAACCTTCGTCGGGGGTTGTAAGGTAAAATTACTATAAACATAGAAACATAATATATTAAAAGTGAAGGAACAAACAAATTCATCTAACAATTACATAAAAACATAATAAAAACATAATAAAAATAGTAATGATAATAATAAATAAAACAAATCATATAATAATAAATAATAAAAAGTATAATAGTGTTGGAACGCTATAAATCTAAAATATTGTAATAAAATACTAAAGAATAATAAAATCAAATTAAAACACTGAGTACATATAAACACATCAAATAAGTGTGACAAGCATAAAATTAAAGAGTGGACTTCTATATGTACTAATTATAGTATAATAATAACATATAAACACATCAAATAAGTGTGACAAGCATAGAATTAAAGAGTGGACCTCTATATAAACTAATTGTAGTATAATAATAACATTGTAAACATATAGATATACATTAAAAAAGATAATAGATAATAATAATAATCATAGTAAAATTATATAATAATTGTCTTAAAACTATACTATCAAGAAATATCTATTTATGTATGTATCACCACAAGGAAATGATTAAATCAAAAAAAGGGGGATGCGCAGCAGGAGCGAACAAACCTAGTTAATCTGATACAAAAAATCCAAATAATCCAAATGAGGAGGAAGGTATATCTAAAAACAATTACAAATCATCAGCAGATTCAAAATCTATATCATAAAACAATCATAGTGGATTGGGTAAAAAAGAAAAAAAGAAGAAAAAAGAAAATTAATATAATTACAAATATAAAATTAAATAAAAATGTTAACGAAGACCATTAAAATATATTCAAAATGATCTAAAATTATTATGAAAATATGAAAGTGTTAATAAAACTAAACTTAATTATAAATAAATTAAAATTAATTAAATAAATTAAGATCATGAATTAAATAAACACCATAAATTCGTAAAAAGTATAATATTTATAAACAAATAAAATTAAATAAAATAAAATGAACAATTGTATATAAACAGAATCTTTTCCTATTGTAAACCAAACCTGTCTAATATTCTGAATATATTTAAATAAAATTACCAAATAAAAGTTATTTCTTAAATATATAAATTATAAGATTATTTAAAAATATATATATATAATTGTCTTATATATATATTTTTTATATATATTTATAAGAGATATATAGATTTTAAATGATTTAAACCTTAAAAAATACTACTTTGGATGATTTGTAATTCTTTAGAGGATCGTTGCTCAAAAACTGTTCCAACCTCTTGGGTATAAAAAGACAGCCTCCATTTCGCGTATACCATTTAGAACTGATGGAACTTAGAAGCCTATGAACAATAAAACAACCGTCTTCTAAAAAAAGGGGAAAAAGGGGGGAAGGAAAAAACGGACTATAAAAATCCAGCAACTTTGTTGTGCATTGGCTCGCACTGCCTTCCGAAGGGAAACCAAGAAGAGAAACTAACTCGTCTTGTCTTCAAAAACGCCGGCGCATGCGCCTTCATCCGCTACTCGGGCGGGAAACTGTAATCTCTAAATAAAGGTAAAAATGATCTATTCCTTAGAAGCTCCAACAAATAACCCTATTTCTTTTTTAAAAACATTAAAACCCCAAATGAAGAATCAGGAGGAACTCCGTTCTAAAAACCATCGCTTATTTGTAGTATCGTTCTAACTTCTATTCTATCTCATAAGGAATTAAGAACAGTTGTGAATGTAGACTCTAATATATATATTTATCAACTTTAGTGAAAACCTCAGGGGTGATAAACTTTCTAAAATGCTGTTATGTGTGCGTTAAAAAACAAAATATAACTCCTAATGATAATTTACCGCTTAGAAACTCTTGTTAATTCAAGGTACAAACGATTTTAAAAAACTAATGCAAACCACTTCAATCTGCAATCGGCTAGGCTGCAAATGTCCCTACACATGCGCTATAAATACTATTTATACATAGAAGGGGAGGAGCATAGTAAGGTCACATTGTTCCAAATTCTATCCTCTATGGATATACCTTCCTTACTTATCTATAGAGAGCTTCTTACTGTCAAAATTCATCTCTAGGTGAGTAAAATTTAAAAAACCATCTATGTTTCTTCTGTTAATTTTAATCAAAAGGATCCAATTGGGAATTGAAGGGAAACCTCAAATTAATGAACCAATACATAATAACTCGATTGATTAAAATTAAAAATGAATATTAAGATATTGTACAATATATATATATAAAAAATACAATAACCATATGATTAAAAGATATATTATATTTTATATATACACATAAAAAAATTATTAAAAATAGATAAAAAAAATCTTTGTAAAATTATTTTATAATAAATAAAAATAATAATAATAGTGTAATATATCCACAAAAAACAGAAAAAATAAATAAAATAAAATAAATTATTAGATAATTTTACAAAAAAACAGAAAAATCTCGTTCCATATTCAAACCATGTGGGGCAAGGGAATCTAAAAGAAAAATATATCTTTGCTCTAATCGTAAAATGGTTTTATTCACATCTCCTCCCCTCCAGTTTGATTTGACTTTCTTAATCACAAAAAATTTGATATCTGTTAATTTATGTTGGAACTCTCTCCAGTGCGCAACTAGGGGTTTGTCTTCTATATTTCTTCTAATACAGCTTTTATGCTCTATAATCCTGGTCTTAATACTTCGTACAGTCTTCCCAACATACAGTAATCTGCAAGGGCATTGAATGACATAAATGACACTGGAGGTGTCACAATTGGCAAAATCTGTCAAAAAGAACTTCTTCAATGTCACTGGATGGGTAAAACTATTTCTAACTGGAAGAACATTTAAACAGACTGAACATTTACCACATTGGAATTGTCCTTTGTGCTGAGATAAAAACTTTTTCTCTGTAAGAGCTGAAGGGACAAGAAGATTCCGCAGGTTGACATTGCGTTTATGTGCAATTAAAAAATGGGCATCTTGAAATGCCGGTAGGGCTTGTAGGATATGCCACTCTTTCTTGAGAATTGTATTGATTTTAGCCGAATGTTGTGAATATGTTAGGGGACAAACTAACCCTTGGTGTGTTTCTTTGCTCTTAATTGTAAGAAGAGTGGACCGCGGTGTATCTCTGGCCCTCTTATATGCTGATTCAATATATTTTATAGGATAGTTTTTGTCTAAGAATTTTTTCTTCATATTGGATGCCTCTAGCTCAAAATCACATTGTTTGGAACATAGCCTTTTAACCCTGAGAAATTGGCTCACGGGGAGGTTATTCTTCAGAGAAGGGTTATGAAAGCTATTATAATGTAAGTAATGATTTTTATCTGTAGGTTTTTTATAAAGTGAAGTGGAAAAACCTAGATGTTCTTTCTTAATTAAAAGATCTAAATATGCTATTTTGTCAGAATCGTACATCATTTGAAATTTTAAATTAGTATCCAATTGATTAATCCAGATATTAAATTCAGACAGAAGATTCTCTGTACCTTTCCATAGTATGAGTATGTCGTCTATGTAACGGATCCACATTTTAACATTGTCTTTGTATAAATGGTTCTTGAGAAACCTCTCCTCAAAATTAAACATATACAAATTTGCCACATCTGGGGCCATTGCTGACCCCATTGCTACACCTTTAATTTGTTTATAAAATATATTCTGGAAACAGAAAAAATTCTCAAAGAGCACAAACTGAGCTAGGGATACAAGAAAGGTGGTAGGAATACGACGATGTTCCGCCCGTTTCAAAAATAATAAACAAGAATATCTAATGCTTCTTTTTGTGGAACATTAGTGTAGAGAGACTCTACATCTAGGGTGACTAGAATAATGTCATCTGTAGCGTCATTGAAGGGAGTTAAAATTTCTATTACGTGGGATGAATCCCGCACATAGGACCACATATCTTTAATGAAAGGTCTTAAAAACACATCTATAAATTTAGAAAGGGGTTCTAAAACAGACCCAATCGCAGAAACGATTGGACGTCCTGGTGGTTTATCAAGTGACTTGTGTATTTTAGGTAAAATATAAATAGTGGGAATAACAGGTGCTTCTACAATTAAAAAATCTCTCTCTTTCCGGGTGATATACCCTATCTCAAAGGCAGTGTCAATAATATTATCAATACTTCTTTTGAGATCTGGGGTAGGATCATCATCTAATCTGTGATAGAACATCTTATCGTTAAGTTGTTTCTTCATCTCTTGGATATAGTCATTTTTACCCCAAATTACCACAGCTCCTCCTTTATCTGCAGGCTTAATAATAATTTGACTATTTTTTTGTAATGATTTAATAGCTGCCCGTTCACCTTTTGTGATATTTTGATAGGAAGGTGTGGTATCTTTAATAACTTCATTAATTTGTTTCAAAACTATCTTCTCAAAAGTTTCTAAAACAGGGTCATTGTTTTGGGTTGGGATCCAAGTGGACTTCTTTTTAATAACCGAAACATCACATGTGTTGTCGGGTTGATTAAAAAAGAAATGGTGTATTTTCAGTTTTCTAAAAAACTTATAGAGGTCAATCTGTATCTCAAAACTGTCTGTCTTATTCTTGGGTACAAATGAAAGCCCTTTACTAAGAATGGACAATTCATCTTGTGTGAGTGTATATTGGGAGATATTTATTACATTGTTTGTCTTCTCTATAGGGTAATTCCACATTTACCATCTCTCTTCGGATGGATCTGTTCTCCACTGTCCCCTCCCCCTCCCTCGACCACGGCCTCGGCCTCTGTAGTATTGTCCGTGTTCTCTCCATTGAGGGCCTTGACCAATATCTTGCCCTTGATCTCTGTCTACTTTTCTCTTTTCGTAACGGGTTCGTGAATTCTCTCGACCTCCTCCTTTCCAGAGTTGGTCCATTTTGAAAAAATAATCTTGTTCTGATTGCTCTTTCTTCTTTTTGTCATTTAGGGGTCTACTAGATTCTCTGGTGGAGAATAAGAGGCTGAAGTATCAAATTCTCCTGATTCGCTCCTGCTGCGTTTCTTCTTATGTTCCAAAGAACCCTCTCTAGGGTCTTCATTGGCTAAACTATCTTTACGGTCAAAATAAGAGGTCCTTCTCTTAAACCAAAGGTGATCATTGTCTATCTTCTTACTCCAATGATATACGTAACCAATTCTATAATCGTCTTCGTCTCTCCTATATTTTTCTATTTTGATATTCTTAATCTCTTTCTTAAATTGTTGTATATTTTTTTGATAATTGTCATGGCCTTTGTCAAATCGTTTGTACCTTGAATTAACAAGAGTTTCTAAGCGGTAAATTATCATTAGGAGTTATATTTTGTTTTTTAACGCACACATAACCGCATTTTAGAAAGTTTATCACCCCTGAGGTTTTCACTAAAGTTGATAAATATATATATTAGAGTCTACATTCACAACTGTTCTTAATTCCTTATGAGATAGAATAGAAGTTAGAACGATACTACAAATAAGCGATGGTTTAGAACGGAGTTCCTCCTGATTCTTCATTTGGGGTTTTAATGTTTTTAAAAAAGAAATAGGGTTATTTGTTGGAGCTTCTAAGGAATAGATCATTTTTACCTTTATTTAGAGATTACAGTTTCCCGCCCGAGTAGCGGATGAAGGCGCATGCGCCGGCGTTTTTGAAGACAAGACAAGTGAGTTTCTCTTCTTGGTTTCCCTTCGGAAGGCAGTGCGAGCCAATGCACAACAAAGTTGCTGGATTTTTATAGTCCGTTTTTTCCTTCCCCCCTTTTTCCCCTTTTTTAGAAGACTGTTGTTTTATTGTTCATAGGCTTCTAAGTTCCATCAGTTCTAAATGGTATACGCGAAATGGAGGCTGTCTTTTTATACCCAAGAGGTTGGAACAGTTTTTTGAGCAACGATCCTCTAAAGAATTACAAATCATCCAAAGTAGTATTTTTTAAGGTTTAAATCATTTAAAATCTATATATCTCTTATAAATATATATAAAAAAATATATATAAGACAATTATATATATATTTTTTTAAATAATCTTATAATTTATATATTTTTTAAGAAATAACTTTTATTTGGTAATTTTATTTAAATATATTCAGAATATTAGACAGGTTTGGTTTACAATAGGAAAAGATTCTGTTTATATACAATTGTTCATTTTATTTTATTTAATTTTATTTGTTTATAAATATTATACTTTTTACGAATTTATGGTGTTTATTTAATTCATGATCTTAATTTATTTAATTAATTTTAATTCATTTATAATTAAGTTTAGTTTTATTAACACTATTTCATATTTTCATAATAATTTTAGATCATTTTGAATATATTTTAATGGTCATCATTAACATTTTATTTAATTTTATATTTATAATTATATTGATTTTCTTTTTTTTCTTTTTTTCTTTTTTACCCAATCCACTATGATTGTTTTATGATATAGATTTTGAATCTGCTGATAATTTGTAATTGTTTTTAGATATACCTTCCTCCTCATTTGGATTATTTGGATTTTTTGTATCAGATTAACTAGGTTTGTTCGCTCCTGCTGCGCATCCCCCTTTTTTTGATTTAATCATTTCCTTGTGGTGATACATACATAAATAGATATTTCTTGATAGTATAGTTTTAAGACAATTATTATTATATAATTTTACTATGATTATTATTTATTATCTTTTTTAATGTATATCTATATGTTTACAATGTTATTATTATACTACAATTAGTTTATATAGAGGTCCACTCTTTAATTCTATGCTTGTCACACTTATTTGATGTGTTTATATGTTATTATACTATAATTAGTACATATAGAAGTCCACTCTTTAATTTTATGCTTGTCACATTTATTTGATGTGTTTATATGTACTCAGTGTTTTAATTTGATTTTATTATTCTTTAGTATTTTATTACAATATTTTAGATTTATAGCGTTCCAACACTATTATACTTTTTATTATTTATTATTATATGATTTGTTTTATTATTATTATTATTATCATTACTATTTTTATTATGTTTTAATGTAATTGTTAGATGAATTTGTTTGTTCCTTCACTTTTAATATATTATGTTTCTATGTTTATAGTAATTTTACCTTACAACCCCTGACGAAGGTTACGAAACACGGCCTGTGTCGGGTTGCCTAGGTTGTGTGAGTAAATAAATTTGTCTTCCACTATCCTCACGTCTTGGACTGTGTCTGTCCCTGCACCAGTCCCTGCATGAGGATGTTGCCTTCCTCATCTTCGTGTGGGACACGCGTTTGAGACCAAGGCGGAGGAGGACCGCTGCCCGGAGGAACTTGAGATCCCCCAGTATGAGGCCCCTCCGAAGGAGACCTTCACGATTTGCATCCCTCCGATCCTCGAGTGCTGCCTCCTCTGTATGTGGAAAACACCGGCTTTGGTGCCCATCTTGAGCAGATAGCTCGACTCCATGTACCAAGTCCGCCGAAGCCTGGGGTTCCAAAAAACTTAGATCCCTCAGTTCTATGGTCATCGAGTTGGCCATACCTCGACTCGAGCCTAAAGACTCAGTACTCTGTGCCACTGGGTAGCTAGGCCCGGGCCTTGGATGCCCTCAGCTGAAAATGCTACCAGGGCTTGATGCTGGCTTGCTGAGTCCAGTCCTACCAGTTGTACAACGGTATGTACCTCAAGGAACTAGTGAGGGAGCTCGCCGGTTTCTCTGCAGGCCTTGATGGGGAACCTCTCCAGTGGTTCAAGTCACTGGCCTCAGCAGTCAAGGAGTGCTCAAAGTTCCTGTCTCGAGCAGCATACGATGGCTTTGAGTCCTCAGTCAGAGTGGCTACTGCGGACATAAGGGGCCCGACACCAGGCATGGCTACATTCATCTGACCTCTAGCAATGGGTCCAGGACAAACTCATCGATGTCCCTTGCACTGGAGAGAACCTCTTCGGAAAAAACCCATGGCAGACAAGGCTGCAGAGATAGAGACTGGGTTCCTGACCAGGATCCAGACTGTCTAAGAAGACCTTGGTGCACCCCCAATAGAAAACCTCAGAGAAGGCGGCTTTCTTTTTCTTCCCCAGAAAAATGGTTTTTTTTGTTAATGTCCCACAGTACCAAGCCTTCTCTGCCCCAGAGCAGGGACAATAGTCCAAGGGGCAATGGTATGTTTCCCACAAGCCTAAGACTCAGGCACCAGCCCTGGCCTAGCCGGGAGGGACTTTTTGAATTCTTGGGCATGGCCTCCTCTCCCCCAGGAGGTTCTCAGCAGCTCACAGGGGGGTGTCTGGCCCTATTTGCCCACAGGTGGTCCTCCATCACCACAGATTCCTAGGTACTGCAAGTAGTAAAGGAGGGTTACCTCCTCTACCTGCAACGGATGTGACTCTCGTTCTTCCCAGCAGGACCCATAAGGCCTCTACTTCACTAGACTGTGTTCCACACCGAGCTCACCGGCCTCCTTGAGGGCAAGACAGTGGAGCTACTGCCCAAACATCTCTTAGGCAAATGCTTCTACTGTAGATACCATGGGGTCTGGGGCCCATCCTGGACCTGCAGGACCTGAGCAGATTTCTGGTGAGGGGAAAGTTCAAGATGCTGTTCTTGGAACACTGCTGCCATACCTCCAGCGGGGGAGATTGGCTATGCTCCTTAGACCTGAAGGATGCTTATACACGCATCTTGATCCATCTCAGTCACCAAAAATACTTCTGGTTCATGGTTCAAAAGTGGGAGGCGGTTACTACCAATACAGGGTGTTACCCTTCAGGCTTGCCTCATCGCCAGGGATCTTCACTAAGTTCCTAGCAGTGGTCGCAGCCCACCTTCATCTCCAAGGAGCCTTCATCTTTCCCTACCTGGACAACTGGCTCATAAGGGAAGGCACAGCTGCACAGGTGCACTATGCCACCGAGCACACCATTCATGTCCTGCATCTTGGGTTTGTCATCAGCTACCCAAAGTCCTACCTCTCCGGCTCAGTGCCTGGAGTTCATAGGGGCTCAGCTAGACATCCTCCATGCCAAGGCCTTCCTCCCTCCAGAGAGGACAGAAAGCTTCAGGGCGCTAGCCGCAGAGGTGCAGCACTCGCCTTCTCCTCCTCCTGTTGTGCCATATGGACTGCACGGTCCACGTGACCCCCCCCGTATGCCCGCCTGCACCTGAGTGGCTCAGTGATGCCTCTGCTTCCAGTGGACACAAGCCATGGGCAGGCTTTGAGACAGGATAAGTGACCCACCAGCTGGTGGACTCCTTTGATTGGTGGAAGCTACCCTGCCACCTTCAGGTCGGGATGCCTTTCCAGGCACTCACCCTCCAGAGGGTCCTTACTACGGATGTCTCCTTTCTGGGATGGGGAGCTCATTTTGAGGACCTCCGCACGGCAGGCAGTTTGTCCAAGATGGGAATGCTAGTTGCAGATCAACCTTCTGGCCTTCTGAGCCTTTCACCTCCAATTACAGCATCAGTCAGTGCAGGTCCAGGCAGACAATCAAGTCGCAGTGTTCTCTGTCAACAAGCAGGGGCACATGGGGTCATACTACTTCTGGCATGAGGTGGTAGCCCTCTGCTCAGTTGCGACATGCAATGGGATGCTCCTGCGGGCGGTCTACCTCCTGCAGAGGGCAGCACCCTGGCAGACAGGCTCAGCAGAGTCCTCCAGCCACACGAGTGGTGCCTGGACCCCAGAGTGGCCTCCCAGTTTTTCCGACTCTGGGGCGTCCCCCTAGCGGACCTGTTTGCCAGCCCGGACAGCACGCAATTGCCCCACTGCTGCTCCCGCCAGCCCTCCTGTCCCAGGTGGCGGCAGATGCATTCCTCATTCCATGTACGGAAAATCTTTATGCCTTCCTGCTGACACCACTGGATGCCAAGACCCTCTTCTAGGTCCAGCATGACAGGGCATCACTAATATTGAAACCCCCCTCGGTGGCCCAGGTAACCTTGATTCCTGCTGCTTCTCTGCCTATCCATGGTGTCTCAGATTTCTCTGGGCCCAGGGGCGGCTCAAGACAATTTGCTAACTGAGGCGAAGGATGAGATGGCGCGCTCTACCCCTACCCCCCCCCCCTTGGTCCAAGGGGGGGAGGTTTTCTCAAAACTGCAGTCAGAGACTCATCCAAATCAAAAAGTTAATTAGATAATGTGGAGGAAATAAGATGTTTGACACCATGGAACTAAAAGAGAGAGCGAGAACCACTGCACAGTTTATAACACTAAATTAAATAATTCATTTTTATTTTGTTGCTATAGACTGTTATGGTGGTTGCTTTTTCTTTTTGGAACATATTTTGCAGTCACAGACCCCCCCCCCCACCCCACCCCATCAACAGTGGGTGCAGAGAAGAACTAGGACATCCACCCACAAAACTCAATAATTTAAAAAAAAAAATCTGATTCTGGTCATCTCACTAACAAGCATCCTCCAGTACTAGGCATATTATGAACTAATACAAAACCCTACAAAAGTCGCAGGTGATCTACAAAGCCAAATCAACCAAATCATACCAACATAAATGTCCAAAACTCATACAACAAGGGGCCTACCCAGATAAAAGCAGCACTTTAAATACTGTAGCAGGCCCTAGAACATCCATACACTGATTCAAAAAACTAAACAAGTGAAGTTACTACTGTACAGGTCCCTTCAAGCTCCATGTTAACAGAACTCCTGGCCTCAGTCACACACTCAGAATACAGACCCTTGCCAAGTACAGAATAAGTGAAGATAACCTAAATTGAAAATAAAAATATGTAGACAAAAATTAAACTGAGAGCCCAAGAAGAGAGACTCTGCATGCAGTGCAATACCAGAGAAATAAGAGACTCATTTCCCTGGACTGTGTAAAATATAAAAATAGTGCAAAGTCCAATCATTCATTTGAAAATAAAAAATTTTTCTACCTTTGTTGTCTGACCATTTTATACTCTAATCATGCTGGTCCCGATCTGAAGCTTCTGCTTTCTTCTGTCTTCTCTTAGCTCTTTTTCTACGGTCTCTACACCATCTGCCACTTCTTGTATATCCTTTTTTTATTCTTCACTTCCTTCCTTCTTTGATATTGATTTTTTTTTCTTTCCACCTTCCATTTATTTCTCTCTCTGGCCACCCAGATTTCACCACTCCTTACTATCCAATTCTCAATCTCCCTTTTTTTTACACCGTCTACCTACCGCTTTTCAACCTTCACCCCCAGTCCTCCCATTCCCCAGCTCTTCTTCCCATCTGTGTTGTCCAACATTTGTCGTCCTGTCTCTCCCGCCTCATTGTCCAGCATGTCTCCCTACTTCCCCCATCCAACATTTGTCTCCCTACTTCCACCCTCCAGCATTTCTTCCTGCTCCCTCCCATGTTGTCCAGCATTTGTCCCCCCCCATTCCCCCAGCATTTGTCCTCTTGTCTCTCCCCCGTTGCCCACCATTTGTCTTCCTGTCCAGCATTTGCCCCCCTATCCTCCCCCTTTGTACAGCATTTGCCCCCGTCTCCCCCTTTGTAAAGCATTTGCCCCCATCTCCCCCTTTGTACAGCATTTGCCCCCATCTCCCCCTTTGTACAGCATTTGCCCCCATCTCCCCCTTTGTACAGCATTTGCCCCCTGTCTCTCCTTTGTCTAGCACTTACCCCCTGTTTCTCCCTTTGTCCAGTATGTGCCCTGTCTCCCCCTTTGTCCAGCATTTGCCTCCCCCCCCCCGTCTCTCCCCTTTGTCTAGCACTGTCCCCCTTTATCTCCCCTTTGTCCATTATGTCCCCCTGGCTCTCTCCTTTGTCCAGCATTTGTCCCCCTGGTTCTCTCCTTTGTCCAGTATGTCCCCCTATAATCCCCCTTTGTTCATTATTTGTCCCATGTCTCTCCCCTTTGTCCAGCATTTGCCCTCCTATCTCCCCCTTTGTCCAGCATTTGCCGCCCGTCTCTCCTCTTTGTATAGCACTTGCCCTGTTTCTCCCCTTTGTCCAGTATGTCCCCCTGTCTCCCCCTTTGTCCAGCACTTGCCCCCCCCTGTCTCTCCACTTTGTCCACTATGTCCCCCTGTCTCCCGCTTTATCCAACATTTGCCCCCCTCTCTCTCCTCTTTGTCTAGTACTTGCCTCTGTCTCCCCCTTTATCCATTATGACCCCCTGTCTACCCCTTTATCCAGCATTTGCCCCCAGTCTCTCCCCTTTGTCTAGCACTGTCCCCTTGTATCTCCCCTTTGTCCAGTATGTCCCCCTATCTACCCCTTTATCCAGCATTTGCCCCCCATCTTCCCTTTGTCCAGTATGTCCCCCGGCTCTCCCCTTTGTCTAGCACTTGCCCCCTGCCTCCCCCTTTGTCCAGCATTTGTCCCCTGTCTCTCCCCTTTGTCCAGTATGTCCTGTCTTCCCCTTTGTCCAGCATTTGCCCCCCCCGTCCCTCCCCTTTGTCCAGTATGTCCTGTCTTCCCCTTTGTCCAGCATTTGCCCCCCCGTCCCTCCCCTTTGTCCAGTATGTCCCCCTGTCTCCCCTTTTGTCCAGCATTTGCCCCTGTCTCCCCTTTTGTCCAGCATTTGCCCCCCTGTCTCTCCCCTTTGTCTAGCACTGTCCCCCTGTATCTCCCCTTTGTCCAGTATGTCCCCGTCTCCCCCTTTGTCAAGCATTTTCCCCTGTCTCTCCCCTTTGTCCAGCATTTGCCCACCATCTCCCTTTTGTCCAGTATGTCCCCGTCTCCCCCTTTTTCCAGCATTTGCCCCCATCTCCCCCTTTATCCAGCATTTGCCCCCTGTCTCTCCTCTTTGTCTAGCACTTGCCCCGTTTCTCCCCTTTGTCCAGTATGCCCCCCTGTCTCTCCCCTTTGTCCAGCATTTGCCCCCTGTCTCTCCCCTTTGTCTAGCACGTTCCCCCTGTCTCTCCCCTTTATCCAGTATGTCCCTCTGTCTCTCCCCTTTATCTAGCACTGTCCCCTGTCTCTCCCCTTTGTCTAGCACTGTCCCCTGTCTCTCCCCTTTGACCAGTATGTCCCCCTGTCTCCCCCTTTATCCAGCATTTGCCCCATCTCCCTTTTGTCTAGCACTTGCCCCCCTGTCTCTCCCCTTTGACTAACACTTGCCCACTGTCTCTCCCCTTTGTCCAGTATGTCCCCCTGCCTCTCCCCTTTGTCCAGCATTTCCCCCTGCCTCTCCCCTTTGTCCAGCATTTCCCCCTGCCTCTCCCCTTTGTCCAGCATTTGCCCCCCTGCCTCTCCCCTTTGCCCAGTATGTACCCCTGTCTGCCCCTTTGTCCAGCATGTCCTCCTGCAATCCCCCTTTGTCTAGCCCTTGCCCTGTGTCCCCCTTTGCCCAGCATTTGTCCCCTGCCTCCCCCCTTTGTCCAGCTCTTGCCCCCCTGCCTCCCCCCTTTGTTCAGCGCTTGCCCCCCTGCCTCCCCCCTTTGTTCAGCGCTTGCCCCCCTGCCTCCCCCTTTATCTTTACCTTTACCTTTATTGTCATTTGATAATACTGCCCTAGGCAGCTTTCTCTCCTTGTCGTCGTCCTGTCCCCACTCCCTCCACCTGCACCTCTCATCCGGAGCAGCAGCACTCCGATTGTTTTTATTTTAGATTTTGCCACCTCTGGCCTGCCTCTGCCTTCCCGCCACTTTTTTTCCTCAAGAATGCTTGCTGTGAGAAAAAGAAACCGGTGGGAAGGCAGAGGCAGGCCAGAGGCAGCAAAATCTAAAATTAAAAACAGCCAGAGTGCCACCGCTGCACGAATCAGCCTGATCGCTTGCAGGGTTCCTGCAAGCAATCAGGCTGATTTGTCTGGCGACGGCACTCCGGCTCTGTTTTAATTTTAGATTTTGCAGACTCTGGCCTGCCTCTGCCTTCCCGCGTGGGAAATCAGAGACTGCAAAATCTAAAATTAAAACAGAGCCTGAGTGCCGCGCCCATCAGAGTGCTGCCTGAGGCCGTCACCTCAGGTGGCCTAATGGAAGAACCGCCCCTTTCTGGGACGCACCCCAGGACTATTTTCACAGGAGCAGGGCTCTCTCCTTCACCCCAACCTGGGGTCCCTGTCACTCATGGCTTGGCAGCTGAAAGGGTATCTCTAGCTCCCTTCAGCCTTCCACGAGATGTGGAGGAGATCCTTCTGGCCTCCCGCAAGGTCTCCACGAGAAGTGTGTGTGCCTTCAAGTGGCGTCGATTTTCGGTTTGGTGTGCTGAGAGGCGGGGAAACCATTCTCCTGCTCAGTGCAGCTGGGTACTCCAGTATCCACTCCACCTGTCTGAGGTGGAACTGGGGTCCAGCTCAGTCAGGGTGCACCTGAGCGCTATTGCGATGCACCACCATTCAGTTGAGGGCAAGCCTCTCTCTGCTCAGCCTCTTGTTTCTCATTTCCTCTGAGGCCTCATATTGTCTAAGCCCCACATCCACTCACCAACGGTGGAGTGGGATCTCAGTGTGGTGCTCTCACAGCTCACTAAGCTGCTGTTTGAGCCTCTGGCTGCTTGCCACTTGCAGTACCTCTCCTGGAAGGTTGTCTGTCTTGTGGCACTCACATCGGCTCACAGGGTCAGCAAGCTGCAGGCTCTGATGGCAGAGCCTCCTTACACGAGGTTCTACAAGAATAGGATGTTGCTCCACACACACCCCAATTCTTGCCAAAGGTGGTGGTGTCCTCCACCTCAATCAGGAGGTGACGCTCCCCACCTTCTTCCTGAGGCGTCACGCTGGCAAGGCGGAGACCATTCTCCATACTCTGGACTGTAAGAGGGCCCTGTCCTATCTGCAGCAGACTCGGGGCCACAGCCAGGTGCCTCAGCTTTTCGTTTTCTATGACCCCAGTCGACTGGGACTTCCAATGACCAAGTGAACTCTGTCTTCTTAGTTGGCAAACTGCATTGCTCTCGTCTATGAGCAGGCTGGGATCTCGCTGGATCACCGGGTCACGGCACACCGTGTCAAGGCCATAGCTACCTCTGTGGCAGATCTGCATTCTGTACCTGTGACAGAAATCTGCCGGGTCACTACCTGGTCTTTGGTCCAAACCTTTGCTGCTCGCTACTGCTTGGAGAGGGAGCCTCAATGGAACAATGTCTTTGGAGTGTAGGCAACACCTGCCCTCCGAGTCTTCTGTGTTCAGGCTGCCATAGTGCTGGTTCCACGCCAGACACGTGGGTCTTGGAAGAGTCTCCCAGTTGGGACTCAGCTGTTGCAGCTCACAGCTCACCTTCTCTGGTCTCCCGTGGCATTTGGTGTACAGGTCCTTGGTAGCCTGTAGCTGGGGAGTCCCATACATGAGGACTGACTTCCTGCTTGTTCCTGGAGAAAGCATTTGTTACTCACTTGTAACTCACCTGTTCTCTGGGGACAGCAGGAATCAGTTGCAATCTCATTTAGAGATTTTGGCCCAGCTTCCATCTAAGATTTGTCAGTTTCACAATACTAAAAGGCTGATGCATACAATTCTCCAGACTGACTTTCTTCCCAGGGTTCCATGCTGTGCCTAGTTTATATGTTTAAGCTCTATTGATATCAGCAAGCCATTGCTTCATACATCACAAGCGGCAAATAGCAAGTTCCCTTTTGTACAGATTTTACTTTCATTCTTTATTTGCCCCTGGGCCATTCAGATTTGGATTCAGGCTCTTATCCCTCCACACCTATGAGTGCACTGTAGCTCTGAGCTGTACCTCTATCATGACAGATGGAGATCTATGCATTGGAGTAATGTTGGTCTTTTAAGAATCAAAGAGAAAGATAAGGCCTGCAGTAGATGTAAAGTAGATGTAGTGCAAGCCAGCATTTTAACAGATTCTGAGCATGGTTGGGACTGATGTAAAGGGCAGTGGTAGGAAAAGGGTTTTCATTTCAAGTAAAAGACATGAAGTGGAGTGGGGATTGGAATGGGAATAATGGTGTGGTTTGTGTGTGGGTGTTATGCTCTTCTGTCTAGAACTAAAGAATCTCCTCAGCTAGGCAGACTGGATGAGACAATTTGGGCTCTTCCATATATTTGCAAGTTTTGCAACAAACTCAAAGCCCAAGAACAGTCGTTCAATAGTTGGAATCATACTCAAAATCAAAACATTAGATAAACATAATAAAATGCTAATCTAAAATTTGTAAATATAAAAATTCTTTAACTATGAAGTAATTCTTGATAAGAGTTGAAACAACTAAAAAATTGTCATTTACTTTGTTGCTATATTAATATAAGGTACAAAGGCCTCATTCTATCCTACATTTTGTGGCTGTGGGCCTTCTATGCTGAAGACATTTGATGAATGAATGATAGGTTGTATTCTCTTTTTGCTGTCTCATGCATAATTTCCAAGGGTTAAGTTAGCCTACCTACTGGTGCATGAGTCGATTTGGAGCAGTGCTGTTTTATTTTGTGGTGTTAATTTTATTTTTTGCTACTTTGGTTTGTGTCCTGTAGATCATTGAGTGTCTGAAGGAGAAAAAGAAACATCTGAGTCAACGCTGTCACCAGAAAGTGTTCAAACTTCAAGAGATGGAAATGATGGATCCAGAGCTTGATTATACACTGATGAGAGTATGCAAGCAGATGATAAAGGTAATTTGAACAGGGTCATGAGTTATACAGTCTCCTCCCCCTCACTGGGGAATTAGGCAATTCTGCACATACACATGCATAATTATGTACATAATCAGGTAAAATCTCAAACAAGAGTCCAAATTCTGTGGAGTGCACACAAAACAGCCAACAATGCAGATGTGCATGGTTGGAGCAAGCAGAAATGACTGACAATAAGCCCAAGCCAAGCAAAAATGATTAGCAGTAAGCACAAGCCAGTCAGCCTGCTGCAGGCTCCTGCCTGTGTTAAGGGCAGCAGGAGAATGGATTGGGAGATGTGCCCCAGAGGCTTGTGCTGAACCTGCCTGAGACGACCTATGGACCACTGAGAAGCAGAGAAGCGACTGGTTATATATATTGCAGTATTGCTTCAAGTCCATCAATGCTGAGCAATTCCTTGATGGACTTTTCTTACATAGTAGTAAGGTGACAAGAGTAGGTGCACCTGCCGCACAGTGTAGGTCACCCCTCCCCATGCCTTTGTTTAGGTGTGTACCCACTGTGCCGTGTAAGTCACCTCTATTTATCGAGATATGAGTTCAATTTATTTTTATTTTATCCTGTTGCTATAAAGGGATCCACTGTGTCTATCCCATGCCATTTTGAATTCTGTATTTGCCCTCACCACTTCCATCGGGAGGGCGTTCCAAGCATCCACCACTCTTTCAGTGAAAAAGTAATCTCCAGGAACAAGCAGGAATGAGTCTTCACATATGGGTACGTCGGTACCGATGGAGTCTGCGCGGGAACGCTTCCCAGCGTCCAATCAAAGAGCTTTTGGAAGCATCCCACCACGCCTGCGTGCTGCCTTCCGCCTTTCCCAACTGCCTCTCCTCAGTTTTCATTTTTCCGCGGAGCCGGCAGGACGTCGTCCTGTCACCGCAGAAAATTCTTGTTTTATTTCTTTAGTTTTCTTGTGGTCGCGGCTGTCTTCCCGACGCCACCGGTACTGCCGGTGTTTTCTTTTCTTTTCTGTAAATATCTTTTTTTCCATGGGATATTTTTTCTTCATAGTGTCCCACGGGTTCTTAGGCCTTAAAGGCCTCTTCTTTTTCCTTCATGGAACCGCCGGCCACTCTCGCCAAGAAATGTTCAGACTGTGGCGGTACAACTTTAGTTTTAGACCCTCGAAGTCGGTGTCTAACCTGCTTGGGTCCTGACAACAGTTTGGTGAGAAGAGGTTTTCAACATCGAGGTTCCCTCGATACACAGTTGCCCTCCAACTTCGGGGCACTGTCCCCTTCTTTTTCACAGGATCAGGTAACCCACAAACAGTCTGTTAAGACTAGCCAGCCCTCGAGTGGTAGGTCTCATGCACAGCATGTAGACGGCTCCAGCCTTGCCCTCGAGGGACCACTGGCTTCAAAACCCCAGCGGGAGTCTTCGGTCTCCAAAGCATATAAGGGGTTTCAGGTTGTTCCTGGGGTTCACCCCTCACAGAACATACCTCAGCCGTGTCCGGTGGTGGCATCCGCTTCGAGCGGTACCGATACCCCGGCATCGGCACTGGTGTTGGATGAAACACTCCTCACCAGGGATCGTCATCTGGCATCCTCGGTACTTTCGGGACCGGTGGATACACCCCAGACTGACTTTCCATTATCGGTACCAGCACCGATACTACCACTGACGTCGGTACCCTCCAGACATGCATCGATAGCCTCACTTCCTTCGATGCCGAGTCTGGAATCGATCTCCAGTCTGGAGGACTGGGTACCGACTCGCCTTGGTACCGCCTCTCGGTGGTACCGAAGGCTCGGTTCCGATGATTCGGATCCGCAACTCTCGGTTCCCCCGAGGCCGATTGAGTTGCAACTGGTTGACCTTCCTTCACCGGTATCAGACACGGTACCCAAATCGGTACCGATGTCCTCATTACCTTTACGGTCAGTGCCTTCCATGCTTCGTTTATCAGGCTCTCTGCCCTCGATGCCGAGTCTGGAATCGATCTCTAGTCTGGAAGACTGGGTACCAATAGGTTTTGGTACCGACACCGATCGATACCGGTGGCTCGGTACTGAGGATACCAACTGCAGGTTTTCAGTTTCCTTGGTGCCAATTGAACTGTCACCGATGACTGCTCGGATGTCGCTGTCGGGCTCGACTCCGACATCGGTACCGATACTGGCATCGGTACCGGTATCCACAGTAGCATCGTGGCCAACTCCT
The DNA here is from genome assembly GCA_033557465.1 of Ichthyophis bannanicus. Classification (NCBI taxonomy): domain Eukaryota; kingdom Metazoa; phylum Chordata; class Amphibia; order Gymnophiona; family Ichthyophiidae; genus Ichthyophis; species Ichthyophis bannanicus. The sequence goes on along the minus strand of CM066034.1, from coordinate 521,649,846 downwards.
GCCATGCTTTTTTCAACAGGATCGCTCCCTTCTATACCAAGCTTGGAGTCAATACCTGGCATGGACAATTTGGTAATGACGGTCGTTGCTCCTGACAACCAGTACCGGCGACCATCCCTTAAGCATTCCACACTGTACTGTGCAGGATCTTCTATTCCTTTGTATTTGGATACCTCTGTCGGTGCTCAGGCTAGTTCTTCAGATCTAACCTGTCCAAGGGGGATTCCTGTTGGGGATCCCTCTTTTCAGAGTTTCCTCCTGGATATAGCAAGATCCCTTGCCATTCCTATCCCAGGACATGATCCTGCACAAGGCTCTCTTTCTATCAAAGCCAAGGAGACCATAATGCTTCCTTTGCATCATTCCTTTCAGGATCTCCTTCTAGGAATGTGGGAAACACCTTTAAGGGTACCCCCACCTCCCAGGGCAACTGATCTCTTATATCAAGTGCCCCCCTCTTCAGGGTTTCAAAAGACTCAACTTCCTCATCATTCCATAGTAGTGGAATCAGCAATGAGGCGGGTAAAGAGTAAGAAAAAGCACTCTTCTTATCCGCCAGGTCATGAGTCTAAGACACTAGATGCCTTTGGACGTCAAACATTCCAGACATCTATGCTTTCTGCAAGAATTCTCTCATATATTTTTTATATTAGTCTATCTCTTGAGGAGGTCACAAAGCAATTACATCTTTTGACTCCTTTCCTTCCAGATCCAAGAGTACAGACTATTCCTCATTGCTTAAGCATATCCAGAATATCTCTTGGTTTCTTTCTCATGCTTCCCTAGACTCTTTTGAGTTTGTTAGCAGGACTTCTGAAATAGCTATAGGGGCACGACATAGAGCCTGGCTCCAAGCTTCAGATTTGAACAAATGGGCACAACAAAGACTGGGACATACTCCTTGCACTGGAGAAAATCTTTTCAACAAGGAGTCTTTACGTCAGGTTACTCAGTTGTCCACTGATTTACCTGTTCCTAAGGGTTGTCCTATACCTTCTTCTGTCCCAGTAGGTAGGAAATGTCCTACCAAACTTTCTTCCCACAGGAGAAGGTTTTATTCATCACTTGCCCATCATATAGATATTCCCAAACAGGGGAATCATCGTCCTGATCTGAAGACTCCAACCTCTCACCAGGCTCAGCAAACCCAGCAACTGCAGGGTTTCTGATCAATCATCATCAGATGCTTGTGACTCTTGGGGTTAGAATCTACAGTTACTTCTTCTCAATAGAAGCAATCCACTGCTGTCATTCTAAATCCTAAATATGGATCTCTACCCAAAGACATCCATTCTTTCTGTGTTCTAGGAGCTGTCAGGATGTTCATGCTTCTAGATCACAGGGTTCTCCTCTTCTTCCTGCTAGGGAAAGAGGTCCAACCACTATCAAACGATAGTTTCCTGTGCCAGCATGTTTTTTCCTTTCTATAGACGTACCTTTTTGTAAGTCTTCTTCAGCTCCATTCTTTTTACCCTCTTACCAGGTTTTTCCTCTGTAAGAGTGGTATCCCTTCACTAGAGGGCTTTCTCTTCAGCCTCTCTAGTTTTGCTACTTTTCCAGTGCGGAGTTCTCTTCTCTGAGTTGACTCCTCCTCTTCACTCTTGCCTTGCAGCAGTTCATCAGACATGGCCAGAGTTTTCTACTCTTGTTCTGTCTGTTCTTTCTGTTTTTGAACAGTACCATTCTTTCTGCTGTCTGGCAAGCAGCTGCCACTGCAGGAGCCTTTATGTTTGGACCACTGGTTCTTGTCCTTCAGCAACCAGATCTGTCCTCCACTAACATTCTGACTGGTCTTAGTAGTGGCTCCAAGTCAGTGCTATTATCTGTCTTGGAATTCTTTTCACTACAACCTTGTTGGATTGTCTTCTCTTTCTGCCATCTCCTTTTCCCTGGGTTTGCAGCATAGTTGACATAGGTACTGGCTCTCCTGCAGCCAGTTCTGTCTCCTCTTTCTCCTGCATCCAGTTCTGTCTCCTCTTTCTCCTGCATCATGCTCTCTGCAATTCTACAAAGAAGCTCTCCACTATGGGCCCTGCCTAGGGAGCATGGGGGGCTTTTTTCTCTAACAGCTATACTAGATGGTTGAAAAAGGCTTTTTCAGTCAGGTCTCCCATGACTAGAAAAGTTCTCCTTTTAATATAAAGGACATAGGCCTCCTCTTTCGTGAAAGCTTAAGGAGTTGCTAATTCCCTGCTCAGTTCATAGTATTTCCAATTGGGAATATGTTTTCTCCTTCCAGCTCGTCCTCATGGTAAGAACGCATGATACGTTTTTGCCCTTAAGCAGGTCAGCATGGTATCTCATTTTTATGCGTCTTCTGTTCACTTACCAGGCTGGAGTTCTAGAATACTCGGGACTTGCTGGCTGCAGACTGATATCATCCTCTGCTTTTCACGTAACCATTCTGGTTATTCCACTACCTAGCATCCCTGTAGCTCATAACCAGTGGAAATTGATTCTCTATATATCTTCTCAAGTAGGTTCCACCTTCTTGTTATTAGATGAATCTTTCCTTTCCTCTTTTTCCTATATGAATACCATTTGTGTAGGCATATCTCTGTCTGCTTCATTGCTGACTCCCATATAGAGGCCTATATATATATCTATATATATTTATACCTATAGCATACATCTTACAGATGTCTATGCCTATCCTTTGTGTGTATTTTATGCCCTTAATATCTCCCTATAGATATATTCTTCTATATCTATATGATATATATATATATATATGTATATGTATATTTCTATATATATATATCTATCTCTCGAGATTTTTTACTATGGGTAGATATGTATTTATCTACCTGACTGTCCAGGCTCATCTAGCTACATGATTCTGACAGATGGGCTTTACCCATTCTTATGCTATCCAGCATGTTTTTAGGGTTCCACAACCACTTCGGTGGTAGTTAACAACTTTCACCATAACCTTACGGTTTAGATACCTCTGAAGCTCCCCTTGTCCCAATATCTCTCCTAGCTGGCTCCAGTTAGGAGAGACATTGCAGATCTTCAGCTAATCACAGGCTCTAACGCCTCCAGCGTTTGTCCTTTCTTTTGGGATACAAGGGGTTCCCATACCCTTTCTCCCCATAAGGACTGTGCCTGTTTGTCCAAATCGGTTGGCCTTTCTCTTTTGTTCTATGAGTGAGCCACTCTGCTGCCAAAAGAGTTCCGTTTTTCTCATACAGCCTTCTGCTGAAGGCCCACCGTTTTTGTACTACCCCAGTTTTCCCTACTGGGGTTACCTGTTACCTTTCAGGCTTCTGACCTCTACTGTTTTCCCTACAAGTTTGTTACCTCCACTTACAGTGAGGTCTTTTTTGAGGTTCCTCTACTGGGTTCCCAGTAGATCCTTGAACCTCTCTACTTCTATGAACTCCTGTCGGGGGAGGTCCATATTGCCATATTTTTTGCAATATCATTGATGACAATTATCATCCACACATGGACTCCTTGTCTGCAGTCCTATGCTGGGTTAGCTGTTCCACAGCATCTTTCGTTCTTCAACTCCTACCCTCCATCCTCAGGATGCCTGGTGGTGTTGGGTATAGCATGTTCCAACCTATGACATGCTAGGACTCCAGGCATCTCAGCTTGGGAGCCTCCATATGTGAAGACTCATTCCTGCTTGTTCCTGGAGATAGCACAGTTACTTACCTGTAGCAGGTGATCTCTGGGAACAGCAGGAATAAGTCTTCACAACCCACCCACCTCTCCAGGAGTTGTATCTCTATCTTTCCTTTCCTCTCTCTCTCTCTCTCTTTGTCTCAGCTTTAAAACTTAACTGAGGAGAGGCAGTTGGGAAAGGCGGGAAGGCAGCACGCAGGCATGATGGGATGCTTCCAAAAGCTCTATGATTGGATGCTGGGAAGCGTTCCCGCGCAGACTCCGTCGGTACCGACGTACCCATATGTGAAGACTTATTCCTGCTGTTCCCAGAGATCACCTGTTACAGGTAAGTAACTGTGCTTTTCCTGATGTTGCCTTTCAGTTTGCCCCCTTGCAGCTTCATGTTATGCCCTCTAGTTTTAAGCTTCCCTGTTTTTGAAAAAAGGTTTGTTCATTAATACCCTATAAGTATTTAAAGGTCTGTATCATATCTCTTCTGTCCCTCCTCTCCTATAGCGTATTTAGGTCTTCAAGTCTCGTCTCTTATATGTCTTCTGGACACAATATTCCAAGTGAGGCCTCAGCAGCGACTTGTACAGTGTCATTAGTACCACCTCCTTTCTGCTGGTAATTCCTCCCTGTATGCAACCCAGCATCTTTCTGGCTTTGGCCACCGCTTTGTCACACTGTTTCGCCACCTTGAGATCCTCAGAAACAATCATTCTGAGGTCCTTCTTCTAGTTCATGCACACCAATCTCTCGCCCCTTATCGCATATAATTCCCTTGGATGTCTACATCCCAGGTGCATGACACTGCACTTCATATTAAATCTTTTTTTTTGTTTTTTAAATAAGAGTTTCACAATACATAAGCAAGTCTACAAACCTAAGCATGCAAATAGGCATGTGCAGGAAATATATTACAAAACAGTTTACAAAGGCAAACAAATAAACAAAAGCACATGCCTAACTAGCCCTCACCTTCACATTAAATCTTAACTACCAAGCATTAGACCATTCTTCCAGCTTTTGTAGATCTTTCCTCATGTTATCCACTCCTTCAGTAGATCACATCCATCGCATGTCCTTGATCTAGTTCTCTGGTCACCCAGTCAGAAAACTCAATCAGTTTTGTTTGGCATGATCGTCCTTCGGTAAAGCCATGTTTCGGATTATGCAACCTATTGGTTTTGAGAGAGTCCACTATTCTCTCTTTCTCCAGGAACAAGCAGGAAGTCAGTCCTCACATATGGGTGACATCGATGCCGACGAAACCCTCGTGGAAGCATCTCCCCAGCTTTCAAAGAAAGCCTTTGGGAGATGCCACCCTACATGCGTAGTTCCTTTCCTGCCCAAGGGTGTCATTTTGCTCAGTCTCCCTTTTTCTGCGGAGCCCTACAGATGTTTGTCTTGTCCCCCATACATTTTTGTACTTTTCAGGTTTGCGCTGGCTCTATACCGCACTATTCATCATCAGCGCGGTTCACAGGGAACATATTTGTACAGTGTAGAGGACTACAATGCACTTACAATAAACAGGGTGCTTGAACAGGGTTAACAGGTAAAAAACTATTTGCAAGTAGGTAGGTGAGATTCTGCATGCATCTCATCAATATGTACAGAACATACAGCAAGGAAATTTTGGCTGGCAAATCGTTGTGTAGGCTGGGGTCGGGTATCAGAGGAAGTAGTGATTAGAGTGGTGTGGTAGGGGGGGGATTAAGGCGGTTTTGGTTGGCCATGTGGGGTAGTGGCTGCGAGTTGTCGTTTGGGTTGGAAAAGTACTGGAGGAACAGGTGATGTTTCAGCGCTTTCCTAAACTGGGGAAGGTTGTTGATGGCTCGGATGTTGGGTGGAAGAGCATTTCAGCAGGAAGGTGCGTAGAGAGCAAATGCACGGTTCCTCGTAGTCTTGGAACATTTAGTGATTGCTTTGGGGAGAATGAGGGTGTTAGTAGCAGCGGATCTCCTTATCCTGTTGGGAGGAGTGGTCTGGATAAGGTCAGAGAGGGAGGTGGCCGTGCATTTATTGATGGCCTTGAATGTCATTGTTAGGATCTTGAAGGAAATCCTACAATGGACAGGGAGCCAGTGCAGATGTTTTAGTATTAGGGTAATATGGTCCCTTCTAGAAGCTTCATGAAGAGTTCTGCCTGCAGCGTTCATTGCCAACTGCAAGGGATGCAAGGTGCTCTTCGAAAATCCATGCAGTATGGAATTAGTGTGGTCGAAATGAGGCATTACTAGCGTTTGAAAGACTGTTCTGAAGTCTTTCAGGTCTAGCAATTGTCTCATGTGGCGCAGTGTTTGAATTTTATGGTATACTGCCTTTACCATGTTGGTTATCTGGGCGTTCATGTTGAGATGTTGATCAAGCATGATACCGAGGTATTGTATTGTAGGCTTGGTGAGGAGTTCTGCATCGCATGCCTTCAGTGATGTGGGAGGAGTGAATGCTTGGTTTCTGCAAATGAAGAGAACTTCCGTCTTTTTGAAATTAATTTTAAGCTTTTGAGTGTGTAGCCAGTCCGTGACTGCATCGAAGCATGCAGACAGGTTGGAAAGGTCTGGGTGTTCAGTTGATATCGGTGTGTACATCAGGACGTCTTCAGCGTATATTAGGCAATTGATGTTAAAGGATCTGATGAGGGTGCAGATGGGTTGCATGTAGACGTTGAAAAGGAGGGCTGAAAGTGATGATCCTTGTGGAACGCCCTTCGCTTGCGGGAAGGGTGCTGATCTGGAAGGGCCAGAGCGGACATGTTGCCATCTGTCACTCAGATATGAGGTACACCACGACAGCGCAGTGTCGCATACTCCCTTCTCGGCGAGGCGGGAAAGAAGTAGATCATGACTGACAGAGTCAAAGGCAGCTGCAGTGTCTAAGAATATGAGAGCAAAGGCTTGTTTGATATTGTCAATACCTATGGTAAAGATACTGAGTAATGTGGTCAGAAGAGTTTCCACACCATGTGACTCCGGGAACCCATGCTGGCAGGGGTCCAGGGGTGCATTGTTCTCAATATGGTGGTCCAGTTGGCATTGCACTATTTTTTCCATGATTTTGGCTAGAAACGGGATGCTCGAGATGGGCCTGTAGGGAGTCCATCTTAGCAGGGTCCAGTTTGTTATTTTTGAGCAGTGGTCTGATTGATGTTTGTTTCAGGCTGTTAGGGAATGATCCAGTAAGGAAGGATACTTTTATAAGTTTGGTAAGGAATGGGCTATGGTCGGCCCGTAGTGTTTTTATCCAGTGTGCTGGGCATGGGTCATTCGGTGCTGTGGTGGTGTTTATGCTTTTGATTGTGTCTTGGAGTTCTCTATCGGTTGGAGTTGTGAAGGAGGTGATCGTTTGTTGGACATCAGTTAAGGCAGTAGATGGGATCAGCTCGGGTGTGACATCTGGAGCGCAGGTGTTAGAGGGTATGCTGGCTTGACTCGTTTTGGCTCGGAGGTATTCTGCATATTCGTGGGGGTCCGGATGGTTAGGTTGGTCGGGGGAAGGTTCTCTAGCTAGTGATCTGACAAGGCTGAAAAGTTCATGTGGTTTATTTAAGGAGCGGGTTAGTCTTTCAGCATAGTATTGCTTCATTCTGGATGAGACTGCTGATCGGTGTTCGGCTAGGTGAGTGGTATAAACTTCATGATTCTCAGTTGATCTCAAGCGCCGCCAATGTCTTTCCAACCGTCTAAGCTGTAGGAGGGATTTTCTTAGCTCAGGTGAGTACCAGGGTGCTTTTGTCCTCCTGCGGAGTACTTTGATAGTGGGTGGGTCTATTCTGGCATCTAGATGCAAGTTCCAAGCGGCAATCATTTCGTCAAGGCTCTGTTCGGGCGAGTCAAGAAGAGGGTGTGCTTTTTCCAGGATCTCATCTTTGTTAAATGGACAGAAACGTTTAGGTGCTGAAGTATTAGGTTTGTCTGAAGGCTGGGAGGTGGTGGGATCAGAACGTACTGGCATCGAGAAGCTAATCAGGCTGTGATCGGACTATGGTACTGGACTTATGGTGAGGTTGAGGTTGTGGGTGGAGCTGAGAGATGCTAGTGGTACGAATATCATGTCAAGTGTGTTTCCCTTGACGTGAGTTGGGGAGTTAATCAGTTGAGTGTATCCTAGCACTTCTAGAGCATCGAGGAAGGCCTTGGTGTGAGTGTCCTGGAGGGCAGGGAGGTTGAAATCCCCTAACACCCAGTTTGCTGTGCATGGATTTATGGGGTTGCAAGCGAGGTCGATTATTGTGGCTAGGTCATCTGGGGATGGGGACGGTGCCCAATAGAGAAGGTTAATGGTGCTATGTTTATTTGCTATGGTTTATTTAATTTATTTAACATTTCTTATATACCGCACTATTACCATCAGCGCGGTTTACATGGAACAGAGCATATACATACAGGATAACTGTAGTGGTGATGGAATCAAGGGATGGGGTGCTGCTGGAGGCAATCAGCTGAAAGTGTAAATCGATCTTGGTTAAGATAATTGCTCCTCCTCCTCTTCTATCAGTCCTGTGACATGAATGGATAGAGAAATTGGATAGAGAAATTGGGTGGGACAAATTGGTGAAGGAGGACGGTGTCTGAGGCTGCCAACCAAGTCTCGGTGATGCACAAGATGTCAAGATCGAGGGAGATCAACATGTCAACTACTGCTGGCCATTTTTGTCGTATAGAACGTGCGTTTATTAGGGCACACTTAAGGTCCCGGGGGAGGGTGTATTGTTCTTGTTGGTGGGGTTTGGACTGCTGGAGGGCAATATAGATGAGGTGGGGGTAAGGCATGCGCCCCAGTTGAACTGTTTGTTGGTGAGGGCGTTCATAGTCTCTCCTCCATGAGCCGTGTAGTATTGGAATGGGGTTATGATGGGAAGTGAGGGCTTGGGTGCCTTGTGCTAGAGCAATTATCATGTAGCAACTGGCCAGGGCATAGGCATGTGTGGTTGAGGTGAATAGTGACATGGTGACTCAGTGGGCGGTGTCTGAGGTGGAATGTGGAGGCTAAGTCTTGGTGTACTGCTTTTCTGGGACAAAATTATACTGTTTAGTTAAGCTGAATACAGATAACAGTTGTGATTGAGGGAAGATCGATATATTTGGTATGGATTCTAGCATTTAAGTCAGTACATTTGACGTAATTCTGGCAAGTCAATTCTAGTTGATCTTGATATACTACTTCAGGCACAGAGTGTTCTTCTTACTAGGTCTATCAGTGAGTGGTAGCTTAACAGGGCTTGCTATAGGCTGGAAATATTACTCATGTCCTAGTCATGTAAGCATTTAGGTACAATTATATGCTAAATACCTAACCAGGCATAGAGTGGTGTTCTTACTAGGTTTATTAGTGAGTGGTAGATTAGCAGAGCTTGATATAGGCTGGAAATATTACTTATGTCCTAGCCATTTAGCATTTAGTTACAATTATATGCTAAATACCTGACCAGTGTCTTGAAACGGTGCTCTAACTGTAGATAGGTGATGTTCAGGTCCTGTTGTGGTTTGGCAGAGCGAGGTAGTTCGATGTGACTGGAGGTCTGTGACCTTCAGGCTTCCGATCTTGAGAAGGGTGTTGGTTGAGTTGGAGGCCCCGCCTAAGGGCCACACCAAAGGGCCACACCAAAGGGCCCTCTGGCGAGGCCCTCAGGCGCTGGCCCGCCCTCTGGCGGGCCCACGCTTCTCCTTATAAGTTATTTGTGTTCAAAAAACATGTCCCTCACCGACACTCATGATTGTTGCCTCTGGTATCTGGGCACTAACCATGACCCAAAGGAATGCCCATTGTGCAAGAAAATGTCCGCAAAGCCCATCCAGAGCCGTTGGCTTAAGCAGGACAGCACCTTCCACAAGGCAGACTCCACCCTGATATCACTGGTAGCCTCACTCTCGAAAGCCCTGCACAGCTCCTCCAAGTCACGCAAGGCTCTCACAGCCCTTCAGCGGACCAGCAGGACCTCTGAAAAAGGTTCCCTGCAGCGAGAGCATAGGAAGAAGATCTCTATTACCTCTTCCAGAGAAGTGGACAAGCACAGGAAGTCTCACGCCCGGTCCCTCAGTCACGGACAAGAACCCGAGGAGTCTGAGTGGGAGCGCCCCTGAAAGATGCCTAGGACGGATGTCATGGCCTCCGGCGACAGACCTCTGTCTCCCAAGAGCTGTTCTGTCGAGGACCCCCTCTTCTCCTTGACATCTGACCTGGACACACCGGCGTTGGTGTCAGTGGCCGCTACCACTGAATGGGAAGCCCGTGTGTTGGCCCTGGAGCGTAGTGTTTCTGCATTCATTGCCGCCGAAGCGATCGCCAAGAGCAAGACGCCTCGGTCAGATCCTCTGTGAGAGTCTTGTTCTCGCACCCATTCCTCGGGAGCGAGGTCTTTGCAGGTGAGTGCCTCTGGCTCCAGCCTGCCCTGGCCTTTTGTAGCACCCAGGACTGGAGTTGCCAGCTCTCCTACAGCCGGCTGGCTTTGAGGAGTCCTTGGAGCACGCTGACTGGGAGTCCAAAATCAAGACCTCTCAGGAGACTTGAACCGACTGATACCTCCCCTCGGACCTGTCTCCACTGGTTGCCAAGCACCAATCCCCACCTGAGGATGACACCTTCCTTGAGTTCGTCATGGACATGGCTCGGTGCCACTGAAAGAGACCTTGATGGTCCCCGTCCCCTCCATCTTTACCCGGCTCCTCAGGATGTGGGAAACCCCTGCACTGGTACCCATTGTTACCCATTGGCTGGATACGATGTATCGGGTCCAGCGTAGCCCGGGCTTCTGAAAGGCGCAACTCCCCCACACATCTATGATAGTCACGTCAGCCATGCACCAGCAAAAAAGCCCAAAGTCGCACTCTTTGGTGCCCCTGGGCAAGGAGTCCCATGTCCTCGGGAGTAAATGCTACCAGGGCTCAATGCTGACATGCCAGATTCAAACTTGCCAGCATGTTTCTCCAGGACCTGGCTAAAGAGCTCAGGGGCTTTGTGGCTGGCCTCTATAGAGACCACCTCCGGTGTTTCCAGAGTCTGTCTCAGAGTGCTCCAACTACTTGTCCTGAGCCGCCTATGATGGCTTGGCATCCAGCACTAGCATGGTGGCTGCTGGCATCTGCGCCCGACGCCAGGCCTGGCTCCATTTGTCAGATCTCGAGCAGTGGGTACAAGAAAAACTTCCTGACATCCCATGCCTCGGAGAACAGCTCTTCGGCAAACCAATGGAGAATAAAGCCACTGAAATCGAAACTGAGCACATCATCCGTACCTGGCTCTTGAAGAAAACTTCCACCCTTCCTTGGAAGAAGCCACAGGACAAGAAACCCCCTTTCCTTCGGAAGAGCCAGCCTTACTGGGGCTATCCCCCATACCCTGCCACCCAAACCCATCAGTCAGGTTCCCAGGGTAAGGGAAGAGGCCAGGCCCCGCGCAAGCCCAAGGTTCCAAAACCCCAGCTGCCAGCCCAGACCCAGTCAGGGTTTTGTTGCCATCGGCATAGCCTCTCTTCTGCTGGAGGACCAGCTCCTGACAGGGGGGCACCTGGTTCACTTCACCCATCAGTGGGCCTCCATCACCACAGACATTTGGACTCTTCAGGTAGTCAGGGATGGCCACTGCCTCCACCTCGATCAGGCCCCCTCCACCCTTCTTTCCCGTAGAGTCCATTAGGTCTCCCCTACATCAGTACCTGCTGAGGCAAGAGCCTTTCTCAGGGAAAGCTGTGGAGCCCATTCTGCACCACACAAAGGGTTTTACTCCAGGTACTTCCTACTTCCAAAAAGGATAGGGGGCTTGAGGCCCATCCTGGACCTGAGAAGCCTCAACAAGTTTCTGGTGCTGGAGAAATTCAAGATGCTCTCCCTTGGAACACTGCTGCCCTACCTCCAGCAGGGAGATTGACTATGATCCTTGGACCTAAAGAATGCTTATACCCACATCCTGATCCACCCAATTCACAGGCAGTAGCTCAGGTTTGTAGTAGGAGGCAACTACTACTAGTACAGGATACTCCTCTTCCATCTTGCCTCCACCCCCAGAGTCTTCACCAAGTGCCTTGCAGTGGTGGCAGCCTATCTCCACCTCCATGAGACCTTTTACCTGGACAACTTGCTTGTCAAGGGGGAAATGGCCTCAAGAGGTCAGACAGGCCACCAGCCGCATTATTCAGGTCTTACAGCACCTGGGCTTCGTGATAAACCATCCAAAGTCCAACCTCACTCCAACGCAGACTCTGGAGTTCATCAGGGCCCGCCTGGATGCTGTGCGGGTCAGGGCTTTTCTTCCCCTCAACAGAGAGGACTATCTCATGGCCCTTGTTGTCGAGATGCAGAGGTGCTGCACCGTGTTAGCTTGAGCGCTCCTCCATCTCCTGAGCCACATGGCCTCCACATCCATGTAGTCCCCAACACACCCCTCCACATGTGAGCGTCTCAGTGGTGCCTCTGGTCCCATTGAACCCAGGCCATGGGCGGGCTTTGGGGCAAAATTAGTCTCTTGCCAGCCCCCGAATCCCCAGAGAGTCCTCACGGCAGATGCTTCCATTATGGGAAGGGGTGCCCATTATGAGGAGCTAAACACCCAAGGGGCCTGGTCTTTCGAGGAGAGCTGCCAGCAGGTGATCAATGTACTCTAGCTCAGAGCCGTCTTCCTCGCCCTGAAGGTCTTCCGACACCGCCTGTAGCACCAGTTGGTGCTCATCCAGATGGACAGTCAGGTCACGATGTTCTGCGTGAGCAAGTAGGGCGGCAGGGGGCTCCTATCCCCTTTGCAAAGAAGCTATGACTCTCTGCTCCTTTGCAGCCAGCCAGGGGATGCTCCTCAGAGCAGTGTACTGTATCTCCTGGACCAGGACAACGCCCTGGTGGACAGGCTGAGCAGGGTCCTTCAACCGCACGAGTGGTGTCTGGACCCTGAGGTGGTGCTCATGCTGTTCCGACGATGCGGAACCCCCAGCACGGACCTCTTTGCCAGCCCGACCAATGCTCAGCTGCCTCAGTTTTGCATCCCTCAGTCCCACCCCTCCCTGGTGGCAACCTATGCCTTCCTTCTCTCATGGTCAGGGGGGGTCTCCTGTATTCCTTTTCTCCCACACCACTAATTGCTTGAACCCTATTTAAGGTCCAGCGTGACAGGACATCGATCATTCTCATAGCCCCACGGTGGCCCTGGCAACCTTGATTTCCCCTGCTGCTCCGTCTCTCGCTGAGCCCCTGGTTCCTCTCGGGAGCTCTCTGGGACTCCTGACGCAGGAGGGCTCGATCCTGTATCCCAACCTGGGAGCCCTATCCCTCGCAGCATGGTGGCTGAGCGGGTTGCTCTAGTCCCACTAAACCTTCCCAGGGAAGTGGAAGAAATCATACTGCCATCTCTCAAGCATTCCACAAGATGAACTTATGCCTTTAAGTAGCAGAGGTTCGCCGAGTAGTGTATGGAGTACCGCCTCGGACCATTCCCTTGCTCGGTGCACTCTGTCCTTCAGTACGTCCTTCACCTATTGCAGTCTGGGCTTAAATCCAACTCCATCAGGGTGCATCTCAGCGCTCTTTCGGCTAATCACCACCCCATCGAGGGCAAGCCCCTCTCCACGCAGCCTCTCATCACCTGGTTTATGCGGGGGCTGTTACTCTCCAGACCTCCCATTCGGCTGCCATCACCGGTGGAATGGGATCTCAGTATTCAGCCACAGCTCACCAAGCCACCATTCAAGCCCTTGGCTACCTGCTCCCTGCATGACCTGTCCTGGAATGTTGCCTTCCTCATGGCGCACACATCGGCTCACAGAGTCAGTAAGCCCCAGGCGCTGGTGGTTGAGCCTCCCTACACTAGGTTCTACAGGAAAAGGGCAGTGCATCACACCCCCCAAATTACTGCCAAATGTAGTCTCCAATTTCCACCTCAATCAGGGTGGTTCTCCCTATCTTCTTCCTGCGACCTCATACCGATGTGGCATTGGCTATTCTCAATACCCTGGATTGCAAACAAACCCTTTTCGTCTCCTTTGAGCACAGCTACATGGGGCAGGCTGTCAGTAAGCGGGCTATATCCATCTGGGTGGCGGATTGCATCGCTTTCGCTCATAGCCAAGCCGGAGTACCCCTGGAGCGCCAAGTCAGGGCAATAGCAACATCTGTCGTGAACCTCCAGTCTGTACCTCTGATATCTGCTGGGCTGCCACCTGATCTTCTCTCCACACCTTTGCAGCCCACTACTGCCTGGAGAGGGAGTCCTGTTGGGCAAGTGCCTTTGGCCAGGCCATACTCCGGGAACCTCTTTGGGTTTAGGCAACTCCTGCCCTCTGGCCCTTCTTGTTCAGGCTACCAGAGCCATGGTTCTCCCTGAACACTGGGTTCCTCAGAGTCTGTCCTCAAATTTCGCTTGCGGCTGCTCATGGCTGGGTGGTGTCTTTTCTACCGGTCCTCGGTAGCCTGTAGCTAGGAAGTCCCATATGCAAGGACTGACTTCTGCTTGTTCCTGGAGAAAGCGTAGTCAGTCACCTGTAACAGGTGTTCTCCAGGGACAGCAGGAATCAGTCCTCACAACCCTCCCTCCTCCCCGTGAAGAAGTTGTTTGTTTTGGCCATCTTTTTGAATGGGCTCTAGCTATTGCACCCGACTGAGCAAGATGGCACCCTTCGGCGGTAAGGGACCACGCATGCGTGGTGGCATCTCCCAAAGGCTTTCTTTGAAAGCTTGGGAGATTTATTTATTTAGACAGATTTGTATGCCACCTTATCCTTCAATCAAGGTGGTCACGTCACGTCACGTCACATTACAATTGGAGGGTTACATTTAACATTAGGGTACGTGTAAACATTTAGACAGTACAGTTACATAACAGCATTTAGACAGTACAATTAAAGGTAACATTTAATATGAGAGTATTTAATAACGTGGTATGATAAACTTGTGTGTGTGGATAGGATGGTGCATACTTAGTTGGCGGCGTAAGTGGTATTTCAGTTTAGATATGGGGTGTTGCCTGGATGCTCATATGTTTCTATAAATAGAAATGTTTTGAGATCTTTTCAGAATTCTGTGAGGTCATCTAATGCTCTTAGGCTCATTGGGAGGGAGTTCCATAGTGTGGATGCCAGTAGTGATGGTGCTCTTTCTGCAGTTTGTTTGGTTTTGTGATAGCCTGCAGGTGTATCGATCATGTTGTCGTTATTGGTTCTTCTTGGTCTATTGCTGATATCCCTTGTTATGACATTTTGGAGTGCGTCCGCTGAGAGATGATCATGATTGTTTTGTATTTAGCTCTTGTCACCATTGGGAGCCAGTGCAGTTGCTGTAGGACGCGAGTGATGTGCTCGGTCCTTGGTGTGTCTGTAATGATTCGTACTGTGGTGTTTTGTACCATCTGTAGTGGGTGGCGTATCTGTTGAGGTAGGCCTTGATATAGTGAGTTTCCGTAATCAAGCAGTGGTATAATGAGTGCTTGGCACACTGTGCAGAAGTGGTCCTGACGGAGCATTGGTTTGATTTGTCTAACTGTTTTCAGTCATTGATAGGCCTTGTTTGCGGTTTTGGTGATGTGGGATTTCAGGTTTAGAGCTCTGTCTAGTGTGATGCCCAGATATTTAACTACTTCTTTGACTACTATGTGTTTGTCTAGGATGCTGATAGTTTGTGGAGGTATGAAAGTGGGGTTCCTGGTGAGGAATATTGCCTCAGTTTTATCGTAGTTGACCGTTAAGTTGTTGGCTATGAGCCAGTCATTCATGTCTTCGAGGCATTTGGTTATTGTTGTGGTTTCTAGTGTTAGTAGGTTGATTGGAGCGTACACCATAATATCGTCAGCATAGATGTGATAGTGAAGTTTGTGGTGCTTGATGTTGCATATAGGCTGTATGTAGATGTTAAAGAGCATTGATGATAGGGCTGAGCCTTGAGGTATTCCCTGTGTGACAGGGAATTGTAGTGATTTCTTTTGGTCGCATTTGAATTGTTGTGTTCGCCCTTCCAAGTATGATGTAAACCACTTCAGGGTATTCTTGCATAGTCCTATCTGTTGTAAGCGTTGCAATAGCTTGGTGTGAGACACAGTGTCGAAGGCTGCTGAGATGTCCATGAACACTAGCAGGAAGCTGTTTTTTATGTCGTCCATGCCTCTTAGGAGGTTGTCAAAGAGGGAGGTTAGTAGTGTTTCCACGCCGTGTTGGGGCTTAAATCCATGCTGATGTATGTCCAGTGGGGCGTTTATAGCAATATGGTCCTGAAGTTGCCTTTGCACTGCCTTTTCCACAATTTTCGCAAGGAATGGAAGGCTGGAGATGGGACGGTATGATTTTGGTTCGGAGGGGCTCAGATTGCTACTTTAAAGTATTGGTCGTATCATTGCGTGTTTTAGGGGTTGCGGCATGTATCCTTGTTGGAGTGAATCTATGACGATTTTTTGAATGTGATGAGAGAGTTGGTTTTTTGTAGCTTTGAGCCACGTCACTGGGCATGGGTCTGATGGTGATGTTGTGTTTAGTTCAGATATAATGTCTTCTACTTGCTGCTTTGTTGGTATGTTGAAGCTCTCCCATGTTTGTTTTTTTATCGTGTGATCATTTGTTTGTGGTGTAGTAGCGCATGTTTGGTTAGTGTGTTTTGACTTCATGTACTCTGTATATTTTTGTGGGTTAAGATGGTGGGTGCTTTGTTGAGTGTGTTCCTTGGTGAGCTTTGGGACAATGCTAAAGAGTTCTCTTGGTCTATTAGTAGCTTTCATGATTAGGTTGGTATGGTGTTGCCATCTACGCTCATTTATTAGATTGTTATATTCCCATTGTTTGTCTCTGTATTGGGTTAGGAGGTTGTGTGATTTGTTCCATCTCCATTTTCTTTCCAGTCTTCTGAGTGTGCGTTTTGCAACTCTGATTTCATGTGAGTACCATGGGGCGTTGGATCTCTTTGCGTGTTTGTGGTTCTTTGGTGGCTGGGGCAGATGCTGCGTTGGATATTATTGTGTTTCATTCTTCTATGTTTAGGTCCAGGGTGTCGTGTTCCTGTTGAAGTTGTGGAGTGATTTCGTTTATGAATGAGTCTCTGTTAAATGTTTTGAACCGTCTAGTTATTCTTTCATCTTCTTTGCATTGGGCGGGGTTATTCAGGGTCATGGTGAATTCAATCACATGGTGGTCTGACCAGGGGACTGGCGTGATTATTGGTTTTGTAATCTTGTTCTGTTCCACTAATTGCATTGGCATGAAGACCATGTCCGACGTTGTACCATGCTGGTGCGTTGGGGCGTTAATTGTCTGGCAGTATTTTAATGACTCCATGGCTTTTAAGAACGTTGTGGTTTTCTCTGGTGGGTGCGGATGTTAGATTGTAGTCTCCTAGTGCAATGAGAGGTTTGTGTCGTCTGTTATGTGCGCATATCATTTCGATTACTGTGGATAGGTGTTCAGTTGAGGTTCCAGGTGGTCTGTATGTGAGGGAGATGCTTAGGTACTTGTTGGCTATAGTGAGTGTTAGATTCAATTGTGTTAGTGGTGGCGATTGTTTTGAATCTATATTCTTTTTTGGTAAATATTAATACTCGTCCTCTCCTTTGTGCTCTGATACAGTTAAATGCCGAGTATCCTGTTGGTGTTATTTGGTTTAATATGACCTGATCCGAGTCGTCTAGCCAGGTCTCGGTGATGCATATTATATCAAGCTTCTTGTCATGGATTAGGTCAAGAATAGTATTTGGTTTGTTCCTGATAGATCTGGCGTTTAGAAGAGCACACCTGATGTTTGTTGTTATGATTGGGTTTGTATGTTTGCTATTTGTGTGATTTGTGGGTGTATTACATGTGGCATTGTATGGTTTGTGGGCTGTATGCTTTGGTGGTTGGCGTTTTTTGGATAAGCGTTGTGCTGTTGTGCATCTGGGTTGGGTGGTATGTGGGTTAAACAAGGGGATTTGCTCGTTGAGTCTGATGCGGTGTGTGCAGGGTGCGAACATATGTAGGAGTGTGAGGTAGACCATGAGGTAGTGGGTAGTGGCGTGCATTTTGTGATTTGTATTTTCTCCAGGACCCAGCAGGAAGTCAGTCCTCACATATGGGTGACGGCGCCGATGGAGCACCCGTGTGAAGCATTTCCCCAGCTTTCAAAGAAAGCCTTTGGGAATGCAGCGCACATGCGCAGTCCCCTTCTCGCCCAAGGGTGCCATCTTGCTCAGTCTTTCTTTTTCCGCGGAGCCTGACGGACGTGAGTTCGTGTCACCCGGAAAAAGTTGTGGTGTTTTTCTGCGATTTTCGCGTTGTCTTATCCGGTTCGAAACCGGTTCCCCTTCCCACCTGGGCTCGGTATACCAGTTTTGAGTCCGGAGTTTTGATTTTCATTTTTTGTCCTTCGTGACTAGCGTTTGCGCTCTTTTTGTGTTTTCCCTGGCAGCCCAGTCTTTTGACCTTGCAGGGGTCCTTTTTCCCCCGATGGCTGCCAGCGGGTTCAAAAAGTGTGATCGGTGCAAGAAACTTATGTCTCTCACCGACACACATGACTGCTGCCTCCGATGCCTCGGGCCCGACCATGACCCGCTGTTTGTGGCCCGTGTGGCAAAATGTCATTGAAGGCGCTTCGGAGCCATCAGCATCAATGTGAGCGAATTTTCTCTGACTTTGCGTCTGGCCGGGCCTGGACTTCGTCAGAGTCCTCGACATCTCGGGAGTCTGACCCCGAGCACCGTCGGGGTTCCTCTGAAAGGAAGTCTCCCACCCGGGAACACAGAAGGAAGAAAAAGCTCGCGAGGGCAGCGTCGCTGGAGGCTCCTGGTTCCTCGAGGGCCAGGTCGCATAGTCCTGATTGCCGTCCCGGGCTCTCGGAATCAGAGAGGCCTTCCAAGCTACCTCGTGTGGAGCCGGAGTCCCCGAGTCACGTAAGTGCAGTTGTCCTTGTGGACTCTCCTCCGGGGGAGCCGGAGTTGGGGGCTGCTGAGTCTCCTGAGCTTGGACTCAGGTTGACAGCCTTGGAGAGCAGCTTGGCTGCCTTCATGGAACAGCAGCGGATGCTGATCGCCGGTCTGACATCTAAGTCGACCCAGGAGACGGAGCCGATCCTCATCAATGAAGTCTCGAGTCGATCCTTGGTCAAGGTCTCCCTCAACCTCCTGTGCGGGGCTGAGGTCATTGATGCCGATACTCTCGGCGTCGGGATGGGTGGCACTGAGGCCCGCACGGCCGGAACTGCTCGATTCCTGCTCGGAGGAGTCTGAGTGGGAGACGGAGGATGAGGAGTCCCCAGATACCTTCCGGACCCGGTACGTCCCTTCGGACTCACTGGAGTCCAAGCCTCGGAGACGGTCTCCACCCCCCAACCCCCCCCCCCCCCCCCCCCGGAGGATACCCGGTTTTCGAACTTCATGAGGGACATGGCCAAAGCCTTGGCCTTCCCTTCGGAAGCCGAGGAGGAGCCTCGAGCCGAAGAGGTTGATGCCCTCCAGTATGATTTTCCTCCGAAGGAAGCCTTTACTGTACTGGTTCCTCCGATGCTGGAAAGGCTGCTCTTCCATATATGGGAGGCACCGGCCTCGACGCTGGTTTTTAGCAAACGGGTCGATTCCATTTATCGAGTCCGTAAGAGCCCTGAGTTCCAAAAGGCACAGCTACCGCACCACTCCATGGTTGTGGAATCAGACATGCACTGTCTGAAGAGTCAGAAGATGTACTCCTTGGTGCCCCCCGGCCGGGAGGCCCGGAACCTGGATGCCCTTGGTAGAAAGTGCTTCCAGGGCTCTATGCTATCTTGTCATGTCCAGACCTACCAGCTGTACATGGGCATGTACCTACGAGACCTGGCAGAGGAGATTGCTGGGTTCTCAGCTGGCCTCTCTGAGGAACCTTTGCAGAGGTTCAAGGCTTTGTCATCAGGGATTTGAGAGTGCTCGAAGTATCTCCAGGAACAAGCAGGAATGAGTCCTCACATATGGGTACGTCGGTACCGACGGAGCCTGCGCAGGAACGCTCCCCAGCTTCCCAAGAAGGAAAGCTTTTGGGAGCATCCCACAGCGCCTGCACGCTGCCTTCCCGCCTTTCCTAACCAACTCTCCTCAGTTCTTCTTTTCTGCGGAGCCAGCAGGTCGTGTTCCTGTCACAGCTGAAGAAGTTCTTTATTTTAATTTATTTCTTTGGTCGCGTGTCTGCCTTCCCCGATGCCGGACCGGTACCGCCGGTCTTTTCTTTTCTGTTCTTTCTAAAAAAAAAATATATATATATATATATATATATATATTTTTTTTTTTTTTTTTTTTTTCCTCACTTGGTGTATTTTTCTTCTTAGGCCTACAGGCCCACAAGAAAATTTTCCCTCATGGAAAAACCAGCCTCCGGGTTCAAAAAATGCACTAAGTGTAGCGGTACAATTTCTGTTACAGATACCCATGAATGGTGTCTTAAATGTTTGGGTCCTGAACACTCCATTCCGGATTGCCAGTCCTGCTCTCTAATGTCTAAACGAGGGTTACAGAACCGAGCAGCCAAGCTCCATGTGCTGTTTCCCACGGATGCACCGGCGGTGGCATTGACATCTTCCAGGTCTTCCTCTCCTGATGGGTCTCAGGTAACCAAACATAAACCTAGCAGGTCCTTGAAGGGCAAATCTCCCTCTAAGCATCGAGATGCCTCCGGGCTTGCCCTCGAGGATCCTGCCCCAGCCAAAAAACCCCGGCGGGAAGCTCCGGCTTCCAAAGCTCCTCCTATGGGGTTACAGGTTGACATCGATTGCACGGCCTCGACCGATCACCTGTTTGACTGCTCTGGGGTACCGGCACTTTCTCCCGGTATCGACATCCAGGCAGTCGTGGCGTCCATGGATCACACTGTTCAATCCAAGCAGCAGGCTGTAATGGCTTTTATTAAAGCTGCGACACCGGTACCGCAATGAGTTGCGTTGTCGGTACCGGCGCCGGTACCGGTACCAGCGCCGATACCGGTACCGACTGCATCGACATCGGCCAGGATACCGACTCCGGTTCCTTGTCCAGGGCTATTTCTCGGTACCGATCCGGTACCGGGGACGCCCGATGTCGGTACCGATCGATACGCGTATCGATCGTTGGAAGCGGACAGACGATACTTCGATTCCTCTGATGATTCTGATTCATCAGATGAGTCTCCTGAAGTATCCATTACCCTTCCTGAGGAACCTACTTCTCCAAAAAGGAGAATGTCTCCTCCAGAGGATTTGTCCTTTCAAGACTTCATAATAGAAGTGGCTAAAGGACTCTCTATTTCAGTAACCGCTGAAACAGAGCCTAGAGCAAAAAAATTTGATATTTTAGGATACTCTAAGGCTCCCAGAAAGGCAGTCACCTTGCCAATTCATGAAATTCTTCATGAACATATGATTGACTTATGGGAGACTCCTCTCACCCTTTCTCCTCATTCTCGCAGATTGGACACTATGTACCGTGTCCCTCCTTGTCCTGGATTTCAGAAAACTCAGCTTCCTCACCACTCCATTGTGGTGCAGTCAGCTATGAAAAGGATAAAGAGTACCAAAAGACACTCTTCTGCTCCTCCAGGAAGAGAATGCAGGACCTTGGATGCTTTTGGTAGGAAAATCTTCCAAGCCAGCATGCTTATTGCCAGAATCAACTCATATAGCCTTTATATGGGTATGTTTCTAAAGGAAGTTGCACAAAAGCTGCACAACTTTCTCCCTTTTCTTCCAGAGGATAAAAGGGATGAGTTCCTCCTTTGGCTTAAGCATACTCAAGACATTTCAAAGTTTTCCAACAGGGCAGCCTTGGACTCCGTTGAAGGTGCCAGCAGAGCCTCAGGCATTGCCATAGCTGCTCGCAGAATTGCTTGGCTCCAGGCTTCTGATCTAGAGCCCTGGGTTCAGGATGGCTTAGGAAATCTGCCCTGTACGGGTGAAAATCTCTTTGGCAAAGAGTGGCAAATAAAAGCCACTCAAATGGATGCAGAGAATTCTGCTCTGGATAGACTTTCCAAGTCAACCTCCATTCCAGCCAAGAAAAAACCTTTCAAAAAGCCTTTTTACAAAAGGAGCAGATTTCCTTCCACTTCTGGCCAACAATCTTCTACAGGTCACTTTGCTACTAAGCGTCAGCAACCTAAACAGGCCAGGCCTAAACCTGCAGGGACTGCTACAACCCAGCAGTCCCAACCCCCTCAGGGTTTTTGATTTGATACTAGAGAACTTAACCTTTCTGGCTCTACAACAGCCAGAACTTCTCACCATTCCAGGCAGGTTAGCTCATTTTGCTCCCAGATGGGAGCAAATCACATCAGAGCAGTGGACCCTCTCCATCATAAGAGAGGGCTACAAACTTCATTTCTCAGACCTTCCTCCCTACACCATGGTGAGACACTTCAATTCTCCCACATCTCTCCTCGACCTTCTGGATCAGGAGATGACTACCCTTCTGGCCCAGGGGGCCATAGAAGAAGTTCCTCCTCTTCAACAGGGGTCAGGGTTTTACTCCCCCTATTTTCTCATTCCAAAGAAAACAGGGGGATACAGACCCATTCTAGATCTCAGAGAATTGAACAAATTCCTATGCAAGGAGAAGTTCAAGATGCTTTCTCTAGGCACTCTCCTTCCATACCTGCAGAGTCAGGATTGGCTTTGTTCTCTAGATCTCAAGGATGCATACACTCATGTCCTCATCCATCCATCTCACAGAAAATTCCTACGTTTTCTGTTCCAGGAAAAACATTACCAATACAGAGTGATTCCTTTCGGTCTAGCCTCTGCTCCAAGAGTGTTCACCAAATGCATGGCTATAGTTGCTGCATTTCTACGCACTCTGGGAATATTTGTCTTCCCATACCTGGACGACTGGCTCATCCGAGCTCCAACCCAGTCAGAGGCTCAGATCTCCCTGAACCGCACCAGGCGCATTCTGCAATACCTGGGACTTGTGGTAAACCTCCCAAAGTCCCAGCTCACCCCTACTCAGTCCCTGGAATTCATAGGGGCCTGGTTGGACACCACCTCTGCAAGGGCCTACCTTCCTCAGGCCCGTTGTCAACGTCTAGTGCAGTTAGCCTCCCAGATTCAGTCAAAGAGCCACTTAACTGCCAGGGAGATGCTACAGCTGCTAGGCCATATGGCTTCCACAGTACATGTGGTACCCTATGCTCGCCTACACATGAGAGCAGCTCAATGGACTTTGTCCACCCAGTGGACTCAAGCTTCAGGAGCTCTCTCAGACCAAATAGCAACCTCCAAACGTCTCTTTTGGTCTCTCCAATGGTGGATGTCCTCTCAAAATCTGTTGCTGGGGTCCCCCTTCCAACTTTTGTTACCCCAAGCAACCCTCACAACAGATGCCTCCCAAACAGGTTGGGGAGCTCATCTACAAGACCTCTCCACCCAAGGCACTTGGTCCGCACAGGAGACCTCTGTTCATATCAACCACTTGGAACTTCGAGCAGTGTTCCTAGCTCTCAAGGTCTTTCATACCCTCCTCAGCTACAAGACAGTCCTCATTCATACGGACAATCAAGTAGCCATGTTTTACATAAACAAGCAAGGAGGAACTGGCTCTCTGTCGCTTTGCAACGAAGCTCTAAGATTATGGGCCTTCGCCAGAGAGCATCAAATCCATCTCCTGGCAGTATACCTCCCAGGAATCCAAAACTCTTGGGCAGACAGACTCAGTCGAGTTCTGCTTCCACACGAATGGTCCCTGCACATGGATAGGTACTCAGAATCTTCCAAGAATGGGGAACCCCGGACATAGACCTCTTTGCAAGTACGTGGAATGCCAAACTTTCCCGGTTCTGTTCCAGAATTCCGTGTCAGGGAGTTCAGGCCAAGGATGCCTTCCTCCTTCATTGGGGTCAGGGCTTCCTGTATGCCTTTCCACCCATTCCTTTGATTCCCAAGACTCTGTTCAAACTCCAGAGGGATCAAGGATCTATGATCCTCATAGCTCCACGCTGGCCACGCCAAGTTTGGTACCCTCTACTTCTGCATCTCTCCCAAGCCCCCTCCCTGGACTTGGGAGCTGCGCCAGACCTTCTGTCCCAGGAGGAAGGGACTTTGTGGCATCCAAACCCCAAGTCCCTTCACCTCAGGGCTTGGTTACTGAAGGCCTAGACCTTCAAGACTTCAGTCTTTCTCAGCAAGTGAAGGATATCCTCCATGCTTCCAGAAAACCTTCCACTAGGCGTTCCTATGCTTTTAAGTGGAAAAGATTTTCCATTTGGTGTGCTCAAAAGGGTCTTGACCCTCTGGCACTTCCTGTGAATTCTCTATTGGAATATCTCCTGCATCTCTCCAATGCAGGCCTTAAAACAAATTCAGTAAGGGTCCATTTGAGTGCTATTGTAGCATCCCTTAAGCCTCTCAATGGACAACCTATTTCCTCTCATCCTCTTATTGCAAGATTCATGAGAGGCCTGACTTTAACTAAACCTCCCATTCGACCTCCTCCGGTGGCATGGGACTTAAACTTGGTTCTTGGTCAGCTTATGAAGCCACCTTTTGAACCCTTAGCCACTACCTCCTTGAAATTTCTTTCCTGGAAGGTTATTTTCCTTATTGCAGTCACTTCTGCTCGCCGCATCAGTGAACTGCAGACCTTAGTGGCTAATCTACCTTATACAAGGTTCCATCATGATAAGGTAGTCCTTAGGACAAATCCTCACTTTATGCCTAAAGTGGTCTCACCTTTTCATCTTAATCAAGAACCTTTCTCTGGAGGGCCATGTCTCAGCTCACAATGTGAGGGCCATGGCCACCTCTATGGCTCATCTTCATTCTGTGTCCATCGAACAGATCTGTCGAGCAGCCACCTGGGCCTTGGTTCATACCTTCACAGCCCATACTGTTTGGACAAGGACTCCCGCCGGGATGCCTTGTTTGGTCAGGCTGTCCTCAGACACCTGTTCCATTCTTGAACAACTCCTGCCCTCCTTCCCTGAATGGATGCCTGAGATCCATAGGAAGACAAGGAACCCTTCAGGGTCTCATACCCTTGGGGATCTCCCAGGCATCTTAGCTAGGGAGTCCCCATATGTGAGGACTCATTCCTGCTTGTTCCTGGAGATAGCACAGTTACTTACCTGTAACAGGTGATCTCTGGGAACAGCAGGAATTAGTCCTCACAACCCTCCCACCTCCCCTAGGAGTTGTATCTCTCTCTGTCTTTCCTTTCCTCTCTCTCTCTATTGTCTCAGCTTTAAACTTGAACTGAGGAGAGTTGGTTAGGAAAGGCGGGAAGGCAGCGCGCAGGCGCTGTGGGATGCTCCCAAAAGCTTTCCTTCTTGGGAAGCTGGGGAGCGTTCCCGCGCAGGCTCCGTCGGTACCGACGTACCCATATGTGAGGACTAATTCCTGCTGTTCCCAGAGATCACCTGTTACAGGTAAGTAACTGTGCTTTATCTCTCGAGCAGCCTATGATGACTTTGAGGCTTCGGCCCGGGTAGCCGCGACCAGCATCAGTGCACGCCGTCAGGCCTGGCTACAGTCATCGGACCTAGAGCCATGGGTGCAGGACAAGTTGGTCTATGTCCCTTGCCGAAGTGAAAACCTTTTCGGTAAGCCCATGACTGAAAAGGCTGCAGAAATTGAGACTGAGACTCTCAACAGGACAAGGCTGTCCAGGAAGACTTCTGCCCCTTCTTAGAAAAAGAAGGGCTCGGGAAAGAAGCCCTTTTTCCCGAGGAAGGGTGCTGCCTACAAATCCTATTCTCAATACCTGGCCTCTCCACCTCCCCAACAGGGCCAGCAGGCCAAGGGACCAGGGGTATGGGCCCCGTAGGAAGAAGACCCCAAGCTGCCAGCCCCGGCTCCTGCACCTCAGGGAGAGCGGGGTTTTGACACCCACAGCATAGCCTCTTCACCACAGCTGGCTCCACTTAGCACAGGAGGTCGACTGACCCTGTACGCCTACAGGTGGCCAGCCATCACAGGGGATACTTGGGTCCTCAGCATAGTCCAAAAGGGCTACATGCTCCACTTCCACCAGCTACCCCCCTCCTACTTTCCAGGGGAGCCTCCAAGACTCCCTCTGCACAGAAACCTTCTCCTTCAGGAGTTGGCAAGTCTTCTAAAGGAACAGGCGGTGGAACCGGTGCCTCACCACCTGGAAGGGCAAGGCTTCTACTCCAGGTACTTCCTGGTACCAAAAAGGACAGGAGGCCTCTGGCCTATCCTAGGCTTGCGAAACCTAAACAAGTTTCTGGAGAGGGAAAAGTTCAAGATGCTTACCCTTGGGATACTGCTGCCCTACCTCCAGCAGGGAGATTGGCTATGCTCCTTAGACCTCAACGATGCTTATACTCACATTCTCATCCATCCAGACCATAGACAATATCTCAGATTTGTGGTGGGAAGAAACCATTTTCAGTACAGAGTACTTCCCTTTGGCCTAACTTCCGCCCCCAGGGTTTTCACCAAATGCCTGGCGGTGGTGGCGGCCTATCTCAGGAATCAGGGAATTTTTTTCTTCCCATACCTGGACGACTGGCTCATCAGGGGCCAGTCTCTCCAGGAGGCCAGACAAGCCACTCTTTGGATTGTCTCTCTTCAGCATCTGGGCAAGATTAGACACCCTGCAGGCAAGAGCGTACTTGCCCGAGGACAGGGCCCACAGACTGATGGACTTGGCGAACCAGTTCCAAAGCAATTCTCAGGTCTCCGCCAGGCACTTCCTGCAGCTCCTGGGCCACATGGAATCCACGGTACATGTGACCCCGAATGCCCGTCTGCACTTGCGGGCTTCTCAGTAGTGCCTCAGAGCTCAGTGGGCACAAGCCACAGGCGACCTCCAAGACAGAGTAAAGGTGTCCAAACCACTCTTGGACTCCATGCAGTGGTGGCTATATCTCCCAAACCTCCTCAGGGGGGGTACCCTTTCAGGCCCCAGCACACACAAGGGTGCTGATGACCGATGCTTCCTTAAAGGGCTGGGGTGCACATTGCCAGGGCATGTGCACTCAAGGCTTCTGGTCTCCTCGGGAGGCCACGCAGCATATCAATCTGTTGGAGCTGCTAGCAATCCGCTTGGCTCTCCAGACTTTTTCTCATGCCCTCTCTCACCAGTCTGTCTTAGTTCAGACAGACAATCAGGTAGCAATGTTCTATGTGAACAAGCAATTGGGCACAGGGTCCAGACTCCTATGTCAGGAGGCGCAAACCCTTTGCTCCTTTGCATTCAAACATGACATGTTTCTCAAGCAGTTTATCTACCTGGTCAGGAGAACTTCTTGGCAGACAAACTAAGCAGGATTCTCCAGCCTCATGAGTGGCAGTTGAATCCCCTGGTGATCCAGCAGATCTTTCTACGATGGGGACTCCCATCAATCGATCTTTTTGCAAGCCCACTGAACCATCAGCTGCCCAGGTTTTGCTCCAATCTTAATAATAGAAAAAACACTCCACTTAAAACTATAACTTTAGTGGTAGAAAAATTCTTTCAACTAAACATTACTTATTATTTAATAAGCATTCATTAAGCGCGGTATATATGGTCTGAAACCTCCTGAAGTAGTTGTATATTCCATTAGAACCCAGGTTCCTGTTTCTGTGGAGTTCAGTGATCGACAGAAGAAATCTCATGAATATATCTACAGATGATTAGTAATGTTTAGTTGAAAGAATTTTTCTACCACTAAAGTTATAGTTTTAAGTGGAGTGTTTTTTCTATTATTAAGATTACAGCACGCTCCGGATAGACCGGCTCTCCTATTTTTGTATAGTTACACAGGTTTTGCTCCAGACAGCCGCATCCCCTGAGAATGGCAGCAGATGCGTTTCTGATCTCTTGATCTACAGGCCTCCTGTATGCGTTTCCTCCCACGCCCCTGGTGGCCCGAACTTTGTTCAAGATTCTACGGGACAAGGCCTCGGTGATTCTGGTAGCCCCCAGGTGGCTGAGGCAACCGTAGTTTCCACCAGTTCTGCAGTTGGCAGTGGAAACTCCTTTCCCTCTGGGGTTGCAACCCCATCTCCTGTCTCAGGATCAGGGTTCCCTTCTTCACCCCAATCTCAGATCCCTCAATCTGATGACCTGGCTGTTGAAAGGATAGTGCTAGCTCCCTTACTTCTACCTTGGGAAGTTGAGGAGGAGGTCTTGGCCTCTAGGAGGCAGTCCACCAGAAAGTCCTATGCCCTCAAGTGACGTAGGTTCTCAATATGGTGTGCTAAGTGCAATGGAGATCCTTTCTCCTGCCTTGTGCCAGTGGTACTACAATACCTACTTCACCTGTCAGATCTAGGCCTTAAGTCCAACTCTGTTCGGGTCCACCTCAGTGCTTTATCAGCACACCACTCACCGGTGGAGAGTCAGTCTCTGTCGGTTCACCCCTTTTTGTCCCTCTTACTCAGAGGCCTGCTTCTGCTCATACCTCCCATTCGTCCACCAGCCACTGAGTGGGATTTGAACGTGGTCTTCCTGCAACTTACTTGCCCACCGTTTGAGCCGATGGCTACTTGCCATTTACGCTTCCTTTCTTGGAAGACGCTCTTCCTTGTAGCTCTTACCTCGGCCAGACGTATGAGTGAACTACAAGCTCTGGTTTCTGATAGACCGTACACACGGTTCTATAGGAACAGGGTGGTCCTACGGGCCCATCCGAAGTTCCTTCCAAAAGTTGTCGTCTCCTTCCAAAAGTTGTCGTCTCCTTCCACCTCAACCAGGAGGTGGTTCTTCCGACATTCTTTCCCAGGCTGCATACCAGCCGGGCTGAAACAGTCTTGCATACCCTGGACTGTAAGAGGGCGTTGTCCTTTTACATAGAACGTATGCAGGGGCACCAAAGGGCTACTCAACTCTTCATCTCCTTTAACCCTAATAAACTGGGGTTGCCTGTCTCCAAGCATACCTTATCCACTTGGGTAGCAGATTGTATCGCCTGGGCGTACAAGGCAGCCGGCCTCTCCTTACAGGGTCGAGTCACGGCCCACTGTGTCGTCGAAAGCCGCGTCAGTAGCTCATCTCCGCTCTGTTCCATTGGCAGACATCTGCCGGGCTGCTACTTGGTCTTCAAGCCAGACTTTTGCAGCCCGCTACTGCCTCGAGAGAGTGTCCCGAAGGGACAGTGCTTTCGGACAGGCGGTACTTCGTAATCTCTTTGAGGTCTAGGCAACTCCTACCCTCCGGCCCTTGTGTTGGCCTCCCGTACGAGGGCGTTCTCAGAGGATATTCTTATCACGGATGCTAAGGCTCTGTAGAAGGAGCCATTTTTTCAGCTTTGGGTTCCTGGTAGCCTAGAGCTGGGGAGTCCCATATGTGAGGACTGACTTCCTGCTTGGTCCTGGAGAAAGAGTAGTTACTCACCTGTAACAGGTGTTAACCAGGAGCAGCAGTAATCAGTCCTCACGACCCTCTCTCCTCCCCTGGAGTTGCAGTCATATACTTTATTTTGTTTTTTGCTGTCTTTTAGCTATATCATCAGACTGAGCAAGATGGCACCCTTGGGCGGGAAGGGGACCGCGCATGCACGCTGTATTCCCAAAGGCTTTCTTTGAAAACTGGGGAAATGCCTCGCACGGGGGCTCCATCTGCACCAATGTCACCCATATGTGAGGACCGATTCCTGCTGCTCCTTGAGAACACCTGTTACAGGTGAGTAACTACTCTTTACTGACCTGGGATTGGGCTTGTGGTTTACTGACCTGTGCTCAAATTGAGTTGGGTCATATAGATGTAAATCTGTGGGTCCTATATGTGTAATTCTGCATTGTTATTGGTGTATATTCTCCGTGTGTTGTGTTGTTGTTGGTTAGTAGTCTAGCTACGAGGTAGTAGTGGAGTTACTAGAGTTAATAGGCTATGCCAAGTGTGGTGTTTTACAGTGCAAACAGTGGGTAGTATGATCTGTGCATTTAATCTACAAGCAATGGATTGTCCAGGCACAGTAGCAGCATTAATCTATAAGCAATTGATTGTCCAGGCACAGTAGGAGGATTAACTTACAGGCAATGGATTATCCAGGCAAGGGAGCAGTATTAACACTGGTGCAGAGAGATACGATGTGCGTGGAGAAGGGCCCAGGATGCAGATCTTTAGCCGCTACTTGGTCCGTGCCTAAGGGCCACGCCAAAGGGCACTCTGGCGAGGCCCTCAGGAGTGGGCCTGCCCGATGGCGTTTGCTTTATTTGGCCTCCGGCCGGAAGCTGCGGTGCACCTCCTGCTCCACCCCAATCGCAGGTGGTGGTCCTCTCCGCGCCCGATACTTCCGTGAGGGCTCCGTCGCCATTGACATCACCCATATGTGAGGACTGATTCCTGCTGTCCCTAGAGAACACTTGTTACAGGTGAGTAACTATTCTTTCAGGAGCACCTCGATTACTTTTCCCGCCACCAAGGTAAGGCTTACTGGCCTGTAGTTTCACTTCTTTCCTTTTTAACATCTTTGTTAGTGATATAGCGGAAGGGCTGTCAGGTAAGTTTTGCCTCTTTGTGGGTGATACCAAAATCTGCAATAGAGTGGACACCCAGGAAGGTGTAGATAACATGAGGAGGGATCTAGCTAAGCTTGAAGAAAGGTCTAGAATTTGGCAGTTGGGATTTAATGGTAAAAAAATGTAAGGTCATGCATTTGGGCTGCAGCAATCCAAGGGAGCAATATAGTATAGGGGGTGAAGTACTTTTGTCCACTAAAGAAGAGCAGGACCTAGGCGTGGTTGTGTCTGACGATCTTAAAGTTGCTAAACAGGGAGAAAAGGTGACCGCAAAAGCTAGAAGGATGCTTGGGTGCATACGAAGAGGAATGGCTAGCAGAAAAACGGAAGTCATAGTGCCTCTGTATAAGTCTTTGGTGTGACCTCATTTGGAGTATAGTGTGCAATTCTGGAGACTGCACCTTCAAAAGGATATAAACAGGATGGAATCAGTACAGCGGGTGGCTACTAAAATGGTTAGTGGTCTTCATTATAAAGCATATGAGGACAAACTTAAGGATCTTAATATGTACACCTTAGAGGTAAAGCGGGATAAAGGTGATATGATTGAGATGATAGATGTGATGATGTCCTCCATGCTCCATCACCACCACAGCCCCCAACGACCCCTGCCCAGCATTCTGGATAAGAACACTGCGAGCGGAATTCAGCCCATTCCCAACCAAGATTATGAACCTGTCTTTTTCAACAGGGGCGTTCCCACCGGCTCTAAAACAGACATCCATCCAGCCCCTTCTCAAAAACAACAAACTAGACCCCGAAAAGGCGGAATCCTATCGTCCAATCTCCAGTATTCCCCTATTGGCCAAAATAATAGAGAAGGTCGTACAACACCAAATCCAACACCACATTGAAACCACTGCCCCACTTGACCCATGTCAGCATGACTTCAGAGAATCACATGGCGTTGAGACCCTCCTCACCACTCTACTCAACACCTTAATTACAGGGATCGACAACATTAGCAAAGGATATGCGCTAATGTTCATGGACATTGCCGCCGCTTTCGACTCAGTCAACCACGAGCTGCTCCTGGCATGTCTCCGGGAGAAGGGAATCCAGGGTTCAGTCCTGAGCTGTTGCAAGTCATACCTGACCGAGAGATGGCAACAGGTAAGAACTGGCTCTGGAACCTCCAAGCCTTTTCAAAAAATGCAAGGAGTCCCCGAAGGATCATCACTCTCGGCCCTGCTTTTCAATATAAACATTGAACCTATCTGTTCAATCATCCATTCCTTCAGTGTTTCCTGCCTAGTGTACGCTGACAATGTCCTACTCTTTACACCATTCTCAATCAACCAGCCGGATTTCTCGACCTTGGCAAAATGCTTTGATGCTGTCACAGACTGGCTCCACTCACAGAGCCTCAGGATTAATTTTAAGAAAACAGATGTCCTCTTCATCACCAGGAACCAATCTTTCACCCCTCCCTCTTCAATAAGGGTAAGAGACACTGAGCTACTGAGCAAGCCCACCATCCGCTACTTGGGTATCACCCTTAACCAGCAGTTCGACATGAAAGCACGCATAGGCAACACCACCAGGGCAATTTATCACAAGATACGAACAATCCGCCATCTACGACCCCTACTGGAACCAGATGATTTCCGGATGGTTTTTCAAGCATTGGTTACCCCCGATTTAGACTACGCCAACACTATCCTGCATGGACTCCCCAAGAACACTCTGAATCCCCTGCAACTAGCAATGAATGTGGCCGCCCGCACCCTGCACGGGGCCTCCAGAAGAGACCACATAACCCCAATCCTAAAACACCTCCACTGGCTGCTGATCCACTGCAGTCTCACCTTTAAAGTATTACTGATGACTTTCAAGGCCCTCAACAAACAATCCTCCACCTCCCTTACGGATCTCATCCTCCCCACCCCGCCAAACAGGTCCAGAAGAGCATTCGCAGCAAACACTCTCGTAATCCCCAGTGCAATAGCAAAATGCTCCCAAGCAGCAAAGAGCAGAGCATTTGTATTTTACGCACCTACACTCTGGAATGCCCTTCCAACCACCATCAGAGTTATATCTGACCTCGCCCAATTCAGGAAGGCAATAAAGCACCATCTGTTCCTCCAGCAGTACTACCAGTCCAGTGAAAAATCACAACCTAGCATACCTTCCACCCACCACAATGACACCTCCAGCACACCCATCTCATGCTGAAGCATTCACAGCCTGAAATACTGCTGCTTAAACCTGTAAATATTTATAAATTGTATAAAAAGTGCTGACCAGATTTAGCTGTAAATAGTTATAATATGGATGTAGTTCAGAGCGTTCGTGGATCCACAACCAGACCTGTGGCACACAAACAGCTCCATTGTATATAGTTTCCCCTGTTAACCCAAGTTATAATGCCTGTTCTCTGTAATGTGCATTGCATGTTCCGCTTTGCACAAGTGTTACCTGTAAACCGCATTGATTTTAAAGAGCGCAGTATAGAAACAATTTAAAATAAATAAAAAATAAAAATATATACCTCCATGGCATAAATGCACAGGGGGAGAGCCTCTTTCGATTGAAAGCAAGTTCTGCTACAAGGGGACATGGGATGAGGGTGAAAGGGGATAGTTTCAGGAGTGATATGCGGAAATATTTCTTTACGGAAAGAGTGGTGGATCCGTGGAATAGTCTCCCAGTGGAGGTGGTAGAGATGAGGACAGTATCTGAATTCAAAAAAGCATGGAACAAACAGTGGATCTCTAAAAGAAAAAAGGGACTGTTGTAGTTGTTGATATGGAAGAACAGACTAGATAGGCCATGTGGTCTTTTTCTGTCATCATTTTTCTGTGTTTCTATTACCACTTTTGTAAAGAGGTAACACATCAGCCCTTCTCCAGTTCTGTGGAACTTCTCCTGTCTCCAGGGATCTATTAAAAACATCTTTTAAAGGCCCTGCAAGAACATCTCAGCTCTTTCAGTATCCTTGGATGTATCCCATCTGGTCCCATGGCCTTTTCCACTTTCAGTTTTGCATGCTGTTCAAACACATTATCTTCTGTGAAAGCTGTAGTATCTACTGCATTCCAGTTGGTATATTTGTCAGTCACAGGTGGTCCTTCACCAGGATTTTCTTTTGTAAAAACAGAACAGAAGTTTTTGTTTGGCATTTTTGCTTTTCAATGTCACTTTCTACAAATCCGTTCTCTGCACTTTTGAATCTTGCAATTCCACCTCTGATCTTCCTCCTTTTCCAAATATATCTGAAAAATGTTTTGTCAGCTTCAGATCTTTAGCCATCTTTTCTTCTGTCTTTGCTTTTGCTATCCTTATTTCTTTTGTCTCTTTTTGCTTTATCCTGTATTCTTTTCTGTGTTTCTCTGCGAACTTCTGAATTTTGTGAAAGCAGTGGGGATTTTTGCCTTTATTTGTGCAGCCACTTCTTTGGAGAACCATTTAGGTTTCCTTTTCCTTTTGTTTTTATTTACGTTCCTTAAATACGTATCCATTGTCCCTTTTATTGCCTCCTTTAGTTTAGCCCACTGCAGTTCCACTTCCCTTACCACCTCCCTGCCTGCCAACTCCTCCTTCAGGCACTTTGCCATTTTACTGGTCGGCATTTTTGAAGTCTAGGACTTTGAGCTGCTTGTGATTGAATTCTGTCTTGACTTTTATTGCAAACCACACCATGTGATTGTTGTTGCTTTTGTGGACACCCACCTGGACTTTTGACACGCTATTTCCATTGGTGAGTACTAAATCCAGCATCGAACCTTCCCTGGTTGGTTCCGTCACCATTTGTCTAAGCAGTGCATCTTGGAAGGCATCCACAATTTATTTATTTTTTTCGTCCAGATTTGCAAAAGGAATACTCTGCTCCACATTGGGTAGATTAAAGTCACCCAATATGATCACTTCTCCCTTCATGATTACCTTTGCATTATCAAGTCTCTATCCATTTCTTTGGTTTGAGTTGGAGGCCTGTAGACTACACCAGTATGAATGATAGTGCCATCTCCTTTTTCCAACACAATCCACAACGCTTCTTTTCCCCACGTCCCCTGCATTTCAGCAGCTTTAATATTGCTTTTGACGTATAGGGTGGCTGCGCCTCCTTTTCTGTCTTCTCTGTCTCTTCTAAATAAATTATAGCCAGCTATGGCTATATCCCATTCATGCAATTTGTTAAACCATGCTTCTGCAATGGCTACAGTGTCCAAGTCCATTTCCACCATTAGGGCTTCCAGATCAGGAAGTTTGTTGACTAGGCTTCTAGCATTTGTGCTCATTGCTTTCCAGGAATTGTTGACTGACTTGCCTGTATTTTGCATGGATTTTGTTCTACACACCTCTTCTCCAGGAACGAGCAGAAAGTCAGTCTTCACATATGGGTGATAGCGCAGACGGAGCCGCTGCGGTAATGTTCCCCCAGCTTTCAAAGAAAGCCTTTGGGAGATACCACAACACATGCATGGTGCTCTTCTTGCACAATGGTGCCAACTTGCTCAGTTTCTTTTTTTCCACGGAGCCCTTCAGACGTTTGTCTGGTCTGTTCCCAGAAAAAGTTGATATTTCTCAACCCGAGTTTCATACTCTCTGTGGTGGTGCACCGGTACTCTTCCTGTCACCCGAGTTGCTTCCTCCGGCATCGAGTCTCAGGTACTTCCCTTTTCTTTTTTCCTTTTTTTTGGTGCCTTTGCACCCTTTTTTCCAACTGGCAGCACTGCGGGTCTTTGACCTCGCTGGGGTAAATTTATCCCCCCATGGCTACCGGTGGGTTTAAGAAGTGTGATTGGTGTGCCAAAATAGCGTCCCTTACCAACACATACGACTACTGGCTTCGCTGCCTAGGGCCGGTTCATGACCCATCGGCATGCGACCTCTATAAAAAGATGTCCACCAAGGTCCTCAAGAGCAGCCAGCAAGCAGCATGATTTTTTTTTCTGGAATCCCCAGTACCTCCAAAGGCTAAGACCTCTTCTGAATCCACAGAATCTCGGGGCATCCCCAGGACCCCGATAGACACCGTGGCTCTTCTCAGAAAGGGGTCCCCCTTGAGGGAATATAATAATAAGAAAACCTTGAAGGCGGCGTCCCTGGATGTCTGACAGGCCCGGTAAGCCCCATGCCAGGTTCCTCAGTCTTTGATGCTCGTCCAAGGGATTGGAGAAG
Source organism: Ichthyophis bannanicus (assembly GCA_033557465.1). Classification (NCBI taxonomy): domain Eukaryota; kingdom Metazoa; phylum Chordata; class Amphibia; order Gymnophiona; family Ichthyophiidae; genus Ichthyophis; species Ichthyophis bannanicus. The sequence goes on along the minus strand of CM066034.1, from coordinate 521,614,777 downwards.
GAGCAGCCTGCAAAAGTCCCCTGGCAGGACTCTACTTCAGACTGGCCTCGGTCGCCAGATCCTACTCTCGTCGAAGACTCCCCTTTTGGGGAACCGGTGTTAGGCCAGAGTCCCTCGGATCCTGCGCTGATGGATGCAGAGCCTTCTGGACTTGAATCCAGAATGATGTCCCTGGAGTGCAGTTTGTCTTCATGGACCAGCAGCAGATGCTATTGTCTGGTACCACCAGTTCCTCCGTCCAGACCATTGGACCATTGACGTCGAACACTTCCCCGGAGGCCGAGCCGATCCTCTAGACCTTTTGGCCTTAAGTCGATCTTTGGCTAAGGTCCCAATCCAATTCCCGTTCCTCAGGGCTGAGGTCTTCCTCGAATAGCATGCTTGGTGCCAGCTGCAGGTCCTCCAAGGGATGTGGGCAGGGCTGAGGCCCAGAGCTCGCGAGCCATCCTTTTGAGTCTTTGATGGATTACTCCGAGTGGGAGACTGAGGATGAGGTATCGCCGGACACCTGTCGCCAACCGCGATGTCCTCTCACTCCCCTCCTTCCAAGCCCCGGTGTTGGTCCCTGCCCAAGGACAATGGCGATCCTCTACTTCGTGTCCAAAGCTCTAGCATTCCCAACAAAATCGGAAGAGGACCCTCGGATGGAGGAACTAGAAATCCTCCAGTACGAGGCCCCCTGAGGGACTCTTTTACAGTGCCCATCCCACCCATCCTGGGACAGCTAATGCTCCATATATGGGAGACATCAGCACCGGTGCTGATTGTGAGCAAGTGGCTCAACTCAGTGTACCGAGTCTGCTGGAGCCCTGGCTTCCAGAAGGCACAGCTTCTGTATAATGCCACTGTGGTAAGTCAGCCATGCATCGGCTGAGGAGCCAGAAGACGCATTCCTTGGTGCTGCCCGGTAGGGAGGCACACACCTTGTATGCCCTCAGCATAAAATGCTACCAGGGCTTGAGGGTCATTGGCCGGATCCAGGCTCACCAGCTATACATGGGCATGTACCTGAGAGACCTGGCATAGGAGCTCACCGGGTTCTCAGCTGGTCTTTCCGAGGAATTCCTGCAGCAGTTCAAGAATCTGGCCAAGGCCATCCGTGAGTGCTCCAAGTTTGTCTCCGTCAGCCTATGATGGCTTTGAGTCGGCGGCTCGAGTAGCAGCGGCGGGCATCAGTGCCCGACCACAGGCTTGGCTACAGTTGTCCGACCTCGAGCAATGGGTTCAGGATAAATTGGTCGACATCCTGTGCCCAGGAGAGAACCTCTTCGGCAAACCCATGACCGATAAGGCTGCTAAGCTTGAGATCAAGTTCATGACTTGGACCAGGCTCTCTAAAAAGATCGCTGCTCCTCCCCAAAGGAAGGGCTCTGGTTAAAAAAAAGCAAAAAACAAAAAACCTTATAGTTTGGTAGTTCATTCAGCCAGGTGCATCAGAGTTGCAAGCCCTCTCCTTTAGGAAGCCCTTTCTAGTACTGTCCAAAGAGAGAGTGGTTTAGCGGCCGGTGTCTTTCTTTTTGCCGAAGGTGGTGTCACTGTTCATGACAATCTGGTGGTTGCTCTGCCAGTCTTTGGTGTGAGGGGTGTCAACGGCCCCGCGTAGAACCTTTCCCTCATACCTTCCGGGATCCAGGACGTCTGCATAAGTTTGATGTTCGCAAAGCACTGAAATGTTACTTGAAAAGGACCTAGGCCTTCAGAAAATCAGAGCATTTGTTTGTGCTCTTTAGCAGCCCTTGCAAGGAGGAGGTGGCCGCAAAGGTGTCCATTTTGCACTGGATAAAGGAGGCTATTTTCCCTTCCTACTTGCTTAGGAGTCGGAGGATTCTGGAGGACGTGAGAGCAAACTCCATGAGAGCTCAGGTGGTTTCCTGGGCTGAGTTCAGCTGGGTGCCTCCAGCAGATATTTGTCATGTGGCAATTTGGTCAACATTGCATATCTTTGCCCGGCATTACCATTGGAATGTGCAAGCCTCGCAGGAGGCAAGATTTGGTGACCGGGTGTTATGGGCTGGGTTCGCCGATCCCTCCCATCAGTAGATACTGCCGCAATACCATCCTGACTGGACTGGAGGGACGTGGATGAAAGTGAAATTTCTTTCATGAGTCCCTCCAGTCCAGTCCAGAACCCTCCCATGTTCTGTTTGTGTAGGGTACGTGAGTGGTTTTTATTTTTCGGAGGATCGGTTCTCTGCCCTTGAGGAGAGCTGCAGTTAGCCACTTCTCAGGGTTCTGCTGTAGTATGTCATTGGGTCTTGTATGACATCCTAAGATAAAGAAAGACTAAAGATGAAAAATGAACAAGAAAAAGAGAAATTTGGAAGCAGAAACCGATTACTATCAATGAAACAGGGGTGTCACAGCCACTGAAGTTGGTAGTCTTGGTTTTTGGAGTTTGGAATTTTATGGTGTGACGTGGAAGAGGTCAGGTCCTGCTAGGTTCTGTTAGTGTTGTAATTTGCGCTCTGTGGAGCATTGTTGGCTTTGTTACTGGAATACTGCAGGGGGGGTAAGCTGCTCTGCAATATCAGGTGACGACATGAAAGACTTGCATAATTGGTCTTTAGCTGCTGGTAGACTGACACAACCCATCTGTCTGTACTGGACTGGAGGGACGCCATGAAAGAAAATTAGCAGGTAAGTCTAATTTCACTTTAACGAGATAGACTTGGGAGAATTGCTTTTTGTTCTTGAAATGAGCTATGAGAAGTAGATCTACTTTTTGGGATCTGCTGGTTACTTGTGACACTGGCCGCCCCTGAGAAATCTTGATCTGACTCAGCATGGCTTTCTTATGAGGATATCTGATGGGGAGGGGAGATCTAATGGGCTGACTGGTGCTAATGAGGAGGAAAAGGAGGGGGTGCCCTAATGGAAAATAAGGTCCCTGATGAGCAGAGAGGGTAAGAAGGGGGTATGGGACATGAATGGGGAAGGAGGGGGTGCTGAATGGGAAAAGGGAGAGCAAGGAGCCCTGTGAGTAAGGAAGGTCCTAGAGAAGTCATGGGGGGGGGGGTCTTTTGGGACATGGGGGAGAAACCAGGTGGACCCTAATGGAGGGGAAAGTAAGCATAGGGGTCAGGAGAAAGGAGAGCTCTGGAGTCAGGAGGTGGTGGGCATGTGCACACACAGACTACCTCCTTTTACATTTACAGTAGATTTATAATGTTCCAATTTAATATATTGTGTAAAACTTCTGCATCCTTTTTAACTTGGCACATAATTCTCCGGGGGTCTGCCTTTATGCAAGTAATATAGATCAGAACATTTACTTGCAAATAACTAGAGTAGCCTGCATACCACTTGGTACCATTTTTTAATTTTAGTTATTGAATGATTATAGTTATTAATGATGCTCTCTGCAAGATTGTGAGTTCTTTTAGAAAGTAAAATGGCCACATGATCAGAGTTTAGAATTAAGTCAAAATAATTCCTGAAGCATACTACCTGTTTACCATGCTACATCTGATCATTAGATTTTAGCAAGTAATGCTAATTGTAATTGAATGATAACATTGTTCCTTCATAATTGATTCTGTTGTCCTCAGGTTATAAGAAGTTTGTGTGTGTGGCCATGGGGAATGTTGAAGGCAGCATGTGTGTGTGTCATGTCCTCCTTCGCAGGCTTCCTCCAGTTTCTCTCTCTCTCTCTTATACCCCCCATGATTGGCTCGCCGCATGGTGTAGGAAGTTTAGGCGGATTTCCACAAGACTTCAAACCAGAAGATCAGCCTGAAATCCCTGCACCACACCAATTCCACCATTTAGAGAGCCAATTGCAGTGGGGGAAACATGAATTGCAATATTTTGACTAGGCTCACATATGTGTATGCATGCTTATGCCTGCACAAGCAAATATGTATGGACAGTTTCCCTGCTGCCTATCTCTCGACAGTAGTCACTACGCCTTAGCAAAATGCACCTAGAGAATACTTTGGTGTCAGACGCAATCACAAACAAGGCATGGTATCCTGCGGGGCTCACAAGTTTAAAAAAAAAAAAAAAGATAGACTATTGGTTTATGTATCAGAAGACCAGTTTTGAAGCTATGGCCAATTGTAATGCTTGTCTGCATGGTATAGAGGGGTCGCTGGATCATAACTGTTTAATGTTGAATAGTACCAAGCCCTGTACTATGTGGATATCAAGGAGAGTGCACCTACTTAGTCTTGCAAGCTTCCTGGATGGCCTTTAGTTTTGGTCCAGGAATTAATAAGTTTGGGTTGTAACATTTGACGCACATCTGTCTTTGGCATCACACAGGTTGGCAATATGGTACATGGTTGCCTTAATCAACTTCAGCAGATTAAGCAACTAAGAGCAATTTTGTCCGCTGATAGACTGCACAAGTTGTCATAAATTATCATGCTCTAAACTAAATTATTTTACCTCTTTAAATTGGATTCAGATGAAAAGGTTGAAATTAGATTCTCCAGGACCAAGCATGAAGTCAATCCTCACATATGGGTGACCTCGGTGCCGACGGAGCCCTCGTGCGGAGCATTTCCCCAGCTTTCAAAGAAAGCCTTTGGGAATGCAACGCGCATACGCGGTCCCCTTCCCGCCCAAGGGTGCCATCTTGCTCAGTCTTCTTTTTTCCGCAGAGCCCGACGGACGTGTCTCTTAGTCACCCGGTTAAAAGTTGTTTTTTTCCTTTAAAGATTCGTGTTTTTTTGCCGGTTTGACACCGGTTCCCCCTCCCGCCTGGGCACGGTACACCGATATCGAGCCTGGAGCTACTTTTTCGGTTTTTGTCCTTCGAGACTAGCGTTTGCACTTTTTTTCTTTTTTCACGGGCAGCCCGGTCTTTTGACCTTGCAGCGTACCTTTTTCCCCCGATGGCTGTCAGCGGGTTCAAGAAGTGTGATTGGTGTAAGAAACTGATGTCTCTCACCGACACACACGACTGCTGCCTCCGGTGCCTCGGGCCTGATCATGAACCGATGATCTGTGGCCCGTGTGGCAAAATGTCCTCTAAGGCGCTGAGGAGCCGTCAACATCAACGAGAAAGGATCTTCTCTGACTCTGCGTCCAGCCGGGCCCGGACTTCATCAGAGGCCTCGACGTCTCGGCTCCTCTGAGCGGGGGTCTCCCTCGCGGGAACACAAAAGGAAGAAGAAACCCACGAGGGCGGCGTAGGTGGATGCTCTTGGTCCCTCGAGAGCCAGGTCGCATAGCCCCAACCGCTGTCCCGGGTCCTCGGAGCCGGAGAGACCTGCCAGATTGCCTCGTGTGCAGCCGGAGTCCCAGAGTCACGTGAGTACTGTTGTCCTCGTGGACTCTCCTCCGGGGGAGCCGACGTCGGCCCTGATGCCGTCGGGGGCTGCTGAGTCTCCTAAGCTCGGACTCAGGTTGACGGCCTTGGAGAGCAGCTTGGCTACCTTCATGGAACAGCAGCGGGTGCTGATCGCCGGTCTGACCGGTGCATCTGCCCCGACCACTGGGACCTCGACGTCCAAGTCGACCCCAGAGGCCGAGCCGATCCTCGAGTCGATGCGATCTCGAGTCGATCCTCGGCTAAGGTCTCCCTCAGCCTCCCGTATGGGGCCGAGGTCATCGACGCCAGTACCCTCGGTGGGACGGATGGAATCGGTGCCTGCCCAACCGGAGCCGCTCGATTCCTCCTCGGAGGGGTCGGGGTGGGAGACGGAGGACGAGGAGTCCCCGGACACTTTCCGGACCCGGTGCGTCCCATCGGACTCACTGGAGTCCGAGCCTCGGAGAAGGTCCCCCCCTCCCCCCGGAGGATACCCGGTTGTTGGACTTCGTGAGGGACATGGCCAAGGCCTTGGCCTTTCCCGCAGATCCTGAGGAGGAGCCTCAAGCCGAGGAGCTCGAGGCCCTCCAGTATGACTCTCCACCGAAGGAGGCCTTTACTGTACCGGTTCCTCCGATGCTGGAACGGCTGCTCTTCCGTATGTGGGAGGCACCGGCCTCGGCGCCGGTTCTCAGCAAACGGGTCGATTCCATTTATCGAGTCCGTAAGAGCCCTGGGTTCCAGAAGGCACAGCTACCGCACCACTCGATGGTTGTGGAATCGGCCATGCGTCATCTGAAGAGTCAGAAGATGCACTCCTCGGTGCCCCCGACAGGGAGGCCCGGAACCTGGATGCCCTTGGTAGAAAGTGCTTCCAGGGCTCTATGCTGGCTTGCTGTGTCCAGACTTACCAGCTGTACATGGGCATGTACCTCCGAGACCTGGCAAAGGAGATTGCCGGGTTCTCTGCTGGCCTCTCCGAGGAACCTTTGCAGAGGTTCAAGGCCTTGTCATCTGGGATTCGGGAGTGCTCCAAGATTATCTCTCGAACAGTCTATGATGGCTTCGAGGCTTCGGCCCGAGTAGCAGCTGCCGGCATCGGTGCACGCCGTCAGGCCTGGCTACAGTTATCGGACCTCGAGCCATGGGTTCAGAACAAGTTGGTCGATGTCCCTTGCCGGGGTGAGAACCTCTTTGGCAAACCCATGGCTGAAAAGGCTGCAGAAATCGAGACTGAGACTCTCACCAGGACAAGGCTGTCCAGGAAGACTTCTGCCCCTTCTCAGAAGAAGGGCTCAGGGAAAAAGCCCTTTTACCCGAGGAAGGCCTCTGCCAACAAATCCTACCCTCAATTCCAGGCCTCTGCAGCTCCCCAACAGGGTCAGCAGGCCAAGGGGCAGGGACATGGGCCCCGTAGGCAGAAAACCCCCAAGCCGCCAACTCTGGCTCCTGCACAGCAGGGAGCGGGGTTTTAACTCCCACTGCATAGCCTCTCCCCCACAGCTGGCTCCACTCAGCACAGAAGGCCGATTGACTGTACGCCCACAGATGGTCAGCTATAACAGGGGATACCTGGGTATTCAGCATAGTCCAAAAGGGCTAGTTGCTCCACTTCAACCAGTTACCTCCCTCCTATTTTCCAGGGGAGCCTCCAAGACTCCCTCTGCACAGGAACCTCCTTTAGGAGTTGGCAAGTCTTCTACAGGAGCAGGCGGTGGAACCGGTGCCTCACCACCTGATAGGACGAGACTTCTATTCCAGGTACCAAAAAGGACAGGAGGCCTCAGGCCCATCCTAGACTTGCAAAATCTCAACAAGTTCCTGGAGAGGGAAAAGTTCAAGATGCTTACCCTTGGAATACTGCTGCCCTACCTCCAGCAGGGAGGTTGGCTATGTTCCTTAGACCTAAAGGATGCTTATACTCAGATCATTATTCATCCAGACCACAGAAAATATCTCAGATTTATAGTGGGAGGAAATCATTTTCAATACAGAGTACTTCCATTTGGCCTAACCTCCACACCCAGGGTTTTCACCAAATGCCTGGCGGTGGTGGCGGCCTATCTCAGAAACCAGGGCATCTTTGTCTTTTCATATCTGGATGACTGGCTCATCAGGGGTCAGTCTCCGCAGGGGGCCAGAGAAGCCACTCTTCGCACTGTTTCTCTTCTCCAGCACCTGGGCTTCGTCATAAACTTCGCAAAGTCCACTTTGCTCCCCTCACAGGGCATAGAGTTCATAGGGGCAAGGTTGAATACCTTTCAAGCAATGGCTTATTTGCCCGGGAACAGGCCTCACAGACTACTGGCTCTGGCTCAGCAGTTTCGCAGTGGATCTCTGGTCTCTGCCAGACATTTCCTGAGGCTTTTGGGCCACATGGCATCCACGGTCCATGTAACTCCAAATGCTTGTCTGCATATGCGGCCTGCTCAATAGTGCCTCAGAGCTCAGTGGATACAGGCCACAGGGGACTTAAGAGACAGAGTAAGAGTGTCCAAACTACTAGCGGCATCCCTGCAGTGGTGGCTGCATCTCCCGAACCTGATCAGAGGGGTGCCTTTCCAGGCACCACCACACACACAGGTGCTGATTACCGATGCTTCTCTTCAAGGTTGGGGTGCACATTGCCAGGGGGCATGCACTCAGGGCCTCTGGTCCCCTTGGGAGGCCACACAGTAGATCAATCTGTTGGAGTTGCGAGCTATTCGATTAGCTCTACAAACTTTCTCTCATGCCCTCTCTCACCAGTCTGTCTTAATTCAGACGGACAACCAAGTAGCAATGTTCTATGTGAACAAACAAGGAGGCACAGGGTCCAGGCTTCTCTGCCAGGAAGCGTAGGCCTTGTGTGCCTTTGCAGTCAAGCAGGGCATGTTTCTCAAGGCAGTTTATCTACTTGGCCAAGAAAATTACCTGGCAGACAGGTTGAGCAGGATTCTACAGCCTCACGAATGGCATTTAAATCCCCTAGTGGTCCAGCAGATCTTCCTAAAATGGGGTCTTCCAACCATAGATCTCTTTGCCAGTCCACTGAACCGTCAGCTACCCAGGTTCTGTTCCAGACAACCACATCCTCTGCGAATGGCAGCAGATGCTTTCCTAATCTCTTGGTCTACGGGCCTGCTGTATGCGTTTCCTCCAATAACTCTAGTGGCCCGAACCCTATTCAAGGTTCTTCGGGACAGGGCCTTGCTGATCCTGGTAGCCCCTAGATGGCCGAGGCAACCGTGGTTTCCACTCCTTCTGCAATTGGCGGTCGGCACTCCACTCCCTCTCGGGGTGCAACCCGATCTCCTGTCTCAGGATCAGGGATCTCTCCTGCGCCCCAACATCCAGTCTCTCCATTTGATGGCCTGGTTGCTGAAAGGGTAGTTCTAGCCCCCTTACTTCTGCCTAGGGAAGTGGAGGAGGTGGTTTTGGCCGCTAGGAGACGATCCACCCGGAAATCTTATGCCCTCAAGTGGCGTAGGTTCTCCACCTGGTGTGCTCAGCACCAGGAGGATCCGTTTTCGTGCCTGGTACCAGTGGTACTGCAGTATCTGCTTCACCTGTCGGACCTAGGCCTTAAATCCAATTCTGTTTGGGTCCACCTCAGTGCTCTGTCAGCGCACCACTCGCCGGTGGAGGGCCAGTCTCTCTCGGTCCACCCCTTAGTGGCCCGCTTCCTCAGAGCCTCCGATTCGTCCACCAGCCCCTGAGTGGCATTTGAATGTGGTCTTGCAACAACTTACTCGCCCACCGTTTGAGCCGATGGCTACCTGTCATTTACGCTTTCTTTCTTGGAAGGCGTTGTTCTTGGTGGCTCTTACCTCGGCCAGGCGGGTGAGTGAACTACAGGCTCTGGTTTCTGATAGACCATACACACGGTTCTATAGGAACAGGGTGGTCTTACGGACTCATCCTAAGTTCCTTCCAAAGGTTGTCTCCTCCTTCCACCTCAATCAGGAGGTGGTTCTTCCGACCTTCTTTCCCAGGCCGCATGCCAGCCGGACTGAGATGGTTTTGCATACCCTGGACTGTAGGAGGGCGTTGTCTTTCTATATTGACCGTACGCAGGGACATCGAAGGGCTGTTCAGCTCTTCGTGTCTTTTGACCCTAGTAAGCTGGGGTTAGCTGTCTCCCTGTCCATTTGGGTAGCAGACTGTATCGCCTGGGCATACACGGCAGCGGCCTTTCCTTGCAGGGTCGATTCACGGCCCACCGTGTCAGGGCGAAGGCTGCGTCAGTAGCTCATCTCCGCTCTGTTCCGTTGGCAGACATCTGCCGGGCTTCTACTTGGTTGTCAAGCCAGACCTTTGTGGCCTATTACTGCCTCGAGAGGGAGTTCCGCAGGGACAGTGCTTTCGGACAGGCGGTACTTCGTAATCTCTTTGAGGTTTACGCAACTCCTACCCTCCAGCCCTTGTGTTGGGCTACTGTTCGGGGTGTTCTCCAGGACCAAGCAGGAAGTCAGTCCTCACATATGGGTGTCGGCGCCGATGAAGCCCCAGCGGAGCATTTCCCCAGCTTTCTAAGAAAGCCTTTGGGAATGCAGGCACGCATGCACGATTCCCTTCCCGCCTAAAGGTGCCATCTTACCTCAATCTCTTTTTTTCCGTGAAGCCCACCAGACGTGTGTCCAGTTTTCCCGGTTAAAATTAGATTTTTTTCAGAGATTTTTGCTCTTTTTCTACCGGTTCAACGCCGGATCCCCTCCCGCCGGGTTCGGTACACCGGTATCGAGCCCGATTTTCTTTTTCGGTTTTTGCCCTTCGTGGCTGGCGTTCGCGCCCTTTTTTCTTTTCCCTGGAAGGCCGGTCCTTTGACCTCATGGGAACTCTTTTTTTCCCCGATGGCTTCCAGTGGTTTTAAGAAGTGTGATCGGTGTAAGAAACTGATGTGTCTCACCGACACACACGACTGCTGCCTTCGGTGCCTCGGCCCCGACCACGATCCTTAGTCGTGCGGGGCCTGTGGAGAAATGTCTTCCAAGGCACTTCGAAGTCGCCAGCAGCAAAAGGAAAGGCTTTTCTCGGACTCAGCCTCCGGCCGGGCCCAGACCTCGTCTGAGGCCTCGACATCTCGGGATTCCGATCCCGAGTGCCGTCAAAGCTCCTCGGAGAGGGGGTTCCCTGACCGGGATCGCAAGAGGAAGAAACGGCTCACGAGGGCGTCTTCGGAAGAGGTCCCTGGCTCCTCAAGGTCCAGGTCTAAGACCCCCGACCGTTGCCCCGGGCCCGTGGAACCGGAGAAGCCTGCCAAAGTTCCTCATGTGGAGCCGAGTCTGCTGGACACGTAAGTCCCGTAGTCCTCATGGACTCTCCTCCCAGGGAGCCATCAGGCCCAGCGCCACCGGGGCCTGAGTCGGTGGCTACTGTGTCTCCCAAGCTGAGTCTCAGGATGACAGCCTTGGAGAGCAGAATGTCTGCCTTCATGGAGCAGCAGCGGGCACTGATGGCCAGCCTGTCTGGCGCATCTGCCCCGACCACCGGGACATCGACGTCGAAGTTGACCCCGGAGACCGAGCCGATACTCGAGTCCATCATGGCTCGGAGTTGACCTTGGTCGCGGTCTCCCTCGACCTCCCGTTCGGGACCGAGGGCGTCGACGCCGGTGCTCCCGGTGTTGGGGCGGGTGCCCCATGGCCCCTCGTGGTCAGACCCCGACTCTTCCTCAGATGAGTCGGCTTGGGAAACAGAGGACGAGGATTCTCCTGATATCTTTAAGACTCGGTGCGTCCCTTCGGACTCACCGCAGTCTGAACCCCGGAGTAGGTCCCCTCCGGAGGATACCTGGTTCTCAGAGTTCGTCCGGGATATGGCCACTGCCTTGGCGATCCCGGTGGATCGAGAGGAAGAGCTGAAGAGCTCGAGGCGCTACAGTATGACTGTCCTCCGAAGGAGGCCTTTACTGTCCCGGTTCCTCCGATGCTGGAACGGCTCCTCTTCCGTATGTGGGAGGCACTGGCCTCGGCGCCGGTTCTTAGCAAGCGAGTCGATTCCATCTATCGACTTCGAAAGAGGTCCTGGATTTCAAAAGGCACAGCTACCACACCATTCCATGGTTGTGGAATCGGCCATGCATCGTCTGAAAAGTCAGAAGATGCACTCCGCGGTACCTCCTGGCAGGGAAGCCCGAAACCTCGATGGCGTCGGTAGAAAGTGTTTTCAGGGCTCGATGCTTGCTTGCCGTGTCCAGTCTTACCAGCTGTACATGGGCATGTACTTGTGGGATCTGGCCAAGGAGTTGGCCGGATTCTCCAGGACCAAGCAGGAAGTCAGTCCTCACTTATGGGTGACGTCGGCGCCGACGGAGCCCTTGCGGAGCAATTTCCCCAGCTTTCGAAGAAAGCCTTTGGGATTGCAGCGCGCATGCGCGGTCCTCTTCCCGCCCAAGGATGCCATCTTGCTCAGTCTTCTTTTTTCCGCGGAGCCCTACAGACGTAGTTTGTTACCACCGCTGAAAAAGTTGATTAATTCTTTGTTGTTTTCTCGGTTCGCGTGTCCTTTTCCTGCCCGGCCTCGGTTTTTTTTTTTTTCTTATCGAGTCCGTTCACATTTCTTTTTTTGTTTTCAGTTTTTAACTGGCGTTCCCGCCACTTATTTTCCACCCCTGGCGGCCCAGTCTTTCGACCTCGCGGGGGCCCTTTTTCCCCCTATTGCTACCAGCGGGTTCAAAAAATGTGATCATTGTTCTAAATTAATGTCTGTTACAGACACGCATAATTTCTGCTTCCGTTGCCTCGGACCCAACCATGACTCTGGGAGCTGTGGTCCGTGTGGCAAGATGTCCTCCAAGTCGCTGAGGAGTCGGCAATCGCAAAAGGACAGAATCTTCTCTGACCCCGAGTCCGGTCCGGCCACGAGCTCCGTCGGAGTTCCTCTGAGCGGGGGTCCCCTGGACGGGAGCATCGTCGGCAGAGGAAACTCGCGCGGGCGTCGTCGGAGGACGCACCTTGTCCCTCGTGGGCCGGGTCGCATAGCCCCTCCAGCCGCCCCGAGTCCTCGGAGGCGGAGAGACCTTCTAAACTTCCTCGACTCGAGGTGGAGCCACACGTGAGTACTATTGTCCTCCTGGACTCCCCTACGGAACCGTCGTCGGGCCGACGCCGTCGGGGCCCGAGTCGGTGGCTGCCGGGTCTTCTGGGTTTGTCCTCAGATTGACATCCTTGGAGCGCAGTATCGCTGCCTTCTTGGACCAGCAGCGGGTTTGGATGACCGGCATCGCCAGTGCATCTGCCCAGACCACCGGGACGTCGATGCCCAAGTCGACCCCGGCGGCCGAGTTGATCCTCGAGTCGATGCATGCTCGAGTCGATCCTCGGTCGAGGTCTCCCTCGGCCTCCCGTTCGGGACCGAGGTCGTCGACGCCGGCGTCGGGACGAACCCTCGCCCGCACGGAGCCCCTCGATTCCTCCACGGAGGCGTCGGACTGGGACACGGAAGGAGACGAATCGCCCGGCTCTTTTCAGACCCAGTGCGTCCCCTCCGACTCGCCCGAGTTGGAGCCTCGAAGGCGATCCCCTCCGGAGGATACGCGCTTCTCTGATTTTGTGCGGGATATGGCCAAGGCTTTGGCTTTCCCCGCGGATCCAGAGGAGGAGCCTCGTGCGGAAGAGCTCGAGGCACTCCAGTACGACTCTCCCCCGAAGGAGGCCTTTACCGTGCCGGTCCCTCCGATGCTAGAGTGGCTGCTCTTCCGCATGTGGGAAAGCCCGGCCTCAACACTGGTGTTAAGCAAACGGATCAATTCGATTTATCGAGTCTGCAAGAGCCCCGGGTTCCAGAAGGCGCAACTGCCACACCACTCCATGGTTGTGGAATCGGCAATGCATCGGCTTAAGAGTCAAAAGATGCACTCCTCGGTGCCCCCGGGTAAGGAGGCCCGTAACCTGGATGCCCTCGGTAGGAAGTGCTTCCAGGGTTCCATGCTTGCCTGCAGGGTCCAGACATACCAGCTGTATATGGGCATGTTCCTCCGAGACTTGGCGAAGGAGCTCGCTGGGTTCTCGGCTGGTCTCTCCGATGAACCTTTACAGAGGTTCCTGGCCTTGTCCGATAGTATTCGAGAGTGCTCGAAGTTCCTTTCTCGGGCGGCCTACGACGGCTTCGAGGCGTCGGCCCGAGTAGCCTGAGCCGGCATCGGTGCCCGCCGACAGGCCTGGCTCCAGTCATCCGACCTCGAGCCGTGGGTACAGGACAAGTTAGTCGATGTCCCCTGCCGAGGTGACAACCTTTTCGGCAAGCCCATGTCCGATAAGGCTGCGGAACTCGAGTCCGAGACTCTCACTCGGACTCGACTGTCCCGAAAGACCTCCGCTCCCACGCAGAAGAGGAAGGGTCCGGGGAAGAAGCCTTTTTACCCGAAGAAGGTGCTTGCCTATAAGCAATCCCACCTTGAATACCAAGTACCGGCGGCTTCCACTCAGTGCCTACAGACTAAGAGTCAGGGGAATGGCCCCCGCAGGCTGCGGGCCCCCAAGCCCGCTGCACAGCCCCCTGCCACGCAGGGTGGGGGCTTTTGACTATGCCAGCATAGCCTCTCCCCCTCCGCGCCCGTCGCTCAGCACGGGGGGCAGGCTGATCCACTTCGCTCACAGGTGGCCAGCCATAACATCCGATTCCTGGGTGCTACAGGTGGTTCAAAGGGGCTACCTCTTGCATTTTCAACAGGTGCCTCCCCCTTACTTTCCGGGGGAGCCTCCGAGGCCCCCTCTGCACAGAGACTTACTCCTTCAGGAGCTGCAGGGTCTACTGGAGGAGCAGGCTGTGGAGCCAGTGCCCCAACCTCAGTGGGGTCAGGGGTTCTACTCCAGATACTTCCTGGTCCCAAAGAGGACGGGAGGCCTCAGACCCATTCTGGACTTGCGCAACCTCAACATGTTCTGCAGCGGGAAAAGTTCAGGATGCTTACCCTTGGAATCTTGCTGCCGTACCTCCAGCAGGGAGATTGGCTATGCTCCTTGGATCTAAAGGATGCCTATACTCACATCCTGATTCATCCGGACCACCGACATTATCTCAGATTTGTAGTGTCCGGGAAACACTATTAGTACCGCGTGCTGCCTTTCAGCTTGTGCTCCGTCCCCAGGGTGTTCACAAAATGCCTGGCAGTGGTCGCGGCCTTCCTGAGGCTTCAGGGCCTGTTAGTTTTTCCTTACCTGGACGACTGGCTCGTACGGGCGCAGTCGGCCCCAGAGGTCGCGCAGGCCACGCAGCGTACGGTGGCTCTGCTTCAGCACTTGGGCTTCGTCATAAACGTCTGGAAGTCCACGTTGTGCCCCTCTCAGGATCTCGAGTTCATAGGAGCTCGGCTCGACACTCTGCGAGCTCGTGCCTTCTTGCCTCGAGAGCGAGCCGACAGGCTCATGGCTTTGGCCGGCAGGTTCCACAGTGCATCTCCGGTTCCGGCCCGGAGGTTCCTGCAGCTGCTCGGTCATATGGCCTCCACGGTCCATGTCACGCCGAACGCCCGACTGCATATGAGGCTTGTCCAGTGGTGTCTCCGCACTCATTGGCATCAGGCCACAGGAGGTCTGGCGGACCTTCTACAGATCTCCGACCGCTTGGTCTCCTCTCTGCAGTGGTGGCTCCACCTGCCCAACCTGGTACGGGGTATGCCCTTTCAGTCTCCCGCACCCTCCCAGGTGCTGACGACCGATGCCTCTCTCTTGGGATGGGGAGCACATTGCCAGGGAGCGCACACTCAAGGCCTTTGGACTCCTTGGGAGGCGGCTCAACAAATCAACTTCCTGGAGCTGCGGGCGATCCGCCTAGCTCTGCGGACCTTCTCTCACCTCACCTCTCGCCAGTCCGTACTGGTGCAGACGGACAATCAGGTGGCCATGTTCTACGTGAACAAACAGGGGGGCACGGGCTCCCTCCTGCTCTGTCAGGAGGCCCGGCGACTGTGCTCCTGGGCTGTCGTCCACAACATCCTCTTCAAGGCTGTTTACCTGCCCGGGCAGGAGAATTGCCTGGCCGACAGGCTGAGCCGGGTCTTGCAGCCTCACGAGTGGAGGTTGAACCCTGGCGTTGCCCAGCAAATCTTCCGCCGGTGAGGCACCCCCACCGTGGACCTCTTTGCCAGTCCCCTGAACCGGCAGCTTCCCCGGTTCTGCTCTCGGCATCCGCATCCCCTCAGAGTGGCCCCGGATGCTTTCCTCATTTCGTGGTCCACAGGCCTACGGTATGCCTTTCCTCCCACGCCGCTGGTGTCCCGGACGCTCTTCAAGGTTGCCCGGGACGGGGCCTACGTGATCCTGATAGCACCCCGATGGCCGAGGCAACCCTGGTTTCCTCTGCTCCTGCAGTTGGCGGTGGACACCCCTCTCCCTCTGGGGTTTCAGCCCGATCTTCTGACCCAAGATCAGGGTACTCTTCTGCACCCCAACCACCGGGCCCTTCACCTGATGGCCTGGCTGCTGAGAGGGTAGTCCTGGCCCCGCTCTCACTCCCCCCGGAGGTGGAAGCTGTCATCCTGGCGTCTCGGCGACCTTCTACCCGGAAGTCTTACGCACTCAAATGACGTCGCTTCTCCGCCTGGTGTTCTCAGCATTCTGAGGACCCCTTTGCCTGCCTAGTGTCGGTGGTACTGCAATACTTGCTGCACCTCTCCAATCTAGGCCTCAAGTCCAACTCTGTCAGAGTCCACCTCAGTGCTCTCTCTGCACATCATTCGCCGGTGGAGGGCCAGCCCCTTTCCTCGCATCCCTTGGTGGCGCGTTTCCTCAGGGGCCTGCTTCTGCTTAAGCCCCCGTTGCGCCCTCCGACTCCTGACTGGGACCTCAATGTGGTTTTACAAAGGCTTACTTGCCCGCCTTTCGAACCCATGGCTACCTGCCCCCTCCGCATCCTCTCATGGAAAGCTCTCTTCTTGGTAGCCCTCACCTCCGCTAGGCGCGTTACTGAACTACAGGCCCTAGTGTCGGAGCCCCCTTACACTAGGTTCTACAGGAATAGGGTTGTCTTACGGACTCACCCTAAGTTTCTTCCTAAGGTGGTTTCCTCTTTCCACATCAATCAAGAGGTGGTTCTTCCGACCTTCTTTCCCAGGCCACATACCAGCAGAGCTGAGACTGTTCTGAATACCCTGGACTGTCGAAGAGCCTTGTCCTTCTACCTTGACCGTACGCTTGAGCATAGGAAAGCTGCCCAGCTTTTCGTTTCCTTTGACCCCAATCGGTTGGGGTTATCTGTGTCGAAGCGTACGCTGTCCACCTGGGTAGCTGACTGCATCGCCTGGGCGTATGGGGCAGTCGGCCTCTCTTTGAAGAGTCTAGTCACGGCGCACCGTGTCTGGGCGAAGGTGGCGTCTGTCGCACACCTCCGCTCGGTTCCGTTGGCAGACATCTGCCGGGCCGCTACTTGGTCTTCTAGCCAGACTTTTGCGGCTCATTACTGCCTGGAGAGGGAGTCCCGCAGGGATAGTGCTTTCGGACAGGCAGTCCTCCACAATCTCTTTGAGGTTTAGGCAACTCCTACCCGCCGGCCCCGATGTTGGCTACCGGCCGGATTCGTATTCAGAGAAGATTCCTTCCTTCTGTGCGGTTGAGCTGGAGGGAGCTCTCTTTTCCAGCTTGAGGTCTCCGGTAGGTTTAAGCTAGGGAGTCCAATAAGTGAGGACTGACTTCCTGCTTGGTCCTGGAGAAAGAGTAGTTACTCACCTGTAACAGGTGTTCTCCAGGAGCAGCAGGAATCAGTCCTCACTACCCTCCCTCCTCCCCTGGAGTTGCAGTCATTCTTATGGTTGCTGTCTTCCAATATATCATTCGACTGAGCAAGATGGCATCCTTGGGCGGGAAGAGGACCGCGCATGCGCGCTGCAATCCTAAAGGCTTTCTTCGAAAGCTGGGGAAATTGCTCCGCGAGGGCTCCGTCGGCGCCGACGTCACCCATAAGTGAGGACTGATTCCTGCTGCTCCTGGAGAACACCTGTTACAGGTGAGTAACTACTCTTTCTCTGCTGGTCTCCCCGGGGAGCCTTTGCAGAGATTTAAGTCCTTGTCCTCGGGGATTCGGGACTGCTCGAAGTTCATGTCCCGAGCCGCCTACGATGGCTTCGAGGCTTCGGCCCGAGTAGCGGCAGCTGGCATCGCGGCTCGACACCAGGCATGGCTGCAGTCATCGGACCTCGAGCCATGGGTTCAGGGCAAGTTGGTCGATGTCCCTTGCCGAGGTGAAAACCTTTTTTGGCAAACCCATCACCGAGAAGGCCGCTCAGCTCGAGACCGAGCACCTCACCAGGACAAGGCTGTCGAGGAAGACATCTGCCCCTTCTCATAAAAAGAAGGGCTCGGGTAAAAAGCCCTTTTACCTGAGGAAGGGCACTGCCTACAAACAGTACCCTCAATATCAGGCTGCCCAACCTGCCCCACAGGGTCAGCAAGACAAGGGCCAGGGTAATGGGCCCCGTAGGCAGAGGGCCCCCAAGCCTCATGCCCCTGCTACCACTCAGCAGGGTGGGGTTTTTTGACTCCTTGAGCATAGCCTCTCCTCCACTGCTTCCCCAACCCTGCACAGGAGGTCGTCTCACCCTCTTTGCCCACCAGTGGCCCCTTATCACCGGGGACAGTTGGGTGCTAGAGATAGTCCACAAGGGCTATGCACTCCATTTTCACCAACTGCCACCCCCCTACTTTCCAGGGGAACCTCCAAGGCCTCCCCTTCACACAGACCTTCTCTGTCAAGAGCTTCAGAGTCTGCTGGTGGACAAGGCGGTGGAGCCTGTGCCTCCCCACTTACAGGGTCTCGGGTTCTACTCCAGGTATTTCCTGGTGCCCAAACGGACCGGTGGCCTTCGACCCATTCTGGACCTCAGGAACCTCAACAAGTTCCTGGTGAAAGAAAAGTTCAAGATGCTTACTCTTGGAACACTTCTGCCCTACCTGCAGCAGGGAGATTGGCTATGCTCCTTAGATCTAAAGGATGCGTACACCCACATCCTCATTCATCCAGACCACAGAAAGAACCTAAGGTTCATCGTGGGAGGAAACCATTATCAGTACAGAGTACTGCCTTTTGGCCTCTCTTCCGCCCCCACAGTTTTCACAAAGTGCCTAGCAGTGGTAGCGGCCCACCTGAGAAATCAGGGCGTCTTTGTTTTCCCCTACCTGGACGACTTGCTCATCAGGGGTCAGTCATGCCAGGAGGCCAATCAAGCCACCCTCAGGACAATTGTTGTTCTACCACACCTGGGGTTTGTCATAAACTTCGCAAAGTCCATTTTGCTCCCTTCCCAGAACTTGTAGTTCATAGGGGCAAGGTTGGACTCTCTCCTAGCAAAGGCATTCTTGCCAGAAGACAGAGCCCAAAGGTTGATGGTTTTGGCAGGTCATTTTCTCAGCAGGTCCCTGGTCTCCGCCAGGCTCTGCCTGAGACTACTGGGCCACATGGCTCCGACAGTCCATGTGACCCCCAATGCCAGGCTCCATATGAGGCCTGCTCAGTGGTGCCTTCGAACTCGGTGGTCCCAGGCCACAGGCAGCCTCAGAGACGAGATAGGGGTGTCCAAACAATTTCTACACTCCCTCAAATGGTGGCTGCACCCACCTCATCTACTGATGGGGGTGCCTTTTCAGATATCAGCTCATACAGTAGTGCTGACTACAGATGCCTCCCTGCTGGGCTGGGGTGCTCCTTGTCTGGGCAAGTGCATCCAGGGTCTCTGGTCTCCCTGGGAAGCTGCACAGCAGATCAATCTCCTCGAACTCAGAGCTATTCGGTTAGCACTCAAAGCCTTCACACCTGCCCTGGCTCACCAGTCTGTCCTGATTCAGACAGACAACCAGGTTGCCATGTTTTATGTGAACAAACAGGGCGGAACTGGGTCCAGGATTCTCTGTCGAGAGGCTCAGGACCTTTGTTCTTTTGCCCTCCAACACCACATGCTTCTCAGGGCGGTGTACCTTCCAGGACAGGACAACTATCTGGCAGACAGATTGAGCAGAATACTGCAGCCCCACGAGTGGCAGCTGCATCCTTCAGTGGTTCAGAAGATATTCCTGAAATGGGGTCTTCCCTTGATGGATCTCTTTGCCAGCCCAATAAACAAGCAACTGCCAAAGTTCTGCTCCAGGCAACTGCATCCTCTGAGAATAGCAGCAGATGTTTTTCTGATTTCCTGGTCTCAGGGCCTCCTGTATGCATTTCCTCCCACGCCCTTGGTGGCCTGAACTCTCTTCAAAATTCTTCAGGACAAGGCCTCGGTCCTGCTGGTGGCTCCCAGATGGCCGAGACAGCCTTGGATTCCCCTTCTCCTCCAACTGGCGGTGGATCCCCCACTGTCTCTGGGGTTGCAACCCGACCTTCTCTCACAGGAGCAGGGGTTCCCTTCTGCACCCCAATCTCAAGTCTCTCAATTTGATGGCCTGGAGGCTGCAAGGGTAGTCTTGGCTCCCTGGGGCCTACGTCAGGAAGTTGAGGAGGTTGTCCTAGCCTCTAGGAAACAGTCCACTAGGAAGACCTATGCTCTTAAATGGAAAAGGTTTTCTGTGTGGTGTCAGATCCATACAGAGGATCCTTTCTCCTGTACTGTGCCAGTAGTCCTTCAGTACTTACTGCACTTGTCAAACCAGGGTCTTAAATCCAATTCTGTTCGGGTCCACCTCTCAGCTCTAGCAGCTCACCACTCATTAGTAGAGGGACAATCTCTATCTGGTCACCCCTTGGTGTCCTGCTTTCTCAGGGGCTTGCTTTTGCTCAAGCCTCCTATCCGCCCTCCTGCCCCTGAGTGGGAGCTGAATGTGGTCTTGCAGCAACTGACTCGTCCACCTTTTGAGCCGATGGCTACTTGTCTTCTACGCTTCCTCTCCTGGAAGACACTCTTCCTGATAGCCCTTACCTCGGCTAGGAGGGTGAGGGAGCTTCAAGCTCTGGTCTGTGACAGTCCTTACACCAGGATTTACAGGAACAGGGTAGTCCTCCGGACTCATCCAAAGTTCCTCCCAAAGGTTGTCTCCTCTTTCCACCTCAATCAGGAGGTGGTTCTTCCAACATTCTTCCCTAGGCCTCATGCTAGCCAGGCTGAAGCAGTCCTGCTTACCCTGGACTGTAGGAGGGCCTTATCCTTCTATCTTGACCGTACGCAAGGACATAGAAGGGCTACTCAGCTCTTCGTCTCTTTTGACCCCAATAAGTTGGGGTTGGCTGTGTCCAAGCATACCTTGTCCATCTGGGTGGCTGACTGTATCACCTGGGCTTATAAGGCGGCTGACCTTCCTTTGCAGGGTAGGGTCACGGCCCATTGTGTTAGGGCGACGGCTTCCTCAGTGGCTCATCTCCGCTCTGTGCCCTTGGTAGACATCTGCAGGGCTGCAACTTGGTCTTCAAGCCAGACTTTTGCAGCCCATTACTGTCTGGAGAGGGAGTCCCGTAGGGACAGTGCTTTTGGCCAGGCAGTACTCCGGAATCTCTTTGAGGTTTAGGCAACTCCTGCACTCCTGTCCTCTGTTGGGCTACCGGTGGAGGTTGAGTCCTTGAAAAGCCTTTCTTTGCAGCTGGGACTAGAGGGAGTCCTATTGTTCAGCCTGGGTTCCTGGTAGCCCAGAGCTAGGGAGTCACCCATATGTGAGGACTGACTTCCTGCTTGGTCCTGGAGAAAGAGTAGTTACTCACCTGTAACAGGTGTTCTCCAGGAGCAGCAGGAATCAGTCCTCACAACCCTCCCTCCTCCCCTTGGAGTTGCAGTCATATATTTCATTTTGTTTTTTGCTGTCTTTTAGCTATGTCATCAGACTGAGCAAGATGGCAGCCTTGGGCGGGAAGGGGACCATGCATGCGCGCTGCATTCCCAAAGGCTTTCTTTGAAAGCTGGGGAAATGCTCCACACGAGGGCTCCGTCGTCGCCGACATCACCCATATGTGAGGACTAATTCCTGCTGCTCCTGGAGGACACCTGTTACAGGTGAGTAACTATCTCCAGGAACAAGCAGGAATGTAGTCTTCACATATGGGGTATTGTCGTTACCGACGGAGCCTGCGTGGGAACATTCCCCAGCGTCCAATAACAAAGCTTTTGGGAGCATCCCACAGCGCCTGCGTGCTGCTTTCCCGCTGTTCCCAACTGCCTCTCTCCAGTTCTTCATTTTCCGCAGAGCCAGCAGGTCGTCGTTCCTGTCACCGCAGAAAATTCTTCCTTATTACTTTTTTTTTTGTGGTAGCGTCTGCCTTCCTTGACGCTTTACCAGTACCGCCGGTTTTTCTTTCTTTATTTATGTTCTTTAAAAAAAAAAAAAGATACTTTTTCCCATTTTTCCCAGGTGCACGCGCCATTTTGGGCCTTAGGCCCAAAACTTTTTCCTACAATGGAGAAACCTGCTTCGGGTTTCAAAAAGTGCACCAAGTGTGGTGGTACCATCTCCGTCACGGACACCCATGAATGGTGTCTAAAATGTTTAGGTCCTGACCATTCCATCACATATTGTATGTCCTGTGCCATGATGTCCAAAAGAGTTCGGCAGAACTGAGCTGCTAAGCTCAGTACCCTGTTTCCCTCTGATGCAGCTTCGGTGGCATCAACGTCTTCCAGGGCTTCCTCTTCCTCCCGTGGATCTCAGGTAACTAAACATAAGTCCAGCTTTCCTCAAAGGGTAGATCTCCTTCTAAGCATCGAGATGCCTCTGGCATTGCCCTTGAGGATTCTGCACTAGCAAAATTGCCCCGGCGGTAGGCTTCAGCTTCCAAAGCATTATCGGGGCTCCAGGATGTTCTCGAGGCTTCGACCTCGGCAGAACTACTGGTGCCATGCTCTGGTGTACCAGCTGTCTTCTCCAGTACCGACATCCAGGCATCTGCAGCGTCGATAGACCAGAGGTTCCTGGCTATTGAAAACAGTCTGGCGGCTCTCCTTGCGTCATCGACACCCTCGGAACCGTGTCAGACAATTCAACCGGCACCGACTTTGGCACCGGTATCGGTACCGGTACTGATAGCATTGACATCGGTGTCCCCATTGCTGGCACCCAGTCACCCGATGCCCTCCGGTACCGATTCCTCCCGGTACTGACTTCGGTCGGTACGGGTATCGGGCTCTACAAGAGCATCTTGGATAGAAGGTACTTCGAGTCCTCAGAGGAATCTGAGGATTCTGATAGTTCTGTCGATACCAGAGCACTTCTTCCGGAGGAGCACTCCTCCCTTAAACGCAGGATGTCTCCTCCAGAGGATATCTTTTTCCAGGATTTTATCAGGGAGGTGGCTCGGGGTCTCTCCATTACTTTGGTTCCTGAAACAGAGCCCAGAGCAAAGGAGTTGGAAATTTTACAATATCCCAAAGCTCCTAAGGAGGCAGCTACTTTGCCCATCCATGAGATCTTGCATGATCTCATGCTAAGAATGTGGGAGACCTTTTTACCACCTCTCCTCATTCTCGTAGACTTGACACTATGAATCGAGTCCCTCCCTGTCCTGGTTTCCAAAAAACTCAGCTCCCTCACCACTCTATTGTAGTGGAATCAGCTATGAGAAGGATCAGGAGTGCAAAGAGGCATGCCTCTAATCCCCCAGGACGTGAGTACAGAACTTTGGATGCTTTTGGAATGCGTACTTTCCAAGCTTCCATGCTTTCTGCCAGAATCAGTTCCTATGTTTTATATATGGGGAAGTTCCTGAAGGAAATTACAGGAGATTTAGAGGTTTTGAGTCCTCTTCTTCCTGAGGATAGAAGACAGGATTTTCTCACATTGGTCAAACATGCCCAGGATGTTTCCAAATTTGTCAACTGTGCAGCTTTTGACTGTTTTGAGTGTATAAGCAGAACCATTGCCATAGGTGCACCAGATTTGGAGCTCTGGGTACAAGACAAACTGGGCAATATTCCATGTACTGGTGAGAACCTGTTTGGAAAGGATTGGCAAGAAAAAGCCAATGAGCTGGATGCTAACAACTCCACCTTGGACAGATTATCCAAGGCCACAGCTTATCCTGCAAGAAAGAAATCTTTCAAGAAACCTTTCTTTTCTAAAAAGAAAAAGTTTTATCCTGCTTATTCCCAGCAGGGACGTTCTGCAGGTCAGCTTGTCCGGAAGGGTCAGCAACCACCCAAACAAAGAAAGGCAAAGACTGCTAAGCCTCAACTGTCCCAGCAGTCTCAGCCTTCACAAGGCCTTTGACTTTCAGCTAGAGAACTTAGCCTTCCTGGCTCTCATTGGACCAGAGCCTTCCACCATTCCAGGAAGGTTGTGTCACTTTGCCCCCAGATGGGGGCAAATAACAGCAGAGCATTGGACACTCTCCATCATCTCCTGGCAGTGTATCTTCCAGGCATACAGACTCAGTCGAGTTCTGCTTCCACACGAGTGGTCTCTGCATGAAGACCAGGGTGGCCAAGATTTTTCAAATTTGGGGAACCCCGGACATAGACCTCTTTGCAAGTCCGTTGAATGCCAAACTTCCCCGGTTCTGTTCCAGAATTCCGGCTCAGGGGGCTCAGGCCAGGGATGCTTTCCTCCTTTACTGGGGTCAAGACTTCCTGTATGCCTTTCCACCCATTCCCCTAATTTCCAAAACCCTGTTCAAGCTTCAGAGAGACAGAGGCCATATGATTCTCATAGCTCCACATTGGCCATGGCAAGTGTGGTACCCTCTGCTTCTACATCTCTCTCAAGCTCCCTCCCTGGAGTTAGGGTTTGCTCCAGAATGTTATGGCATCCCAATCCCCCCAGTCTCTGCATCTGAGGGCTTGGTTGCTGAAGGCCTAGATCTCCATGATCTTAACCTCCCTCAGCAAATAAAGGATATCTGTTTTGCTTCCAGGAAGCCTTCCACAAGACGCTCTTATGCTTTCAAGTGGAAAAGGTTTACCATATGGTGGTCGCAGAAGGGTCTTAACCCCATTGCCATACCTCTGGAATCATTACTGGAGTATCTCCTTCATTTATCCAATGCAGGACTTAAGACTAACTCAGTGAGGGTCCATTTGAGTGCTATTGCAGCTTCCTTCAAGCCCCTAAATGGACAACCTATTTCCTCCCATCCTCTTATAGCAAGATTTGAGAGGTCTTCTGCTAACTAAGCCTCCCATTAAGCCACCACCTGTGGCATGGGACTTAAATTTGGTTCTTGGTCAGCTCATGAAGCCACTTTTCGAACCCTTAGCTAGTACTTTCTTGAAATTCCTTTCTTGGAAGGTTATCTTTCTCATTGCAATCACATCAGCACGTCGCATCAGTGAGTTGCAAGCACTAGTGGCTGATCCTCCTTATACAAGGTTCCCTCATGACAAGTTAGTCCTTAGGACTCATCCACAGTTTATTCCAAAGGTGGTCTCATCTTTTCATCTAAACCAAGCGATCTACCTACCTGTGTTCTTTCCAAGGCCTCATGCATCAAATGCAGAAAGGAACCTTCATACTTTGGACTGTAAAAGAGCTTTAGCTTTTTACTTATAAAGAACACAGCAACATAGAAAGTCCTCTCAACTCTTTGTTACTTTTGATCCTTCTCATTTGGGACTTCCAGTCTGCAAGAGAACACTAACTGGATTGCTCAGTGTATTTCCTTTGCCTATCAGAGTAAGAATCTTCCTCTGGAGGGCCATGTCACAGCTCACAATGTGAGAGCCATGGCAGCTTCAATGGCTCATCTGCACTCTGTGTCTGTCGAGCAGCCACCTGGGCCTCGGTTCATACCTTCTCCAGGACCAAGCAGGAAGTCAGTCCTCACATATGGGTGACGTCGGCGCCGACGGAGCCCTCGCGGAGCAATTTTCCCAAGCTTTCAAAGAAAGCCTTTGGGAATTGCAGCGCGCATGCGCGGTCCTCTTCCCGCCTAAGGGTGCCATCTTGCTCAGTCTTCTTTTTTCCGCGGAGCCCTACAGACGTTGTCTGTGAATCCCCGCCGAAAAGTTGATTTTTTCTCTTTATTTCTCTTTTTTCTTCGGTTCGACGCCGGTTCTTTTCCCGCCCACACTCGCGACGCCGGTTGCGAGTTCGTTCCTTATTTTTTGGTTTTTTGTCCTTCGTGACAGATTTCGCGCCTTTTTCCCTGGCAGCCCGGTCTTTCGACCTCGCAGGGGCCCTTTTTCCCCCGATGGCTGCCAGCAGCTTTAAAAAGTGTGACCTCTGTAAGAAACTCATGTCTCTTACAGACACTCATGACTTCTGCCTCCGCTGCCTCGGACCTGATCATGACTCCATGATCTGTGGTCCGTGTGGCAAAATGTCCTCAAAAGCGTTGAGGAGTCGGCAGCATCAGCGGGAGCGTATCTTCTCTGACTCCGGCCGGGCTCGGACCTCGTCAGAGGCTTCGACGTCTCGGGACTCTGGTCCTGAGCATCGTCGAAGTTCCTCTGAAAGGGGGTCTCCTACCCGGGAACATCATCGGAAGAAGAAACCCGCTAGGGCGGGATCGGTGGACGCTCCTGGTCCCTCAAGGGCCAGGACGCATAGCCCCGATTCCCGTCCCGGGTCCTCGGAGGTGGAGAGGCCGTCAAAACATCCTAGACTCGAGGTCGACTTGCCCGCTCACGTGAGTACTGTTGTCCTCGTTGACTCGCCTCCGAAGGACCCGACTTCGGGCCCGACGCCGTCGGGGCCCGAGTCGGGGGCTGCTGGGTCTCCTGAGCTCGGACTCAGGTTGACGGCCTTGGAGATCAGTCTGACTGCCTTCATGGACCAGCAGCGGGTATTGATCGCTGGCCTCGCCGGTGTTTCTGCCCTGACCGCCGGGACGTCGACCTCCAAGTCGACCCCGGAGACCGAGCCGATCCTCGAGTCCATGAGGGCTCGAGTCGATCCTCGGTCGATGTCCGGATAGCATCGGTGCCCGCCCGACCGGAGCCGCTCGACTCCTCCTCTGAGGAGTCGGCCTGGGAATCCGAGGACGAAGAGTCACCTGGTTCCTTTCGGACTTGGTGTGTCCCTTCGGACTCCCCCGAGTCCGAACCTCGGAGACGGTCCCCCCCGGAGGATACCCGGTTCTCGGACTTCGTGAGGGATATGGCCAAGGCTTTGGCCTTCCCCGCGGATCCCGAGGAGGAACCTCGAGTCGAAGAACTCGATGCCCTCCAATATGACTCTCCCCCGAAGGAGGCCTTTATTGTACTGGTTCCTCTGATGCTGGAACGACTTCTCTTCCGCATGTGGGAGAGCCCGGCGTCGTCGCCGGTGTTAAGCAAGCGGATCGATTCCATTTATCGAGTCCGCAAGAGCCCCGGCTTCCAAAAGGCACAACTACCGCACCATTCCATGGTGGTGGAATCGGCCATGCATAGACTTAAGAGTCAAAAAATGCACTCCTCGGTGCCCCCTGGTAGGGAAGCCCGGATGCCCTCGGTAGGAAGTGCTTCCAGGGCTCTATGCTTGCTTGTCGAGTCCAGACCTACCAGCTCTACATGGCATGTATCTCCGAGACCTGGCTAAAGAAATAGCCGGGTTCTCTGCTGGTCTCTCCGACGAACCTTTGCAGAGGTTCCAAACCTTGTCAACTGGTATTCGAGAGTGCTCCAAGTTTATATCTCGGGCAGCCTATGATGGTTTTGAGGCTTCGGCTCGAGTAGCTGCGGCCGGCATCGGTGGACGCCGCCAGGCTTGGCTTCAGATGTCCGACCTCGAGCCCTGGGTGCAGGACAAGTTGGTCGATGTCCCCTGCCGAGGTGATAACCTCTTTGGCAAGCCCATGGATGAGAAGGCTGCACAAATCGAGACGGAGACTCTCACCAGGACTCGTCTCTCAAGGAAGACCTCTGCCCCTTCTCAATAGAAGAAGGGCTTGGGGAAAAAGCCCTTTTACCCGAGGAAGGCGACTGCCTATAAATACTACCCTCAGTATCAGGCCTCAGCAGCTCCCCCACAGGGAAAGCAGGCCAAGGGACGGGGTAATGGGTCCCGTAGGCAGCAAGCCCCCAAGCCTGCACCACCAGCCCCTGCTCAGCAGGGTGGGGGTTTTTGACTTCCTCAGCATAGCCTCTCCCCCTCAGCTGGTTTCTCTCAGCACAGGAGGCCAGCTGGTCCACTTTGCCCACAGGTGGTCCAACATCACCACAGATACCTGGGTACGTCACATAGTTCAAAAGGGCTATCTTCTTCACTTTCACCAGGTACCTCCCTCCTACTTTCCAGGGGAGCCTCCCAGACTCCCTTTGCACAGGGACTTACTCCTTCAGGAGTTAGCAAGTCTCGTTCAGGAACAAGCCGTGGAACCGGTGCCCCACCACCTGAAGGGTCAAGGGTTTTACTCCAGGTACTTCCTGATTCCAAAAAGAACAGGAGGCCTCAGACCCATCCTGGACTTGCGAAACCTCAACAAGTTCCTTGCAAAGGAAAAGTTCAAGATGCTTACCCTTGGAATCCTGCTGCTCTACCTCCAGCAGGGAGACTGGTTATGCTCCTTGGATCTGAAGGATGCGTATACTCATATCCTCATTCATCCAGACCACAGACAATATCTCAGATTTGTTGTGGGAGGAAATCATTACCAGTACAGAGTACTGCCCTTTGGCCTATCCTCCGCCCCCAGGGTGTTCACCAAATGCCTAGCAGTGGTGGCGGCCTATCTAAGGCTTCAAGGTCTTTTTGTGTTCCCATACCTGGACGACTGGCTCATCAGAGCCCCATCTTCAACAGAGGCCGCTCAGGCCACTCATCGCACTGTGGCTCTGCTCCAGCACTTGGGTTTTGTCATAAACTTCGCAAAGTCCACTTTGCTCCCCTCTCAAAATCTCGAGTTCATAGGCGCCAGGTTGGACACACTTCAGGCGCGGGCCTTCCTCCCTCTGGACAGGGCCAGGCGGTTCATGGATCTCGCCAGCCACTTTCACAGCAATGCGCTGGTCTCCGCCAGGCACTTTCTGCGACTGCTCGGCCATATGGCTTCCACGGTCCATGTGACCCCCAATGCCCGACTGAACATGCGTCCTGCTCAGTGGTGCCTTCGCACTCAATGGCATCAGGCCACGGGGAGCCTAGCGGACTCCATACAGATCTCCGACCAGCTGGTCTCATCTCTGCGATGGTGGCTTCATCTACCGAACCTAGTGCTAGGGGTGGCTTTTCAGCCCCCTCCGCATTCTCAGGTCCTGACGACCGATGCTTCCCTCTTGGGTTGGGGAGCACATTGCCAAGGGTCATGTACTCAAGGCCTCTGGAATCCTTGGGAGTCTGCTCAACAGATAAACTTCCTGGAGCTCAGAGCCATCCACCTAGCGCTCAGAGCCTTCTCTCACCTGGTGTCCCACCAGTCGCTGCTGATACAGACGGACAACCAGGTTGCCATGTTCTACGTAAACAAACAAGGCGGAACAGGCTCCTTCCTCCTCTGTCAGGAGGCGCAACAGCTATGCTCTTGGGCAGTCCGCCACGGCATCCTCCTCAGGGCTGTCTATCTCCCAGGTCAAGAAAATTACCTGGCCGACAAGCTCAGCAGGATCCTCCAGCCACACGAGTGGAGGCTGGATTCGATGGTGGTTCAGCAAATTTTTCTCAAGTGGGGTCTCCCCACCATAGATCTGTTTGCCAGTCCTCTGAACCGGCAGCTGCCCAGATTCTGCTCTCGACAGCCGCATCCTCTCAGAGTAGCGGCGGATGCTTTTCTGATTCCATGGTCCACCGGCCTCTTGTATGCCTTTCCTCCCATGCCACTGGTGTCTCGGACGCTCTTCAAGGTTCTCAGAGACAAAGCATCGATGATCCTAGTGGCTCCCCGGTGGCCGAGACAACCTTGGTTCCCGCTTCTGATGCAGCTGACGGTGGACACTCCTCTTCCACTGTGGTTTCAGCCCGACCTCCTGTCGCAGGATCAGGGGACTCTCCTACACCCCAACCTCCGGTCCCTTCATCTGATGGCCTGGCTGCTGAAAGGGTAGTCCTTGCTCCTCTGCAGCTACCTCCAGATGTGGAGGAGGTCGTCTTGGCCTCCAGGAGGCCCTCCACCCGGAAGTCCTACGCTCTAAAGTGGCGTCGGTTCTCCGTCTGGTGTACTCAGCAGTCTCAAGATCCCTTCTCCTGTTCAGCATCAGTGGTCTTGCAGTACTTGCTCTCTCTCTCTAACCTTGGACTTAAGTCCAACTCGGTCAAAGTCCACCTCAGTGCTCTTTCTGCGCATCACATGCCGGTGGATGGTAGACCTCTTTCCAGCCACCCTCTGGTGGCTCGTTTTCTCAGAGGCCTCCTTCTCCTTAAGCCACCTTTAAGCCCGCCAGCCCCGGACTGGGATCTCAATGTGGTTTTGCAGCGGATTACCTGTCCGCCTTTTGAGCCTATGGCTACCTGTCCACTTCATTTTCTTTCGTGGAAAACCTTGTTCTTGGTAGCCCTCACTTCTGCTAGACGCGTTAGTGAGTTGCAGGCCCTAGTGTCTGATCCTCCTTACACTAGGTTCTACAAGAACCGGGTAGTCCTACGGACTCACTCTAAGTTTCTTCCCAAAGTGGTATCCCCTTTTCACATCAACCAGGAGGTGGTACTTCCGACCTACTTTCCCAGGCCACACTCCAGCCGAGCTGAAATGGTCCTGCATACCCTGGACTGTAGAAGGGCGTTGACCTTCTACCTTGACCGTACGCGGGAGCACCGAAGGACTGTTCAGCTCTTCGTGTCTTATGACCCCAACATGTTGGGGCTCCCTGTCTCCAAGCGTACTCTGTCCATCTGGATTGCTGACTGTATCGCTTGGGCTTACGAGGCAGCCGGCCTCGTGTTGGAAGGTAGAGTCACAGCTCATCGTGTTCGGGCGAAGGCTATGTCGGTGGCTTACCTCCGCTCTGTTCCATTGGCAGACATCTGCCGGGCCGCTACTTGGTCTTCAAGCCAGACTTTTGCAGCCCATTACTGCCTGGAGAGGGAGTCCCGCAGGGACAGTGCTTTCGGACAGGCAGTCCTCCGTAACCTCTTTGAGGTATAGACAACTCCTACCCTCCATCCCGGATGTTGGGCTACCGGTTGGAGACATATTCAGAGAAGATTCCTTCCTTCTGTGCTACTGAGCTTGAGGGAGCTCATTTTTGTGCTTAGGGTCTCCGGTAGCCTTAAGCTTGGGAGTCCCATATGTGAGGACTGACTTCCTGCTTGGTTCTGGAGAAAGCGTAGTTACTCACCTGTAACAGGTGTTCTCCAGGAGCAGCAGGAATCAGTCCTCACAACCCTCCCTCCTCCCCTTGGAGTTGCAGTTCTATTCTTTCGTTTTTTGCTAATTTTTTGCTGTCTTTTAGCTATGTCATCAGACTGAGCAAGATGGCACCCTTCGGCGGGAAGAGGACCGCGCATGCGCGCTGCAATTCCCAAAGGCTTTCTTTGAAAGCTGGGGAAAATTGCTCCGCGAGGGCTCCGTTGGCGCCGACGTCACCCATATGTTTGGACTGATTCCTGCTGCTCCTGGAGAACACCTTTTACAGGTGAGTAACTACGCTTTCACAGCCCATTACTGCTTGGACAAGGACTCCCGCTGGGATACCTTGTTTGGTCAGGCTGTTCTTCAACACCTGTTCCATATCTAATCAACTCCTACCTGCCATCCCTGGTTGAATGCCAGAGATTCATGGGGGGAAGTGGAGCCCTGGTTCAGGGACACACAACTTCTGGGGTCTCTCCCTGGCATCTAAAGCTAGGGAGTCCCCATATGTGAAGACTACATTCCTGCTTGTTCCTGGAGATAGCTTAGTTACTCACCTGTAACAGGTGATCTCCGGAAACAGCAGGAATTTAGTCTTCACAACCCACCCACCTCCCCTAGGAGTTGTATCTCTCTATCTCTTTCCCTTTCCCTCTCTTTGTCTCAGCTTTAAAACTCAACTGGAGAGAGGCAGTTGGGAAAGGCGGGAAGGCAGCACGCAGGCGCTGTGGGATGCTCCCAAAAGCTTTCTTATTGGACGCTGGGGAGCGTTCCCGCGCAGGCTCCATCGGTACCGACGATACCCCATATCTGAAGAATAAATTCCTGCTGTTCCCGGAGATCACCTGTTACAGGTGAGTAACTATGCTTTCTTGTCTCATGTCCATCATTGATGGTTATAGTTCATTTGATATGCTACCTTTTCCAAGTATGCAAAGCGGTTTACAATGCAAATCAAGATAGAAAATATGAAAGGAACTCCAAACAATTGACAGGTAAGAAGTAAAGAACAGATGTTTGTTTATATCAGAGTATTATATAATCTCCAGGAACAAGCAGGAATGAGTCTTCACATATGGGTACGTCGGTACCGACGGAGTCTGCGCAGGAACGCTTCCCAGTGTCCAATCAGAACGCTTTTGGAAGCATCCCAACATGCCTGTGTGCTGCCTTCCCGCCTTTCCCAACTGCCTCTCCTCAGTTTTTGTTTTTCCGCGGAGCCGGCAGGACGTCCTTCTGTCACCGCAGAAAATTCTTTTATTTTTTAGTTTTCTTGTGGTCACGGCTGCCTTCCCCGACGCCACCGGTACCGCCGGTGTTTCTTTTCTTTTTTCTTCAACTTATTCCTGTTTAGGGAATATTTTTCCCTCTTAGTGTCTGGGGTTTTTACCCGGCCTGCCAGGCCTACCCCTTTTTTTCCTCATGGAAGCGCCAGCCACTATTTCTAAGAAATGTTCAAACTGTGGTGGTACAAAATGTATTTTAGACACTCATAATTGGTGTCTACCCTTCTTGGGTCCTGACCATTTTCCTCTGGAGTGTTCCTCCTGTAACAGTATAGTGGGAAGAAGTCTTCAGCATCGAGTTCCCCTCGATACACGGTCCCTATTCAACTTCAGGGCACCGACCACCCCTTCTTCACAGGATCAGGTAACCCAAAAACAGTCTGTTAAGACTAGCCAGTCCTCGAGTGGTAGATCTCATGCACAGCATAGAGATGCCTCTGGCCTTGCCCTCGAGAGCACACTGGCTTTAAAACCCCGGTGGGAGTCTTCGGCCTCCAAATCCTATGTGGGATTTCAGGTTGTTCCTGAGGTTCACCCCTCTCCGAACATACCTGAGCCATGCTCGGTGGTGGCATCCGCTTCGAGTGGTACCGATACCCCGGCATTGGCAATGGTGTTGGATGAAACATT
Organism: Ichthyophis bannanicus; assembly: GCA_033557465.1. NCBI lineage: Eukaryota > Metazoa > Chordata > Amphibia > Gymnophiona > Ichthyophiidae > Ichthyophis > Ichthyophis bannanicus. The sequence continues at coordinate 521,582,581 of CM066034.1, read as the reverse complement.
CCTCACCAAGGATCATAGTCTGGCATCCTCGGTACCCACAGGGCCGTTGGATATGCTGCAGACTGATTTTCCAGTATCGGTATCGATCCCGGTACCAGTACCGGTACCGACGTCGGTACCCTCCAGATGTGTATCGATAGACTCTCTTCCTTCGATGCCGAGTCTGGAATCGATCTCCAGTCTGGAGGACTGGGTACCGACTCGCCTTGGTACCGACACCGGACGGTACCGAAGGCACGGTTCCGATGATCCATGTTTGGCACTCTCTGTTCCTTCGATACCGTTAGAGCCGTCACCGGCTGGCCGCCTTCCACCGGTATTGGATACGGTACCGGTATCCATTTTACCATTGCTGTCAGTACCTTCCATGCTTCTTTCATCAGGCTCGCTTCCCTCGGTACCGAGTTTGGAATCGATCCCTAGTATGGGCGATGCGCTACCGACTGTTGCTGGTCCCGACCTCTTACGGTACCAGCAACCATCCTCTAAGGATCCCATACTCCACCGTTTAGGATCTTCTACTCCTCTAAAATTGGATAGATCCCTGAGTGCCAATGCTAGTTCTTCAACAGATCTAGCCTGTCCTCCTCTTTCAAGAGGATTTCCCTCTGGGGATTTTTCTTTTCAAGCTTTTCTGCTGGATATGGCAAAATCACTTGCCATTTCTATACCTGGACAGGATCCTACACAAGGGACTACAGAATCCCATTATATTCCTGGGAATGCAAAGGAGAACATCATGCTTTCTTTGCATCAGTCCTTGCAAGATCTCCTCTTACGAATGCGGGAAGCTCCTTTAACGGTACCCCCACCTTCTAGGGCAACTGATCTTCTATATAAGGTGCCCCACTCTCCAGGTTTTCAAAAGACTCAGCTTCCTCATCATTCCATTGTTGTGAAATCAGCAATGAGGCGTATTCTCCAGGACCAAGCAGGAAGTCAGTCCTCACATATGGGTGACGTCGGCGCCGACGGAGCCCTCGTGCGGAGCATTTCCCCAGCTTTCAAAGAAAGCCTTTGGGAATTGCAGCGCGCATGCGCGGTCCGCTTCCCGCCCAAGGGTGCCATCTTGCTCAGTCTTCTTTTTTCCGCGGAGCCCGACGGACGTAGTTCGTTTTTTGTACTTCTCCTTCGGTTCGACGCCGGATCCTTTTCCCGCCTGGGCCCGATACGCCAGTATCGAGCCTACGCTCTCCTTTTTCGGTTTTTGTCCTTCGTGACTAGCGTTCCCGCCATTTTTTCTTTTTTCACTGGCAGCCCTGTCTTTTGACCTCACAGGGGCCCTTTTTCCCCTGATGGCTGCCAGCGGTTTTAAAAAGTGTGATCGGTGTAAGAAACTTATGTCCCTTACCGACACACATGACTGCTGCCTCGGACCCGATCATGACCCGATGATTTGTGGTCCGTGTGGCAAAATGTCCTTGAAGGCGTTGAGGAGTCGGCAGCACCAGAAGGATAGGATCTTCTCTGACTCCGCGTCCGGACGGGCCTGGACCTCGTCAGAGGCCTCGACGTCTTGGGACTCCGGCCCCGAGCAGCGTCGAGGTTCCTCTGAGCGGGGGTCTCCTTCGTGGGAACAGCGCAAGAAGAAGAAACCCACGAGAGCGGCGTCGGACGCTCCTGGTTCCTCGAGAGCCAGGTCGCATAGCCCCGATAACCGTCCCGGGTCTTCGGAGTCGGAGAGGTCTGCCAAGCAACCTCGTCTCGAGATGGAGTCTCCTGGACACGTAAGTGCTGTAGTCCTCGTGGACTCTCCTCCAAGGGAGCCGACGTCGGGCCCGACACCGTCGGGGCCCGAGTAGGGGGCTGCTGGGTCTCCTGAGCTTGGACTCAGGTTGATGGCCTTGGAGAGCAGCCTCGCTGCCTTCGTGGAACAGCAGTGGGCATTGATCGCCGGTCTCACCGGTGCATCTGCCCCGACCACCGGGACATCGACGTCCAAGTCGACCCCGGAGGCCGAGCCGATCCTCGAGTCCATGCGGGCTCGAGTCGATCCTCGGCCACGGTCTCCCTCAGCCTCCTGTTCGGGACCGAGGTCGTCGATGCTGGTACCCTCGGCGTCGAGGCGGAAGGCATCGGTGCTTGCCCGACCGGAGCCGCTCAACACCACCTCCGAGGAGTCGGGCTGGGAGACGGAGGACGAAGAGTCACCCGACACCTATCGGACTTGGTGTCTCCCATCGGACTCGCCGGAGTCCGAATCTCGGAGATGATCCCCACCGGAGGATACCCGGTTCTCAGACTTCGTGTGGGATATGGCCAAGGCCTTGGCCTTCCCCGCGGATCCCGAGGAAGAGCCTCGAGCCGAGGAGCTCGATGTCCTCCATTATGACTCTCCCCCGAAGGAGGCCTTTACTGTACCGGTTCCTCCGATGCTGGAGCGGCTGCTCTTCCGCATGTGGGAGACCCCAGCCTCAACGCCGGTATTAAGCAAGCGGGTCGATTCCATCTATCGAGTCCGCAAGAGCCCCGGGTTCCAAAAGGCACAATTACCGCACCACTCCATGGTTGTGGAATCGGCCAGGCATCGACTGAAAAGTCAGAAGATGCACTCCTCGGTGCCTCCCGGCTGGGAGGCCCAGAACCTGGATGCCCTCGGTAAGAAGTGCTTCCAGGGCTCTATGCTTGCTTGCCGTGTCCAGACATACCAGCTCTACATGGGCATGTATCTCCGAGACCTGGCAAAGGAGATTGCCGGGTTCTCTGCTGGTCTCTCCGAGGAACCTTTGCAGAGGTTCCAGGCCTTGTCCACTGGTATTCGAGAGTGCTCGAAGTTTATCTCTCGAGCAGCCTACGATGGCTTCGAGGCTTCGGCCCAAGTAGCCGGGGCCGGCATCGGTGCCCGCCGACAAGCTTGGCTACAGTTATCCGACCTCGAGCCATGGGTACAGGACAAGTTGGTCGATGTCCCCTGCCGAGGTGAAAACCTCTTTGACAAGCCCATGGCTGAAAAGGCTGCAGAACTCGAGACCGAGACTCTGACCAGGACTAGGCTGTCCAGAAAAACCTCTGTCTCAGAAAAAGAAGGGCTCGGGAAAAAAGACCTTTTACCCGAGGAAGTCATCTGCCTATAAACAATACCCTCATTATCAGGCCTCTGCAGCTCCCCAACAGGGTCAGCAGGCCAAGGGGCAGGGTCATGGGCCTCGTAGGCAGAAGGCCCCCAAGCCACCAACACCAGCCCCTGCTCAGCAGGGTGGGGTTTTTTGACTCAGACAGCATTGCCTCTTCTCCTCAGCTGGCTTCTATCAGCACAGGAGGCCGGCTGGCCCACTTTGCCCACAGGGGGTCAGCCGTCACGTCAGATACCTGGGTGCTTCATATAGTCCAAAAGGGCTATCTTCTCCATTTTCACCAGGTACCTCCCTCCTATTTTCCAGGGGATCCTCCAAGACTCCCTCTGCACAGGGACCTACTCCTTCAGGAGTTAGCAAGTCTACTACAGGAACAGGCTGTGGAATCGGTGCCCCACCACCTGAGAGGTCACGGCTTTTATTCCAGGTACTTTCTGGTACCAAAAAGAACAGGAGAGGCCTCAGACCCATCCTAGACTTGCGCAACCTCAGCAAGTTCCTGGAGAGGGAAAAGTTCAAGATGCTTACCCTTGGAATCCTGCTGCCCTACCTCCAGCAGGGAGATTGGCTATGCTCCTTAGATCTAAAGGATGCTTATACTCACATCCTTATTCATCCAGACCACAGACAATATCTCAGATTTGTTGTGGGAGGAAGCCACTATCAGTACAGAGTACTACCCTTTGGCCTAACCTCCACCCCCAGGGTGTTCACAAAGTGCCTGGCAGTGGTGGCGGCCTACCTAAGGCTTCAAGGTCTTTTTGTGTTCCCATACCTGGACGACTGGCTCATAAGGGGCCAGTCTTCATAGGAGGCCGGTCAAGCCACCCTTCGCACTGTGGCTCTGCTTCAGCACTTGGGGTTTGTCATAAACTTCGCAAAGTCCACTTTTCTCCCGTCCCAGAACTTAGAATTCATAGGAGCAAGGCTGGACACTCTTCAGATGAAGGCTTTTCTACCAATGGACAGAGCCCACAGGCTGATGGAACTAGCCAGGCAGTTTCACAGCAATTCCCTGGTCTCTGCCAGGCAATTCCTGAGACTTCTCGGCCATATGGCTTCCACGGTTCATGTAACCCCCATTGCCCGCCTGCACATGCGGCCTGCTCAGTGGAGCCTTCGAACTCGGTGGCATCAAGCCACAGGGAGCCTAGCGGACTCAGTAAGGGTATTCGACCTGCTCGTCTCCTCTCTGCAATGGTGGCTTCATCTTCCGAATCTGGTACTCTGAGTAGTTTTTCAATCCCCTCCGCATTCTCAAGTGCTGATGACAGATGCTTCTCTTCTAGGTAGGGGAGCACATTGCCAAGGGACATGTACTCAGGTTCTCTGGACCCCTTGGGAGGCTGCTCAACAGATAAACTTTCTGGAGCTACGGGCGATACGCCTAGCTCTGAGAGCCTTCTCCCACCTCACCTCTCACCAGTCTGTACTAGTCCAGACGGACAATCAAGTTGCCATGTTCTACGTGCACAAACAAGGAGGCACAGGCTCCTTCCTTTTATGTCAGGAGGCACGATGGCTGTGCTCTTGGGCCGTCAATCACGGAATCCTCCTCAAGGCTGTCTCCCTCCCAGGTCAAGAAAATTACCTGGCGGACAGGCTGAGCAGGATCCTGCAACCACAAGAATGGAGATTGAACCCGTTGGTAGTTCAGCAGATCTTTCTCAGGTGGGGCCTCCCCACCATGGATCTTTTCGCCAGTCCTCTGAACCGGCAACTCCCGAGATTCTGCTCCAGACAACCGCATCCTCTCAGAGTAGCAGCGGATGCGTTTCTGATCTCGTGGTCCACAGGCCTACTGTATGCGTTTCCTCCCACGCCACTAGTGTCCAGAACACTGTTCAAAGTCCTCAAGGACGGGGCCTCAATGATCCTGATAGCCCCCAGGTGGCCGAGGCAACCGTGGTTCCCGCTTCTGCTGCAACTGGCGGTGGACACTCCTCTTCCTCTGGGGGTTCAGCACGATCTCCTGTCTCAGAAACAGGGGACTCTCTTGCACCCCAACCTCCAAGTCCCTTCATCTGATGGCCTGGCTGCTGAAAGGGTAGTCCTGGCTCCCCTACTACTTCCTCTAGAGGTGGAAGACGTAGTCTTGGCCTCTAGACGGCAATCCACCAGGAAATCCTACGCTCTTAAGTGGCGTAGATTCTCCGCATGGTGTGCTCAGCACAGCGAGAATCCCTTCTCGTGCTTGGTAGCGGTAGTATTGCAATATTTGCTTTACCTCTCCAATCTAGGCCTTAAGTCCAACTCTGTCAGGGTTCACCTCAGTGCTCTCTCAGCGCACCACTCGCCGGTGGACGGAAGGCCTCTTTCCAACCACCCTTTGGTGGCTCATTTTCTCAGAGGCCTCCTTCTGCTTAAGCCTCCTTTGCGTCCACCAGCCCCTGAGTGGGATCTGAATGTGGTCTTACAGCGGATTACTTGTCCGCCATTTGAACCTATGGCTACCTGCCCTCTCCGTTTTCTCTCCTGGAAAACCTTGTTTTTGGTAGCTCTTACATCTGCTAGGTGAGTAAGTGAACTTCAGGCACTAGTGTCTGATCCCCCTTACACTAGGTTCTACAGGAATAGGGTAGTCTTACGGACTCACCCTAAGTTTCTTCCTAAGGTTGTCTCCCCTTTTCACCTCAATCAGGAGGTGGTTCTTCCGACCTTCTTTCCCAGGCCGCATGCCAACCGGGCTGAGATGGTCCTGCATACCCTGTACTGTAGGAGGGCGTTGTCCTTCTACCTTGACCGTACGCGGGAGCATCAGAGGGCTGTTCAGCTCTTCGTTTCTTTTGACCCCAATAAGTTGGGGCTACCTGTCTCCAAGCATACTTTGTCCATATGGGTCGCTGACTGTATTGCCTGGGCTTATGGGGCAGCCGGCCTCTCGTTGGAGGGTCGAGTCACGGCTCATCGTGTCAGGGCGAAGGCTGCGTCAGTGGCTCATCTCCGCTCTGTTCTGTTGGCAGACATCTGCCGGGCCGCTACTTGGTCTTCAAGCCAGACTTTTGCGGCCCATTACTGCCTTGAGAGGGAGTCCCGCAGGGACAGTGCTTTCGGACAGGCAGTACTCCATAATCTCTTTGGGGTTTAGGCAACTCCTACCCCTCCGGCTCTGGTGTTGGGCTACCGGTCGGGGGCGTTCTCAGAGAAGATTCCTTCCTTATGTGCTGCTGATCTAAAGGGAGCTCATTTTTTCGGCTTGAGGTCTCCGGTAGCCTTAAGCTGGGGAGTCCCATATGTGAGGACTGACTTCCTGCTTGGTCCTGGAGAAAGAGTAGTTACTCACCTGTAACAGGTGTTCTCCAGGAGCAGCAGGAATCAGTCCTCACAACCCTCCCTCCTCCCCTTGGAGTTGCAGTCATATGTTTTATTTTGCTAATTTTTTGCTGTCTTTTAGCTATGTCATCAGACTGAGCAAGATGGCACCCTTGGGCGGGAAGGGGACCGCGCATGCGCGCTGCAATTCCCAAAGGCTTTCTTTGAAAGCTGGGGAAATGCTCCGCACGAGGGCTCCGTCGGCGCCAACGTCACCCATATGTGAGGACTGATTCCTGCTGCTCCTGGAGAACACCTGTTACAGGTGAGTAACTACTAGTACTAAAAAGCACTCTTCTTATCCGCCAGGTCGTGAGTCTAAGACTTTAGATGCCTTTGGTCGTCAAACCTTCCAGGCATCCATGCTTTCAGCAAGAATTCTCTCATATATATTATATATGGGATTATCTCTTGAAGAGGTCACAAAGAAATTACTGCTTTTGACCCCCTTTCTCCAAGAGCCCAAAAGAGCAGACTATTCCTTATTGGTTAGTCATGCTAAAAATATCTCTGGGTTCCTTACTCGTGCTTCCCTAGACTCCTTTGAGTCTGTTAGCAGAACGTCTGCTATAGCTATAGGGGCACGACGTAAAGCTTGGCTCCAGGTTTCAGATTTGGACAAATGGGCACAAGAAAGACTGGGAAATACTCCTTGCACTTTTTAACAAGGAGTCTACTCCAAGTTGCTCAGTTAACCACTGACATTGCTGGTTCCAGAGGCTGTTCTACGCCTTCCTCTTTCCCAGTTGGTAGGAAATTTGCTAACAAACTTTCTTCCCCTAGGGGGAAAAAGTTTTATCCCTCTTCTACCCATCATACAGATGTTCCCAAACAAGGGAAAGATCACTCTCGTCCAAAGAAACCACAACCTCAACAGGTTCAGCAAACCCAGCAGCCGCAGGGTTTCAGATAGATTATCTCTATATCTCCTGTTGGTGATTAGAGTTTGCAGTCTGCTTCTTTTCACTTGAAGCATCTACTCTAATTTCATACTAAATTCTCGGGGATCTCTCTTCACAAGACATCCTTTCTTTTTGCTCTAACAGTCTTTATGATGATCATGCCTATAGTTAACAGGTTTCTCTTCCTCCTTCTTGGAAGAAAAGATGTCACAACTATCAAAAGACAGTTTTTCCCCTGTACTAGCATGTATCATCTTACTTTCCAGAACCTTCCTACATAGTCAGTCTCTTCAACTCTGTCTTACCCCACCCCTCTTGCTACAACATCCAGTTTGTAGGAGGGGTTCTATTATACTGGTAAGCCCTTTTTTTTTCATATGCTTATTTTAAGGCAGCTTATCAGACAATAAGGAAGTCTTACCACTTCTGCTTATGTCTGTTACTACTTTTCCAATCTAAAACAACGGAAAACACAATTTGTTTCTGCTGCCCTGGTAGTTGCTGCAAATGCAGCAATTCCTAGTGGTCAACCCACTGGTTCTGTTCTCTACACAACCAGGGTTTGTCCTCCACTAGCATTTCTTGTAGCCTCGCTGCTAGACCCAAAACAGGTTATCAACCCTTTTGGAAAACCCTATCATCACAGATTTGTTGGTTGACTTCTATTCTTCGCCATCTCCAATTCCCTTGATTTTGGCAGAATAGTTTAAATAACCTACAGGCTCTGAGCAGACAGGTTTTTCTTCGAACCAACCTCTAACATGCTCTCTGCAACTCTACGGAGTAGCTTTGCACTGTGGGCCCTTGCTAGAGAGCATTAGTTTCTTGTCTAGCAGATAGGCCTAGATGGTTAGGAGAGGTTCACCCAGTCATGTTCCCATGTCTGGTTGGGTTTCCCTACCTTACCATCTCATCTAAAATCTCTTTTCGAGACAGAATACACTGGCCTTACCTCACGTGAAAACCTAAGGAATGGCCAATTCCCTGGCTTGGTCCATATTTCCTTTGGTCTTCTCACAGGGGATAGCTTTCTTTCAGTTGCAGCTTAGGGATGCCTGATACCCATCTTGCCCTCATCCTGCAAAAGGGAAGGGCGTCCTCTATCTATTCACCATACTATAGTTCTAGAGAGATCTGGATTTGCTGCCTACAGACAGAAGCTATCCTCTGCATTTTTCACGTAGGCCATCCTGGTTCTTCAAGAGCTCGATTTCTTAAAGGAATCTAGACTCCTCTTTGTCAGGGAGACCACTCCTCTGACTCTGTCCATTATAACCAGGGAAAGAAGATACTCTATACATCTACTCAAGCAGGTACCTCCCTTCTTGCTATTAGATGAATCTTCTCTCTATTCCCATATCTTTAGGGGGATCTAGTTATATAGCCATGTCTCCATCTACCCACATGGAGATCTCGGTCTACAAATTATATACATATATATCTATATATCTATATGTATCTCTATATCTTCCGCCCAAGTATATCTCGGTTTATATATGTGTGTGTGTGTGTATATATATATATATATATAATATATATATATATATATATATATATATATATATAGATTATAGATATATAGATTTAGATATAGATATACACTCCTGTGGAGATCTCTCTCTGTCTAGGTTCATATATCTATATATATTCCTATACGACTCTGACAGATGTGCGCTACCCCTATCAATGCTGTGCCAGCATGCTTAGGGTTTTACACACATAACCACTCCCTGTGGTAATTAACACATTTTTTTGTTTCTCTTACCATAACCTTTCAGGTTTAGGTACCTCTGAAACTTCCAGGTACTTTTTCTTTCCTAATTGACCTCATTTGGAAAGTCATAGTGTTCGTTCAGTTAATCTAAAGCTGTAACGCTTCATAAATCTGTCCTCACTTTGGGGTCGGATATAGGGGTCTCCATACCCCTTCTCTCCCACAGGGACCTTTCTCTTTTGTCAGTCCAAAACGGTCAGACTTATTTTTCCTTTTGGTCCTAGCATTGTGCTGTCCTTCGACCAAAAGGGCTTAAGCTTTGTCTAGCAGTACCTTCTGCGTTTCCCGCTGAAGCCCTACCGCATTGTACTACCCCAGTTTTCCCCTGGGGCTATTCTCACCCTGATGGGTTCTGACCTCCAATTGTTGGTCCTAACGTTTATTACCTCTACTTCTCAGTGAGGTAACCCTTGAGGATCTTCTACTGGCTCTTCTAACAGATCCATCTGAACCTCAATAGACTTTCACAATACCACCAAAGGAGGTCTGTTTTAAAATATTGCCTTCAATATTTTACTACCAAGAGTCATCTATACAGGACCTTTCTCCATAGAAGTCCTGTTCTAGTCCAGCTGTTCCACAACACCTTTCCTATGATTCAACTCCTACCCTCCATTCCCAGGATGCCTGAGGTTCTCAGGAGTAGCATGGCTCTCTCCACATTCGCTACATGCCAGGACTCCCTCTAGGCATCTCAGTTTGGGGAGTCCCCATATGTGAAGACTCATTCCTGCTTGTTCCTGGAGATAGCACAGTTACTTACCTGTAACAGGTGATCTCTGGGAACAGCAGGAATAAGTCTTCACAACCCACCCACCTCCCCTAGGAGTTGCTATTTCTCTTTCTCCATCTTTCCCTTTCTTGCTCTCTCTCTCTTTGCCTCAGCTTTCAAACTTAACTGAGGAGAGGCAGTTGGGAAAGGTGGGAAGGCAGCACGCAGGCGTGTTGGGATGCTTCCAAAAGCATTCTGATTGGATGCTGGGAAGCATTCCCGCGCAGACTCCGTCGGTACCGACGTACCCATATGTGAAGACTTATTCCTGCTGTTCCCATAGATCACCTGTTACAGGTAAGTGACTGTGCTTTCTTTCAGAGAGGTCATATTTCCTTGCTTTTTTCAGGCAGGGTCTATCATGCCAGCTTAACCAAAGAGATCAAAAGCTTGTTCATACAGGGGGGCGCTCGTGAACCCGCTGCGTGATGGCCGCATCTTAACAGAGCTCCGTCCCCACTACCCCAAAAACATTTGCAAATATTTGCTAACTGCCGCAATTTACCCCTCCTTTACCTGCCCTGGGTCAGTACAGGCAAGCGGTCCCCCTCGGAGCCTGGTTCGACGGCTCGGCAGGATCTTTGGCGGCTGGGAAGCCGCGGAGTCCACTCCACGAGCGCGGCCTGCCGGGTGCCTCTCCTCGTCGCTGGAATCGGGCCTGATTGACCCTGCGGCCAACTTCTGTGCCTTGCGCGGCTTGAACAACGTCTGAGCGGACTCCTTCGGGGCTGAGCGGCTGGTCCCGTTGTGCCGAGTCGCAGCCCATTTGTCGGGGGGGGGGGGGCACCTACTTCCAAAACTGAGGCGTCTGATCGTGGAGCTGAAGACCTGCTTGTAAGGCCTGAGGGGACGGCGTGGAGCCCACGTGGCAATTGCCGGCGTTCACCACCTTCTCCCGCTAACGCAAATCACCCCGAGGGGGGTAAGTCTGAGAACCTTTTCTCTCCTCTCCTACCCTTGGGCTTGCAACCGAAGCCGGTGACAGGGGCTATTTCTCAGCAGCCTCGTGTTCCGCCGAGGCCTCTGCTCTTTTGTGTGTATCCCGGGAGCCCTGTTGGAAAGCACTTGTGTTTCTTCTGACCCCAGGCCTCTCATTGGGGTTTAACATCCTGCAGCTGTGGGCACTTGCTATTCCACCACCGCATAGCTCTACAGAGCAATTTGATCCTCATCTGTGACAGCTTGTCTCTTCGGGAGGGCCGGAGACAGCTTTCTACCCATTGCTCCGCTGTCTACCCAGTGCATTGCGCCTTGCGGACATTGTCTGTACTCATCTCCTGATAGTGTGTGGCAGTGACTGATCTGCGGGCTTGTGAGACTCTGGGCGCCGCCATCTTCCTGCTGTCTTCACCCTTGCTGGCATTTTGGCTATATCTCTCTCCTAACACTGTGTGATATTGGTGACTTTGTGGGATGGCTGCTAAAGCTAAAAGTTCTGAAACTCGGGAGGGGATGCGCTCCTCCCAGCGACTGCAGAGCAAGTCTGGAGCCCCAAGCAGTCCCCGCGAACAATCTCCCCCATCAGGCACTGATGATGAGACTGTAAGTGAAGAGGAATTGGATCCTCCTAAGCATCTCTCCTCGGCTCAACTCAAACAAGAACTCCGTAGGGGCTTTGCGGAGTTGGCCAATGAGCTTCGCACGCCACGTGAGGATTTGATGAAAGACGTCGCAGAACTCCGGACCGACGTTAAAGAGCTGGGAGCCCGAGTAGAGGACGTGGAGACCAAAGTGGTTGATCATGATGGGACTCTGATGGATCTACAATGTGCCCTTGACCGGCAGCATGCGCAAGCCATGGAGCTGACTTATAAAATAGATGACATTGAAAACCGCTCCCGCCGCAATAACGTGCGGTTCCGTGGAATTCCAGAGGCGGTGGGGTGCTTAAACTGTTGATAGCGGATTTGCTCCCGACGGAGGATTTGGCTACACGCGCTTCTGGAATGGAAATTGAACGAGTTCATCGCGCTTTGGGAAAACCCCCCCCAACAACCAACCTCGTGATGTCATTGCGAGATTTCTGCGCTATTCTGATGCTGAGCTTCTTATACGTCGAGGCCGGGAGAAAAAGACGGTCCGATTCCAGGACGCGACAGTGTCCATCTACCAAGACCTATCGACGTTCACCCTGGCGCGCCGGAGAGAGATGGAAACCAGTCTCAGCGGTCCTGAACAGCAAGGGGATTCGCTACTCTTGGTCCTTTCCATTTAGGATGAACTTTCTATTGGGCAACACAAAGATCTCTGCAAAGGACTATACTGAAGCTTGGCGAGCTCTTCGCCAGGCAGGTCTAGTTGATGATAATGCTCAGCCTCATCCGCCGCCCCCTAAGCCCCAACACTCCAAATGGTCTCGGGTGGGCAAGCCCGCTTGATTTTTTGTGGAATTGCAGAGCTCCTTTTACTTTTTCTTTTTTAGGGAGCCTCATTCTGTGGGTCTCCCGATTTTTGGATAAGTGGTGCTATGTATTAGCTCGGGGCCCCCACTCTATTATACATGGGGGGCGGCAGATGATCTGCCAATGTTTTGATGATGTTATTGTTCTGATGGGGAGGCACGGTGGGATTGATGACCCAGGGTGGGTGGGGGAGTAGTGGGGGAATGTTTTTCTATGTTTAGGTTGAATTATCGCTTTGTGGGGTTTTGGGGGGAACGGGGTTTGTGGTCAATTTACCGTGTCCTGTATTAACTTAGACAGGCAGGTGGTATTGACGGGAAGGGGGGGGAGATGGGTGGGAGGTGGGGGGTTTCAATTTGGATCTGGTGGGTGTGCTTGGGTTTGGGAGGAGGGACTATGGCTTTTGTTCCTGGAGGGTGGAATAGGTGGGCCCGACTAACTAATTTCCTGGGTTTGCTGGGGGGGAGCTGCCACTGGGAGCCTCCAGGTAGCTGGTGGATGCGAGGGTTTAGGTTGTAATTGTTAATGGTGCGCTTTATCTCTTTGAATGTTAAGGGTCTTAATTCCCCAAGGAAGCGGTCTCTGCTGTTCTCAGAATTGCGCACTTTGCAGGGGGACATTGTTTACCTACAGGAGACCCATCTTCAGAATTCTAAGCAGGGCTGGCTAAAGCGGTTCCCATACACTGAGGTGCAGGTGGCCTCAGATGTGCAGGGCCGGAAGAAGCGGGGAGTGGCCCTACTATTTCATCAGAGTCTCTCCTTGCAGATTGAAGAGATTAAAACGAGATACCCTGGGGAGGTGGCTTTTTTGAATATTCGCCTAGACGGACACCTGCTAACTTTAGCTAATGTTTACGCGCCAAACACAGGTCAGGGGCCCTTTTTTACGCGATTGAAAGCCATATTGGTGGACTTTGCAAAAGGCCCCATTGTTTTGGGTGGGGATTGTAACACACATCTAGTGCCCCATTTGGATTCTACGGGTCGTGCTGGGGGGGGGAGTGGGGGGGTCGGCTAGAGCCCTTCAACGCCTTATGCTTGATTTAGGCTTACGGGATGTATGGAGGGGACACCCATGCGGGGGAGAGGGGTTATACTTACTACTCTCCGGTCCATCAGGTTCATACTCGCATTGATCATTTTCTATTGGACCAGCGCCTGATGGACGGGAGAGTGAAGGCTGGACTTGGAGCGCTGACTTGGTCGGACCATGCCCCGTGCTGGCTTACCCTCCCGGCCGGACTGTATAGTGAGTACTGCCGTCTTTGGCGTTTAGATGTGAGGTTCCTACGGCGGCAGGGTGCAGTGCAGGATCATGCCCGCTTCATCACGGAATTCTTTGAGCTTAACAACTCTGGGGATGTTCCCCTTCCCACGGTGTGGGATGCTTATAAGGCCACGGCCCGAGGTCAACTCATGGCTGAGGCGGCCCGCACGCGCAGACTGTGGACGCGTGACCACAATCATTTGGTGAGGGAATCTGCTCGCCTGGGCTTGGAGCACGCCCGAACCGGTTCGCGGCAGGTCCTACGTCAATGGCGGACAGTTCGAGCCAGTCTAGATGCGTGTATGCAGAGAGAATTAGATAGCAAGCGCCGGAAACTAAGGCAAACCTTTTATGAGCATGGGAACAAAACTGGCCGCTTCTTGGCTTTGCGTCTGCGGCAACAGCAGTCCACGAGAGTGGTTCGCGAACTGTGCGACTCTGGGGGACGGAAAAGGGTTATTTCCCGGGAGATACGTGCTCTTTTTGCTGACTATTTGGAGCGGCTCTATAAAGCAGAGTTCTTTGATCGGGACCGTGTGCAGGATTATCTACAGAGGACCACTCTACCGCGTCTTTCTGACCCTGACCGAGCTCAGTTAGATTCTGAATTTACGGTTGACGAAGTGGAAAATGCAATCCGGCGCCTGAAAACTGGCAGTGCGCTGGGTAGTGATGGCTTTCCAGCAGAATATTATAAGAAGTTTCGGACACAACTAGCACCAACCCTGACCGTCTTGTTCAATGAGGTCTTGGGGGCGGCTTCCCTCCCCTCGTCCCAACGTGAGGCATTGATAGTGATGATACCCAAACCCGGTAAACCATTGCATGATGCGGCGTCGTATCGCCCCATTTCCTTTCTTTGTGTCTAGTTCAGATTTAAAACATTTATAGCTATCTTGGAGACGGAGCTAATGGGTGAACATATTACTCCTCTCCTAATGTCTTGTCACTGGTTTCCTTGCCTTCTGCATACAATTTAACAGGCAGATGCAAAAAGCCGGTGCTGAAGTCATGCACTGTCAACTTTTTACGCCTATTTGCAGCACACCGATAGCATGCGACTTTCATGCAAGCATACAGAAAGGAGCTCATATGCAAATTAGCCATGCGTTAAACTGCCCAAATGGCAGCGTTAAACTGGGAGAACAAGCCAAAAACATGCGCAGAGAAGTTGGTGCAAGTTTAGCATGCTCTCCCAGAGAAACAGGGGCACCGCATGGCGAATCTGCATATGAGCCCCAACAGTATTTTAATGGCATCGGAGACTTTCTCCAATGCCTGGATCATCTGAGGGGAATGTCAAACTCCCCTCAGATGATCCAGGCTTTAGAGAAAGCCCCCAATGCCATCAAAATACTGTCAGTTACACACTCCCTTGACAGAAAGCGAATCCTTGGTGGCTCAGCAGCTCCGAACCCCCCACCCTCCAAAAAAAATGTACCTGGTGGCCCAGCACCACCCCATTTTTCAAGATGGGGCAAGAGCGGAGTGCATGGGCTGCACGTCTGCTCGTTTGTGAAGGTACTGGGAAGGTGGGGTGGGGGCTTTGGAGCCACTGGGCCACCAGGTATATTTTTGGTAGGGAGGGGAATTGGGGGTGATTTGGGGCCACTGGGCCACCAGGGATTTTCTTTCTGTCGGGGATACCGGTTCCAGATAGTATTTTGATGGCATCAGGGGCTTTCCCCGATGCTTGGTAATCTTTGACATTTCTTCTCAGATGATCCAGCACCCGATGCCATCATAATACTGTCAGGGGCATGCGCTACATGTTTGTCACCTCAGACCCAGGCGTAAAGATATAGCGCTAAGGTTGGTTGTGAAATCCTTTATGGATTTCTTTGCATCAGGCATAGCTAATATCATACCATTTTATTATGTGCAGCTCAATTGTCTTGGTGTTAATTGTGCTCTTGTTTTTCCTTTGTTTACGCACATGTCCATCTCTTTTTTTTGCATTTGGTGGAAGCAGTAAATGAGTTTAAAAGTGGCATTCTCCGGGAACAAGCAGGAAGTCGGTCCTCACATATGGGTGGTGTCGGCACTGATGGAGCCCTCGCGAAAGCATCCCCCCCCAGCTTTCAAAGAAAGCCTTTGGGAGATACTACCATGCATGCATGGTCCCCTTCCCGCCCAAGGTGCCATCTTGCTCAGTCTCCTTTTATCTGTGGAGCCCTTCAGACATCTGTCTGGCTTGTCCCCGGAAAAAGGTGATTTCTCTGCCTGAGTTCCATACTCTCTTCCGGTACTGCACTGGTACTCTTCCCGCCACCCGATCTCGCTGTCTCGACATTGAGTTCGGGTCCCTTTTGTAGTTTTTTTCCTCTTCGGTGTCTTCGAGCCTTTTTTCCAACTGACAGCTCGGCAGGTCTTTGACCTCGCTGGGGTACTTTTTTCTTCCATGGCTACCAGTGTTTTTAAAAAGTGTGATCCATGTGCCAAAATTACATCTTTGACAGACACACACGACTGTTGCCTTGGCTATTTTGGGCTGGACCACGACCCCACAGCATGCGGTCTCTGCAAAAAAGATATCCAAGAAGGCCATCAAGAGCTGCCAGCAGCAGCACGATAAGTTTTTCTCCAAGCCCCCTGTACCTCTGAAGTCCAGGGGCGGCTCTATGGAACCTGAGCGGCACCATGGTTCTTCAGAGAGGGGATCTCCCTCAAGGGAACCCAAGAAGAAGACGACCTCGAAGGCTGAATCCCTGGACGGATCCGACAGGCTGGATGCATCCCGAGCAGGTCCTGCAGTTTGAGACGCTCGGCCCGAGGGATCTGAGAGGAGCGGCCTGCAGAGGTCCCTTAGAAAGTGTTTTTCGCTTTCGGTCTCTGGCCCTCTTCTTCTGGTAACACCTGTCCTCTCCCATCCTCCCCTTCGCCCCTTTTTCCTCTGGGCGAAGGGACATTTTTTTATTTACAACCTTTTGGTCAGTTTTTCTGTTCGTGCCCTTTCGCGCCTTTTCCAACCGCTGGCTGCGAAGGTCTTCGACCCAGCAGGGGCCCTTTTTGCCCCAATGGCCACCAGTTTTAAAAAATGTGACAGATGCTCCAAAAATGTCACTCACAGACAATCATGACTGCTGTCTCCGATGTCTGGTGGCCAACCATAACCTGGAGCTCTGCGCTTTCTGTAAGAAAATGTCTGCCAATGCCCTGCTAAGTTGTAAGCAGAAGTCGGATGACATTTTCTGTAAGGCAGCCCCGGAATCCCTGGTGGCATCCTCGGCCGTCCTTCCACTTATGGGGTCCCTTGCAGTGGTCCCGCGTTCAAGGCGGCACTACGATCAGGGATCCCCTGAGGTGGAGAGTCGTAAGAAGAAGACCTCAGAGTCACTGTCGGGCAGCCTTCCCTGCGTTCCTGAGGGTCTGATAAGGAGCAGTCTCGAAAGATACCTCCTACAGACACGGAGGCCTCTGGCGATGGCGCTGGTCTCCTGAGGGTCGTCCCGGTGAGGACCCCTTCTCCTCCATGCCAGACCCGGTAACCCCGGTGTCTGCTTTGCAGGGACCCACATCCGCGTGGGAATCATGGATGCTGGCACTAGAGCACAGTATTTTTGCCGCCTTAGCTGCCCAGCAGGCCTGCACCTTGAGACAGAGGTCCCCCTGAGGGAGGTACCTAAACCTGCCCTGAAAACCTGAGAGCTGTGGGTCTTGTGAGGGTCCTTGGCACTGATCTCGCTCACCATCCCGTTCCTTGGGGGCAACGTTCTCCAAGGCCAGTGCCTCTGGCTCCAAGCGGGCCTCGGCCTCTGGTCAGGGCGACCAGCCTGATTCTGAATCCTCCTCGGATCTCTCGGACTGGGAGTTGGGTGGGGATACCTCCCCAGAGACCCATGCCCACAGGGACCGTCCTTTGGACTCATCCCCACCAGCCTCCCAGAGGCGTTCGCCTCCCGAGGACACTTCCTTTCTGGTGTTTGCGCGGGACATGGCGCAGCCCTAAACCTGGCCAGGCAGGCTGAGGAAGAACAGAGGGCAGAGGAACTCGACATCTTACAGTATGAGTCCCCGCCTCGGAAGTCTGTTACAGTCGCAGTACCTACCATTCTGTCCCGGCTGCTCCTCCGCAAGTGGGAGGTGCCTGCCTCAGTTCCCATTGTGAGCAAACAGCTCAATGCCATGCATAGGGTCCAGCGCGGCCCGGGGTTCCAGAAGACTCAGCTTCTGCACACTTCCATGGTAGTGGAATCGGCGATGCAGAAGCAAAAGAGCCCAAAGTCACATTCTTCTGTCCCGCCTGGCAGGGAGTCCAGAGCCCTCTATGCCCTTGGGCGCGAGGTCTATCAGGGGTCCATGCTGACGTGCTGCATCCAGGCTTACTAACTGTACATGGGCATGTTCCTGCGTGACCTTGCCATAGAGCTTGGCGGGTTTTTTTGCAGGTCTCAGGGGTGAACACCACCTCAGATTCCAGACTCTCTCCCGTGCCGCGTATGACTTGTTTGAGTCCTCTGCCCGAGTGGTGGCGGCCGGCATCGGGGCCCAGCTCCAGTCTTCGGACCTGAAGCAGTGGGTCCAGGAGATGCTCCTGGATGTCCCCTACCTCGGTGAACAATTGTTCGGCAAACCCATTGAGGATAAAGCGGCTGAGATTGAAATGGAGTTCATAACTTGAACCCACCTCTCACATAAGATCTCTCCTCTCCCACAGAAACAGCACACAAAGAAGCTGTTCTTCCAGAGAAATGGATTCTCGTACCAGGGATACCCACCCTACCAGCCCACCCCTGCACCAAACACCGGCACGCAGGGCAAGGGGGAACGCATGGCCATCGCAGGTGCCACCCCAACCCGCTCAGGGGTTTTGGCGCCTAAGGCATAGCCTCTCACCCCCCAGCGGCACTTCCGACTGTCGGGGGATGCCTGTCCATTTTTGCCCCCCAATGGGCGTCGATCATGTCAGACACCTGGGTTCTTAAGCGTGGTCCGGGTCAGTTACTGTCTTTATCTGGACATAAGAACATAAGAACTTTCTCGGCTTCCCTTGCACCAGGCTTGTTTGCAACAAGAACTGACCAACCACCTTGACCAGCAGGTGGTAGAAAAGGTACCACCGCACCTCTGGGGTCGAGGGTTCTGCTCCTGATACTTCCTCGTTCCAAAGAAGACAGGGGGGAGTGGCCTATGCCTCATTCTCTTTCTCTTAGGCACCTCAACAGGTTTCTGGTGTGGGAGAAATTCAAAATGCTATCGCTTGGTGTCTTGCTGCCCTTCCTCCAGCAGGGCGATTGGCTATGCTCCTTGGACCTCAGGAACGCTTATGCCCACATTCTGGTCCACCCTCAGCACAGGCAATACCTGCACTTCAGAGTACAGGGGGAACACTACCAATACAGGGCACTCCCCTTCGGTCTTGCGTCTGCCCCACAGGTCTTCACCAAGTGTCTTTCTGTGGCAGCCGTCTACTTCGGGCAGCAGGGCATACCCGTTTTTCCTTACCTAGATGACTGGCACATCACTGGGGCATCGGCCAAGGAAGCCCACCTTGCGGCATCGCACACGATCCTCTTCCTCAAACGCCATGGCTTCCTAGTCAATTACTCCAAGTCCCACCTCGAACTGGTGCAGACCCTGGAGTTCATCGGGGCACTCCTCAACATGGAGTGGGTGACCGCCTGCCTACCCTGGGACCATGCGGATCATATCCGCACCCTGGCGGCCAAGGTCCAAGACAGTGCTCCGATCCCGGCGTGAGCCATGTTGCGCCTCCTGGGGCACATAGCCTCCACCATCCACATTGTTCCCCATGCCTGCCTTCACATGGGGACGACTCAGTAGTGCCTTAGAGCACAATGGAGCCAGGCCTCTGGCCACCTCTGGGACCCCATCCAGGTCTCCCGCAGCCTTTACAGCTCCCTGGATCGGTGGCAGGATCCCCGAAGCCGCCTTTGAGGCATGCCCTTCCAGGCCCCGGAGCATGAGCTTGTCCTGACAACAGATGTCTCCCTACTTGGTTGGGAAGCCCACTGCGGCGACCTACGCACCCAGGGACATTGGTTGCTCGAAGAATCCCAGCAGCAGATCAATCTGCTCAAGCTTCGGGTGGTCTGCTGGGCCCTGAGGGCCTTAGAGTACCATCTGAGGGGAAAGTTGGTGCTTGTGCAGACCGACAACAGGGTAGCAATGTTCTACATAAACAAGGAGGGAGGAACAGGTTCCTGCCTCCTCTGCTGGGAGGCGGTCCTCCTTTGCTCCTTTGCTGTTCACCAGGGCATGACCCTCAGAGCGGTCTATCTCCTGGGCCAGGAAATGTCCTTGCGGACAGACTCAGCAGAATCTTCCGCCCACATGAGTGGTGCCTGGATCTGGAGGTGGCCAACCTCTTGTTCCATCGGTGGGGGACTCCGTCCATGGACCTGTTTGCCAGCCAGGTGAACGTGCAGCTTCCCCGCTTCTGCGGACCAGTTCCACACCCGAGCAGGGTTATCCCGGATGCGTTCCTCTTGGACTTGACCTTCGGGCTTCTTTACACCTTTCTCCCTCTCCCCCCCCCCCCCACTTCTCTCATTGTGACGACCCTCCACAAGGTCCAGCGGGAGCGTGCTTCAATAATTCTTGTGGCTTCTTTGTGGCCTTGGCAGCCTTGGTTCCTGCTCCGGCTCTCATCCAAGCCTCCAGTCCCCATAGACTGGGCCCAAACCTGCTAACGCAGGAGGAGGGATGGGTGCTTCACCCAAACTTGGCCTCGCTGTCCCTTATGGTCTGACAGCTGAACGGGTCTCCTTAGCTCCATTGCACCTCCTGGGGGAGGTTGAGGAGGTCCTCGCATCGAGGAAGGAATCGACGAGATGGGCCCATGCCTTTAGTGGCAGCGTTTCTCGATCTGGTGCTCCTAGCTGCAGTTCACCCTGTTCTCCTGCTCTCTCTGGTGTTTTCTCCAGTACCTCGCCACCTCTCGAAAGAGGGACTGAAGTCCAACTCAGTCAGGGTACACCTGAGCACGCTCACGGCTAACCACCTCCCCGTCAAGGGTAAACCCCTCTTGGGGCAGCCCCTTGTCTCCTGCTTCATGCGGGGCCTCTTACTTTCCAAGCCTCCCATCCAGCCTCCACCGGCAGAGTGGGACCTGAACATCGTACTCATGCAGCTTACGCAGCCACCCTTCAAACCAATGGCGGCATGCTCGCTTCGGCACCTCTCCTGGAAGGTGGTCTTCCTGGTGGCTCTGACCACAAGTCGGTGAACTCCCAAGCCCTCATGGCTGAAGCTCCTTATACCAGGTTCTATGGGAACAGGGTGGTCCTCCGTACCCACTCCAAGTTCTTGCCAAAGGTTGTCTTGGATTTCCATCTCAATCAGGAGATGGTCTTGCCGAACGTCTTCCCGAGACCTCATGCCGTCCGGGCATTAGTGGTCTATTGCAGATTTTGGTGGTATCCGCAAAGAGGCAATTGTTACCCGACAGTCCTTCCGCTATATCACTATCAAAGATGTTAAAAATAATCGGACCAAGGACAGATCCCTGGGGCACACCACTGGTAACTTCCTTCTCCTCAGAGTGAGCTCCATTTATCTGTACCCTTTGTCGCCTCCCACTCAACCAATTTCCAACCCAAGCAGTAACTTTAGGGTCCATCCCTAGGGTGCTTAGTTTGTTTATAAGTCACCTGTGAGGAACAGTGTCAAAGGCTTTACTGAAATCTAAATACACCACATCTAGGGCTCTCCCTCAGTCCAACTCCCTGGTCACCCAGTCAAAGAAATCAGATTTGTCTGACAAGACCTGCCTCTGGTGAATCCATGCTGCCTCGGATTCTGTAATCCGTTGAACTCCAGAAACCTCACTATTTTCTCTTTCAGCAGCGTTTCCAATTTACTCACCACCAAAGTTAAACTAACCGGCCTGTAGTTTTGAACCACATCCTTACTTCCACTTTTGTGTAAAGGCACCACATGAGCCTCTCTCCAGTCCTTTGGCACCACTCCCGACTCTAACGAGGCATTGAAAAGGTCAGTCAATGGAGCTGCTAGAACGTCCCCAAGTTCCCTCAGTATTCTAGGGTGTATCCCATCCGGTCCCATCGCTTTGTCTACTTTAAGTTTAACTAGTTTCTCACAAACACAGTCTTTTGAAAATTCTTCAAGATGCCCCTCGCTTCTGTTCCTGTTTGTGGGTGTTTTCTGAGGTCTTGTTCCTGGTTCTTCATCTGTGAACACAGAACAAAAATATTTGTTAAGCAATTATGCTTTATCCTCATCAGCTTCTACATAATTCCTCCCCTTCACCCTTGAGTCTGACAATAACACTTTTGCCCTTCTTCTCACTAACATATCTGAAAAATATCTTATCCCTCCATTTTATTGCATTAGCTATTTCCTCCTTTTTTTGAATCTTTATTTACTGACTACTTTGCTAGCTTCTCTAAATTTTTCCAAATATAACTGCCTGTCTTCCTCTCTCTGTGATCTCTTGTATTTCATGAAGGCCTCCCTCTTTTTCTTCACATTTTCAGCTACTTCTTTCGAAAGCCATAGCGGTCTCCTTTTCCTTTTACCTTTATTTACCATTTTAACAAAAAGGTTGGTTGCTCTTAAAATATCCCCTTTCAGTTTTGCCCATGTTTTTCTACATCCCCCAGCTGTTCCCATCCCACTAACAATTCCCTGAGGTATTGGCCCTTCTTGGCAAAGTTAGTTTTCCTAAAGTCTAAGACATTCGCTTTTGAATGGATTCTATCAGCCCTAGTCCTAATATGAACCACACAGAAACACTGCGTTCCAAGGCCATCTTTCAGGCCTAATGGGGCCCTTCGACACAGACGGCAGGGTGATTGGGTTGGATGTCAAGGAGGAGAGGGAGTCCTCACTGGGACGACCCTCGGGAGACCGGGCGCCATCGTCGGAGGCCTCCGTATCGGTTTGAGATACCTTTCTGGGCCGCTCCCTCTCCGACTCTGGGATCTGCCGAGGGGGGCTGAGAGACCAGGCACATGACCGCTCATGCTTGTCTGGCACTCCCAACAGTATCCTCATGGCCTTCTTATTCTGCTCACACTCAGGCGACTCCTGGTCTGAGTGCTGCCGGGACCGATGAAGCGTCTTAAGGGACTCCAGGGGTTGTGGGGCTGCGGAGCGGGAGGCTACCAGGGATACCAGGGGCTGCCTTATGGAAGAGACATCCAGCTTCTGCTTATGACTCTGGATGGCCTTGTAGGACATCTTCTTGCAGAGGGAGCATTGCTTCGGGTCATGGTCAGCTCCCAAGCACTTGAGACAACAGTCATGGGGGTCCATGAGCAGCATATTCTTAGAACACACCTATCACATTTTTTTGAAACTGGAGGTCATCGGGGCAAAAAGGACCCCGGCGAGGTCAAAGATCCTTGACGTGGCCAGCGGTTAAAAGGGCACGAAAGCATGGGGAGAAAAAGAAGGGCAAAAAAAGAATCCTGAGAATGAGAGCATAAGCAATGGAGCTCAGGATGGTGGGGAGAGGACCGGTAAATGCCTGAATGGCAAAAACAGAGTTAGGATTTGAAAAACATTTTCTGGGGACGAGACACACATCCTTAAGACTCCGCTGAAAAAGGGAGACTGAGTAAGATGGCATCCCTTGGGCAGGAAGGGGACCACGCATGTGTGGTGGCATTCCAAAAGGCTTTCTTTGAAAGCTGGGGAAATGCTCCATGCGGGCTTCTTCGATACCGACGTCACCCATATGTGAGGACTGACTTCTTGCTTGTTCCTGGAGAACTGGCAATTTCCTTCACCTGGTCTCAGGTACATGCCTACATACAGCTAGTAGGCCTGGATGGGGCTGATGAACATCGAGCTCTGGTAAACTTTCTGCCGAGGGCATCCAAGGTGCTTGCTTCCCTGCTGGGAGACAGAGAGGAGTGCGTCTTCCGACTCTTTAGTCAATGCATGGCTGACACCACCATCATGGAGTATGTGGCAACTGATTTCTGGAAGTCTGGACTCCATAGGACTCGATACATCAAGTTGAGCCACTTGCTCACCACCGGCACTGATGCTGGTGTCTCCCACCTACAGAGCATAAGCCATTCCATGATGGGTGGGATGATCATCGTAAGCGATTCCCATGAAGGGGCCTCGTACTGGAGGATTTTTAGCTCCGAGGGAACACTAGGGCCTTAGAAACGTCCCTGACGAAGTCAAGGAATGCCATGTCCTCCAGTGGAGACCGCCACTGGGGCTCTGAAGTGGGAGAGTCCGAGGGGACATCGCGATGGCGCTGGGTGTCGGGCGACTCCTCGTTCTCCATCTCCCACACGGAGAAGTCAGTCGAGGACTCAATGGAAGGCTGGTCTGCGAGCCCTGGGGCTGATCTCTGATCGTGGCCCTCAGAGGCCTTGTTGCAGGCACCGAGCGCATTGGCTGGGGACAACTGCGGCCCCGTCGAGCGGGCACCAGATTGAGACCTCGGCCGAGGATCGACGCGAGGCCAGTGGTCAGGGTTGAGGAACCAGTCGTACCGGACAACGGCACCTGTTGCTGGTCTATGAAGGCAAACTGCACTCCAGGGCCACCTTCTGGATGCGCGGGCACCGAAGGAATTGGGCCCGACACCGGTTCCCCCGAATTGGAATCCAGTGAGGATGGTGTCTGGCAACAGAGGCCTGTCCAAGGTCGAGTCCTTTTGAGGGAACTTTGCAGGCCGCTCCCTCTCAGATCCCTCGGACGAGCGTCTCAGACTGCAGGACCTGCTCGGGATGCATACAGCCTGTCAGATCCATCCAGGGATGTCGCCTTCGAGGTCGTCGTCTTCTTCTTGGGTTCCCTCAAGGGAGATCCCCTCTCCGAAGAAACATGGTGCTGCTCAGGTTCCGTAGAGCCACCCCTGGACTTCAGAGGTACAGGGGACTTGGAGAAAAACCTATCGTGCTGCTGCTGGCAGCTCTTGATGGCCTTGTTGGATATCTTTTTTGCAGAGACCGCATGCTGTGGGGTCGTAGTCCAGCCCAAAATAGCCAAGGTAGCAGTCGTGTGTGTCTGTCAAAGATGTAATTTTGGCACATGGATCACACTTTTTAAAACCACTGGTAGCCATGGGAGAAAAAAGTACCCCAGCGAGGTCAAAGATCTGCCGAGATGCCAGTTGGAAAAAAGGAAAAAAGGCACAAAGACGCCGAGGAGGAGGGACGCCGAGGAGGAGGGACCCGAAGTCAATGCCGAGACAAAGAGGTCAGGTGGCAGGGCGAGTACCAGTACAGTACCGGAACAGAGTATGAAACTCAGGCAGAAAAATCAACTTTTTATGGGGACAAGCCAGACAGACGTCTGAAGGGCTCTACAGATAAAAGGAGACTGGGCGGGAAGGGGATCATGCATGCATGGCAGTATCTCCCAAAGGCTTTCTTTGAAAGCTTGGGGGGGGGGGTGCTTCCACAAGGGCTCTATCAGTGCCGACGCCACCCATATGTGAGGACTGACTTCCTGCTTGTTCCCGGAGAATGCCACTTTTAAGCTCATTTACTGCTCCCACCAAATGCAAAAAAAGAGATGGACAGGTGCATAAACAGCAAAGGAAAAGCAAGAGCACAATTAACACCAAGAGAATTTAAATGTAGTTAAATTATAGGCAAATGAGCTGCACATAATAAAAATGGTATGGTAATATTAGCTATGCCTGATGCAGAGAAATCCATAAAGGATTTCACAATCAGCCTTAGCGCTATATCTTTACGCCTGGGTCTGAGGTGACAAGCATGTAGCGCATGCTCCCGACAGTATTATGAGGGCATCAGGTGCTGGATCATCTGAGAAGAAATGTCAAAGATTACCAAGCATCGGGGAAAGCCCCTGATGCCATCAAGATACTATCGGGAACCGGTATCCCTGACAAAGAAAATCCCTAGTGGCCCAGTGGCCCCAGATCCCCCCCCCCATTCCCCCTCCCTGCAAAAATATACCTGGTGGCCCAGTGGCTCCAAAGCCCCCACCCCACCTTCCCAGTACCTTCACAAACGAGCAGAAGTGCAGCCCATGCACGCCGCTCTTGCCCCATCTTGAAAAATGGGGTGGTGCTGGGCCACCAGGTTTATTTTTAGTTGGGAGTGGTGGGGGGTTTGGGGCCGCTGAGCCACCAGGTATATTTTTTTTGGAGGGTGGGGGGTTCAAAGCTGCTGAGCTACCAAGGATTCACTTTCTGTTGGGGGCATGTGTAACTGACAGTATTTTGATGGCATTGGGGGCTTTCTCTAAAGCCTGGATCATCTGAGGGGAGTTTGACATTTCCCCTCAGATGATCCAGGCATCAGAGAAAGTCTCCGATGCCATTAAAATACTGTTGGGGCTCATATGCAGATTAGCCATGTGGTGCCCCTGTTTCTCTGGGAGAGCATGCCAAACTTGCACCAACTTCTGTGCGCATGTCTTTGGCTTGTTCTCCCAGTTTAACGCTGCCATTTGGGAAGTTTAACGCATGGCTAATTTGCATATGAGCTCCTTTCTGCATGCTTGTATGAAAGTCGCATGCTATCGATGTGCTGCAAATAGGTGTAAAAAGTTGACAGTGCATGACTTCAGCATTGGCTTTTTGCATCTGCCTGTTAAATTGTATGCAGAAAGCAATGGAAACCAGTGGCAAGACATTAGGAGAGGAGTAATATGTTCACCCATTAGCTCCATCTCCAAGATAGCTATAAATGTTTTAAATCTGAACTTGACACATCTGTACGAACAAGCTTTTGATCTCTTGGGTTAAGCTGGCATGATAGACCCTGCCTGGAAAAAAGGAAATATGACCTCTCTCAAAGAATATATAATACTTGGATATAAACAAACATCTGTTCTTTACTTCTTACTTCTTTCCTGTCAGTTGTTTGGAGTTCCTTTCATATTTTCTACCTTGATTAGTATTGTAAACCGCTTTGCATACTTGGAAAAGGTAGCATATCAAATGAACTATAACCATCATAATGATGGACATGAGACAAGAATCTAATTTCAACCTTTTCATCTGAATCCAATTTAAAGAGATACAATAATTGAGTTTAGAGCATGATAATTTGTGACAACTTGTGCAGTCTATCAGCGGACAAAATTGCTCTTAGTTGCTTAATCTGCTGAAGCTGATTAAGGCAACCATGTACCATCTTGCCAACCTGTGATGCCAAAGACACATGTGCATCAAATGTTACAACCCAAACTTATTAATTCCTGGACCAAAACTAAAGGCCATCCAGGAAGCTTGCAAGACTATGTTGGTGCACTCTCCTTGATATCCACATAGTACAGGGCTTGGTACTATTCAACATTAAACAGTTATGATCCAGCGACCCCTCTATACCATGCAGACAAGCATTACAATTGACCATAGCTTCAAAACTGGTTTTCTGATACATAAACCAATAGTCTCTTTTTTTTTTTTTTTTTTAACTTGTGATCCCCGCAGGATAACATGCCTTGTTTGTGATTGCGTCTGACACCAAAGTATTATCTTCATATGGTGCATTTCGCTAAGGCGTAGTGACTACTGTCGAGAGATAGGTGGCAGGGAAACTGTCTGTCCATACACATTTGCTTGTGCAGGCATAAGCATGCATACATATGTGAGCCTAGTCAAAATATTTCAATTCATGTTTCACCAACTGCAATTGGCTCTGTAAAATGGTGGAATTGGTGTGGTGCAGGGATTTCAGGCTGATCTTGTGGTATGAAGCCTCATGAGACTTGAAACAGGGAAATCAGCCTAAACGTCCTACACCATGCGGCGTATATGAGAGAGAGAGAGAGAAGCTGCAGGAAGCCTGCGAAGGGAGACAAGACAACACACATGCAGCCTTCAACATCCCCCATGGCCACACACACACACAAGCTTCTTATAACCTGAGGACAACAGAATCAATTATGAAGGAACAATGTTATTCAATTACAATTAGCATTGCTTGCTAAAATCTAATGATCAGATGTAGCATGGTAAACAGGTAGTATGCTTCAGGAATTATTTTGACTTAATTCTAAACTCTGATCATGTGGCCATTTTACTTTCTAAAAGAACTCACAATCTTGCAGAGAGCATCATTAATAACTATTAATAATCATTCAATAACTAAAATTTAAAAAATGGTACCAACAGAGGCTTGACCACAGGATGGTGGATGGCGGAGAGTGCACTCAGATGCACCAGGATGGAGTTGGACTTAAGTCCAGATCGTGAGAGATGGAGGAGATATTGAAGGACCGAATGTACCTGGCAAGAAAATGGGTCCAATCGGTGCTCTGTGCACTACACAAGAGAGCCGGCACCACTTGAAGGCAAAAGCCCAGCTCATGGAGTCCTTACAAGAGGCTAGAAGAATTTCCTCCACCTACTTGTAGAGGTTAAGGGGAGCTAAGGTGACCCAATTCAGCTGCCAGGCTGTGAGGGACAGAGATCCCATTGGGATGGAGGATCGAGCACTCTTCAGAAGTCCAGGGGAGCTCCCGAGAGGGACTGGGGGTTCCATCGAGAGATGGAGCAGCAAGGGTTACCAGGGCTGCCTGGGCCACCTCGGGGCTACGAGGATCATCGACACCCTGTCCCATTGGACATTGAGGAGGGTCTGGGCTATCAAGGGCATGGGAAGGAAGGCATACAGCAGGTCTCCAGACCACGAGAGAAGGAAGATGTCCGCCGCCACCCGGGATGGGTGGGGTTGGGGACTGCCGAACTGGGGCAGTTGAGCATTAGTCGGGGCAGGCGAATATAAGAATATATAAGAATATAAGATATGCCATACTGGATCAGACCAAGGTCCATCAAGCCCAGTATCCTGTTTCCAACAGTGGCCAATCTAGGTCATACGTACCTAGCTGTTTCCCCAAAAGACACAGGTTCTGCAATGCTTGTACTAGGTCAAGCATTGATATCCTGGTTCCCTTCTTAATAATGGTTTATGGACCTTTCATCCAGGTACTTGTCCAAACATTTTTTAAACCCAGCTACGCTAACAGCCTTTACTATATCCTCCGGTAACAAGAGGTCCAGGCCGGGGGAGCCCCACAGCAGGAAGAGCCCACGCACCATCTCCAGGTCCAGGCGCCACTCGTGTGGCTAGAGGATCCTGCTCAGCCTGTCTTCCAAGACATTGCTCTGGCCTAGTAGGTAAACTGCCTTGAAGAGGATTTCATGGTGGACAGCAAAGGAATAGAGGCGGTAGGAGCCGTGCCGCCCTGCTTGTTCACACAGATGATCATCATCACCTGGTTGTCCGCCTGGAAAATCACCGACTGATGCTGCAGGTGGTGCCTGAATTCCTTGAGAGTAAGGAAGACTGCTCTGAGCTTGAGCAGATTGACCTGCTGCTGGCTGTCCTTGGAGGACCAGGCTCCCTGAGTGCGGAGCTGTCCACAGTGGGCACCCCAGCCCGTCAGGGAGGCATCCATTGTGAGGATCCTCTGGGGATCCGGGGGCTGAAATGTCATCCCCACTTGCTGAGCGTCCTGCCACTATGTAAAGGACTCTGCCAACTGTTGAGACATCATGACTGTTGCGGAGTCGCCTGGTGACCTGGGACCACTGAGACCAGAGACACCGCTGAGCTGCCCTCATTTAGAGGTGGGCATTGGGAACCACATAGACTGTGGAGGCCATGTGGCCCAGGAGGCAAAGCAACATCGGGGCCGACACTGCGCAGCAACACTGTACCTCGGCCGCGAGGGCCATGAGCCGCTCAACTCTGATGGACCACCATAGCTGGTGCATTCAGTGCTTTTGTCTTGACCACGAGCCCTCCACCTGCAATTTGTTTGCTGGTGACTCAGAAGTGTCTGAAGAATCAAGAGAAACAGCAGGAATCGCTGCTTGGATCTTCAGAGTCTGTGGTATCGACCTCTGTGTTGTTGCCCTTGAGGGCCTCTACTGAGGCCTTGGCCCAGCATGGTGCTCAAGCCTGTGTATGAATTAAAGTAGAAATATGATTTTTTGGCACTTTTCAACAAACATTTATACTAAGATTGAATATGCTTACAATATTAAAATTGGAGGGCGTTATCTGTTTTCATCATAGACATTCAGCCACTAGTGCCGCTTTCCCCAAGTCTATGTAATTCAGAATTAACTCAAGGATTGTTATATTCAGCATGAAGCAAATATTCTCTGACTGGTGATAGCCTATTTAAAGCTATTAACAAAAGTATTGTCCCACTCTGTGAAGTTTTCTTCCAAGTGGAAGACTTAAATTCCATTGTCAATGCTTGATATTCTTTAACAAAAGAATTGGCGTTCAAAGAACGTCATTTCTTTGGATATGTTTTCAGTCCCTACGAAACAGGCAAAAAAGAAACAATATTGATCTAAAACATGATCAGTTCAATAAATAAAGGTAAGAAACATAGAAACATGATGGCAGAAAAAGACCACAATGGCCTATCTAGTCTGCCCTTCTTTATCAACTATAATAGATCCCTTTATACCTTTAGAGATCCTCTGTGTTTGTCCCATGCTTTTTTAAATTCAAATACTATCCTCGTGTCCACCACCTCCACTGGGAGACTATGCCACACATCTACTGCTCTTTTCGTAAAGAAATATTTCCACATACTACTCCTGAGTCTCTCCCCTTTGATTCTCATCGTATGTCCCCTTATAGCAGAGCTTTCATTCAATTGAAAGAGACCCGCCTGTGCATTTATGCCACAGAGGTATTTAAATATCTCTATCATATCACTCCTGTCCCGCCTTTCCTCTAAAGTATTCATATTAAGATCTTTAAGTCTGTCCTCCTATGTTACATAATGAAGACCACTAACCATTTTAGTAGCCACCCTCTGTATATACTCCAACCTGCTTATATCCTTTAAAGGTGTGGTCTCCAGAATTGCACACAATACTCCAAATGAAGTCGCACCAGAGACTTGTAAATCTCCTTTTTTCTGCTGGCCATTCCTCTCCCTATACATCCAAGCATCCTTCTGGCTTTCGCAGTAGCTTTTTCTACCTGTTTAGCTACTTTAAGATCAACAGACACAATCACACCCAGGTCCCGTTGTTCTTTCATAGACAGAAATATCTCACCCCCTACACTGTACCGCTCTTTTGGATTTTTGCAGCAGACATGCATAAACCTGCATTTTTTAGCATTAAATTTCAGCTGCCAAATTCTAGACCATTCTTCAAGCTTAACTAGATCCCTCCTCATGTTATCTACTCCTTCCTCGGTGTCTACTCAATTGCAGATTTTGGTATCATCCGCAAACAAGCAAAACTTACCCGACAAGGGTAAGAAACAAAGAGGCTGAGGAAACAGATCACCATTTAACCCCACCCACCCACACAAAATCAAGACAGTAACCACCAACATGTGTTCATGGAGGGTAACAATGACAAGCTTAAGTCTGGCAAAATGAATCTTTATCTTTATTTCAGAATTTGCTATACTGCTTACATCAGAAGACAAAAAACGGTATACAATGCAAAAAACACTGCTGAGGAAATGAAGAAAGGAACCCCAATAATGGACAGGACAGAAAGGGTGGACAGCAAAGCAAGAGAGAAGAGAAGGAGCAGGGAACTCTAGGGAGGGGGGAGAGGGAGATTGAAAGCACACTGAAATAGATGGGTTTTCAAGGCAGTATTGAAATGGGGGAAAGAGGACTCGGACCGAAGGTTTAGGGGAAGAGAGTTATAGAGGGAGGGGGCCAGGAAGAAAAATGCAGAGCAACGAGTGTGCTCAAGGTGTGCCTGTAAAGGAGGGGGAAGCACCAGCCGATAATTATGGATAGCGTGGAGCAAACGAGGGGGTTCATGGAACTGTAGGCGATCAGTCAAGTACTGAGATGAGGAGGAGTGAATAGTATGGTGTGTGAGGATGAGAATTTTATATTCCACCCTGAAACGAACTGGTAACCAATGCAGACGAACCAGGACGGGGGTGACGTGCTATAATGGGGCCCGTGCCGGAGGGCCTCGCCAGTGGGCCCTTTGCTGTGGCCCTTTGACGAGAGCCCTGTCGCAGGAGCAAACCCAGTTGCAGCGGAGACTTCCGCGGCTCTAGGCATAACGCAGCAACAGAAAGTATTTGTAGTAAGTATTTGTAAATAGTTTACCCCTGTTATCCAAGTTTCTGTGCCCTGTTATCTGTAAACTCATACATGTTAACTGTACTGAGCATTTTTGTTCCATGTAAACCGCGCTGATGATGAATAGTGCGGTATATAAGAGACTGTAAATAAATAAATAAATAAAATTCACATCGGGGAGTCGACAGCTCCTGCACCCATATATTGCTGGTAGGTGTAGCACGATCTACATGGCATACCCATGTGGATCCCGCTTTAACCGCACTACCACCTCCTCTGCTACATCACTGCTTGCAAATCCACATCTCCTACCTAGCCTATGGACTACACTGCTGCCTCATTGCTTGCAAATACATCTGCTGCACAATTTATAGACTGTAGACTTACTAATACCTAATACCTCATTGCTATAAAGATAAAATATGCTGCATAACCTGCTATAGATGTATGTACATGTATTATAAAAACATATACTGCTTAACCTGCTGTAGATAACATGTGCTGTAAATAACACATGCTGTCGTTAACAAATACTGCTTAGCCGTTTTAGATAACATATGCTGCTCAGCCTTTGTAGTCCAATGCAACCTCTTTGCTGCCCCACTAATAACTCACTACTTTGCGGATAACATATGCTGCGTAGCCTTTTGACTCCATTGCTACCCTACCCCTTTGCTTGTTTGCTTGTTTACTACCTCACTACTTGTATAATAGCATACTGCACAGCATACAGAATCTATTACCAGTCTTGAATCACATGGGAGGAGGAGACACCGACCAAAGAAAACAGGCAAGTTAGAGATACAAGAGGTCAAATACCTACCTCTACTGCGTCACAATTCAAGCAGACCCCAGATCAGTAATTCACAAAAATGCACTCCACTCCCTACTACCTCATTGCCTACCTCACACTCCTCCACGCATTCGCAAACCTTTTCACATGGTATCGGACCCAACCAGCAATTCCCCTTGCCCCACCTACATACCACCCAACCTGTATGGACAATGGGCTCATCCTGCCCTAAAGAACACAAGCATACTAAGCCTACAATTCACAAACCACATAATGCTACACTTACTACACCCACTAATCCCACAAATAGTGTACATACCAACCCAATCATAACAGCTAAAATTAGGTGTGCTTTAATAAACGCGAGATCAATCAGGAACAAACCGAACACTATCCTAGGTCTCATTCTCGATTAAAAAAAAAAAAAAAAAAAAGAAAAAACTGGATATAATCTGCATCACCAAGACCTGGTTCCTTTTCGTCCCTCTAGTCCAGTCCCGGAACCATAGAGTTTAGAATCCCTTCCAGCAGCTTTGGAGACTGAAACACGTCATCGCTTTGATGACCTCTGTATAAATAGCCAAGGACCGCCCCTCTCCATCTTCTGTACTTCAGTCTCCAAAGCAGCTGGAGGCAGTTCTAAGCCCGAGACTGGGCTAGCTCAGCACAAATAAGCAGAGATAGGTGTTGATTTCGCGGAGTTTAAAGTTGCTGAATTGTTTCTGTTGTTTTCAGAACCGGTGCTGCTGTGGAAGGTGTTCCTGACTTGGCTCCCGGACAGAGGCTGTGTCTCTATCTCTCCTAATCTCTCTCTGTCTCTACCCCTTTGTTTTTTTCTTGTGTTCTGTTTTCCTTCCCTCTCTCTCTCTCCCCCCCCCCCCTTGCGGGGCTCATTGGAACCCGTCGCTGAAACGAGCATCTGGGGAAGTCAGCAGCACCGGATCCTCCTGTCTCCCGAACCCGCGTTAACGGGTGAGGAGCAGGAGATAGGCTCCCAGCGAAACTGACAGTCTGGGCCTCGCCGGAGCCAAAGCCGCAGTCCGGCTGAGCTCCGGCGCAGAGAGAGCCTCCTCCCGTCTGCTGCTGTGTACTCCGAGGAGGAGGGGGTTACAGAAGGTGAGAGTAAGGGGGATTAAAGCTTTCTCTTTAGCCTGGGGGGCCGGATTAGCACAACGGTGTGCAGTAGAAAGGCCAGCGGCATTGGTTTTCGGCGGGAAAACGCGGCGGTGGCCATTTTGAGCGCCGTGGTTTCTCGCTGAGGTTTTCGTTGCGATTTGAGGGGGTTTTGAGGCCTCGTTTTCTGGTTTGTTCAGTGGGAGGCAGGTAATCTGTTATTGGGGAGTCTGATTTCATTAAAAAAAAAAGGAACTTGGTGCAGCCTCGATCTGTAGCGGCTGGGTGAAAGCAGCTTACATTTTCCCTACGGGGGAGGCATTAGGCAAGATGCCAGCCAAGCCACGTTGCCTAGTGTGTGGCTCGCAGCGAGGCACGCTGTTAGAGTCTGGTGTGTGTGAGTTCTGTTCCCTCGAGGTGTTGGCGCGGGACAGGCCGCTGCCTAAGACCAGCGAGGAGGGGGCGTGTTGGAGTGCGCGGAGGCCTGCTCTTCCTAGGGGCTGGCGGAGGAGCCGGTAGCGGGACCCTCTTCGGAGGGGGGTTCCAGTGCTCAGGCCGTAGCTAACCAGCCGCTCGGAGCTTCAGGTATTCCTCCAGGCTTCTTTTCCCTGATGCAACAGGCCTTTGCGCTGTTGCAGCCGGCGAGGGCCGGATCTCCTCAGGTCCTTCGTGGCAGAAGCGACAGGGGCCTTCGGGGGAGGAGCCTGGCCAGCCTAAGCATGGTAAATTGAGTGAGGAGGACTTCGGTGAGACTGGGGACGAGGAGGTCCCGGGGGATTCCGATGAGGAGTTAGAAGAGGGAGAGTTACCTGATGTGGAACAGCAAAATAGAGTAGTCAGGGTATTTAGGAAGGAGGAGCTGCCTGCTCTAATTTCTGAAATGCTAAAGACGCTTAATATGCCCTCGGTGGCTCCGTCAGCGGACGAGATCTTGGAAGATCCGTTGTTGCAGGCAGTACGCACGTCCCAGCGGGTATTTCCAGTTCATAGGGTGTTCAAGAATATGATCCAGGAAGAGTGGGATGTGCCGGAGTCAGCCCTCAGAGGTTCTAGGGCAATAGCTCGTTTGTACCCGTTTTCAGATCAGGATAGGGAGCTCTTCCGCTCGCCTAAGGTGGATGCGGCAGTTTCCGCGGTTACAAAGAAGACAACGATCCCGGTTGAGGGGGCCGCGGCCTTGAAGGATGTACAGGACAGGAAATTGGACATTTTGTTGAAACAAGTCTTTGATATCAGTGCTCTTTCCCTGCAGGCCTCAATTGCGGGAGCATGGGTAGCGAGAGCCTCCTTGCGTTGGTCCCAACGGCTGCAGGGCGATCAGACCGCGGAATCCGTGGAAGAATTACCACGGTTGGAGTCTGGCACTGCATATTTGGCAGACATTCTTTATGACCTCATCAGGGGGTTAGCTAAGAGTATGGCGTCGGTGGTGGCGGCTCGGCGCTGTCTCTGGTTGCGAAACTGGGCGGTGGACGGTTCGTCTAAGGCTCGCCTCGGTAAGCTTCCTTTTAGGAGAAAGCTATTGTTCGGAGAGGATTTGGAAAAGGGTGAAGGATCTCGAGTCCAAGGGTGGTCGGCTTCCAGAAGATAAACCTAAGCTGGGCCGTGGTTCCTCGGGGGCCAGGGGGTCCCAACATGAGTTTCGTAGGTTCAGGCCCTCGTGTTTTGGACAGCCGCAGCGGGGAAGGTTTCCGGTGCGGAGTCGGGGTTTCCGGGGATTTCGGGGAGCAGGTAGAGGGTTTGCTTCCTTTCAGTCCTCGGCGACAAAGAAGTCACAGTGATATGAGGGGGGCTCAGGCAGCGGTAGTGCCCGTGGGAGGAAGGTTGTGGGAATTTTACCCTGCCTGGGTCCGTATTACGACCGACGAGTGGGTCTTAGAGGTCGTGGGAGAGGGCTATGCGTTGGAGCTCCACCGACCCGTGTTAGATTCCTTTGTTCACTCTCCCTGCAAGGCTCGGACCAGGGTCCGAGCGGTCGCCCAGACGCTTCAGCGCCTTCTGCAGCTCCGGGCGGTGGTACCCGTTCCTCCCGATCAGGTCGGTTTTGGTCGGTACTCGATTTATTTCGTGGTGCCAAAGAAGGAGGGCGCGTATCGTCCAATTCTCGATTTAAAGAGGGTGAATCGGTGTCTCCAGGTTACCCATTTCCGTATGGAAACGTTGCGTTCCGTGATTGCGGCAGTCCGAAAGGGGGAGTTCTTGACGTTGCTGGATCTTACAGAGGCTTATCTGCATATTCCGATCCGGCAGGAGCATCAAAAGTTTCTGCGGTTTGCGGTGCCCATGGGGCACTTTCAGTTTCAAGCGATGCCATTCGGTCTGGCGACAGCTCCTCGAGTGTTCACCAAGATTATGGTAGTGGTAGCGGTGTCGCTTCGGAAAGAGGGGGTGCTGGTGCACCCGTACCTGGACGATTGGTTGATTCGAGCAAAGTCAAGGGAAGAAAGTGTGGCGGCCACTGCCCGGGTGGTGCAGGTGTTAGAGAGCTTGGGCTGGGTGGTGAACCACGCAAAAAGCAGGCTCGTGCCCTCGCAGTCCCTGGAATACTTGGGGGCGTGTTTCGAGACGCAGATAGGGGCGTCTTCCTCCCGGGGCCCTGGGTTCACGGTTTAAGGGTGCTGCTGAGGCGGTTTCTAGCTCAGCATTCGCAACCTTTTCACATGGTATCGGACCCAACCAGCAATTCCCCTTGCCCCACCTACATACCACCCAACCTGTATGGACAATGGGCTCATCCTGCCCTAAAGAACACAAGCATACTAAGCCTACAATTCACAAACCACATAATGCTACACTTACTACACCCACTAATCCCACAAATAGTGTACATACCAACCCAATCATAACAGCTAAAATTAGGTGTGCTTTAATAAACGCGAGATCAATCAGGAACAAACCGAACACTATCCTAGGTCTCATTCTCAATTAAAAAAACAAAACAAAAAAGAAAAAACTGGATATAATCTGCATCACCAAGACCTGGTTAGATAACTCAGACCAGGTAATATTAAACCAAGTAACCCCTACAGACTACTCAGCATTCAGTTGCATCAGAGAACAAAAGAGAGGAGGAGGTGTGCTAATACTGGCCAGAAAGGAATACAGATTTAAAAACCATCTCTAGCACTAATACAATTGAATCCAACACAATCACCATAGCTAACAAGTGTCTCCCTCACCTACAGGCCTCCTGGAGCCACAACTGAACATCTCTCCACGGTACTTGAAGCAATATGTGCACATAACACAAAACATAAACCCCTCATTGTACTAGGAGACTATAACTTGACCTCCGCACCCACCAAGGAAGCTGCAACATTCTTAAAAGCCATGGAGTCACTAAAATATAGCCAATCAACGCCCCAACGCACGAGCATGGCACAACACTAGATATGGTCTTTATTCCAATGCACGTGGTGGAACAGGGCAAGGCCACAACACCAACAATCACACCAGTCCCTTGGTCAGATCATCACGTGATAGAATTCACCCTGACCCTAAACAATTCCACCCAACACATAGAAGTTGAGAGTATAACCAGGCGATAAAAAGCCTTCAATAAAGACTCATTCATAGATGAAATCATCCCACAACTACAGCAAGAATGCAATACCCTTGACCTAAGCATAGAGAAATGGAACTCCATAATATCTAATGCAGCATCAGCCCCTACGAGTATAAAACCACAAGCACGAAGGAGACTCAACACCCCATGGTACTCAAATGATATCAGAGATGCAAAGTGTACTCGCCGAAGACTGGAGAGAAAATGGAGGCGGAACAAATAGCATAACTCCCTGACTCTATATAGAGCCAAGCTACTGGAATATAACAATCTGATAAATGAGCGCAAACAGCAGCACCACACCAACCTAATCATGAAATCTGTCAACAAACTGAGAGAACTCTTTAGCATTGTCCAAAAGTTCACTAGGGACACCATGCAGCACTGTACCCACCATCTTGACCCACAGGAATTTGTGGACTACATGAGAGCGAAAAACACTACCCAGACATGCTCCATCACACTACAAACAGATGTCCATGAAATGAAAGAGCAACATCATACCTGGGAGGATTTCAGCATACCATCAAGACATCAAGTAGAGGACATAATACATGGGCTCAACACAACAACCTCACCGTCGGACCCTTGCCCAGTGGCTTGGATAAAAGTCACAAGAAACCAGCTCTCCCAGCACATTCACAAAATCATCAAAGATTCACTCCATCAAGGACACATGCTGCAATCCCTCAAGCACCTCATGATACGACCGATACAGAAAAGCAACACCCTAAGCCCATCTGAACCACAATCAGACCGTCCCATCTCCAGCCTCCCATTCCTTGAGAAAAATTGTTGAAAAGACAGTGCAAAAACAACTTCAGGACCACATTGACATGAATGCCCCACTGGACATCCATCAGCATGGCTTTAAACCCCAGCACGGTGTGGAAATGCTACTCACTTCACTCTTTGACAACCTCATAAGAGGTATAGATAATATAAAAAATGGATTCCTGCTAGTGTTCATAGACATTTTGGCAGCCTTTGACACAGTGTCCCACGCCAGACTACTGCAGCGCCTGCAACAGATAGGACTACTCAAGAACACTCTGAAATGGTTCACCTCATACCTGGAAGATCCAACACAACAAGTCAAATGCACCCAAAAGAAATCATTGCAGTTCCCCATCACGCAGGGAATACCTTAGGGATCAGTCCTGTCATCAATGCTCTTCAATATTTACATCCAACCCATATGCAACATCATCAAATGACACAAACTCCACTATCACATCTATGCTGACGACATCATGGTGTATGCTCCAATCAACCTACTAGCACCTAACACCACAACAATAGCCAAATGCCTCGAAGACATGAATGTCTGGCTCACAGCCAATAACCTGAAGGTCAACTACGATAAAACTGAGACAGTGTTTGTCACCAGGAACCCTACCTTCATTCCACCACAGAATATCAGCATTCTAAACAAACTCATAGTAGTCAAAGATGAAGTTAAGTATCTGGGCATCACAATGGACAGAGCTCTGAACCTGAAATCTCATATCGCCAAAACCGCAAACAAGGCCTATCAACGTTTGAGGACCATAAGAAAGATCAAACCACTACTCCGCCAGGACCACTTCTGCACAGTGTGCCAAGCACTCATCACACCTCTGCTTGATTACGGAAATTTGTTATATCAAGGCCTCCCCCAGCAGACCCTACACCCACTCCAAATGGTGCAAAACACTACAGCACGCATCATAACCGACACTCCAAGATCAGAACACATCACCTCCATCTTACAGCAACTACACTGGCTCCCAATGGTGGCCAGAGCAAAATTTAAAACCATCTTGATTATCTTCAAAATCATCCACCATCTCCCGGCAGATGCACTACAAGAAATTATAACAAGGAACATCTGTAATAGACCAAGAAGGAACAATAATGACAACATGATCAGCACACCTGCAGGATACCACAAGACTAAACAAAATACGTCAAGAAGAGCTCCATCACTACTGGCATCCACACTATGGAACTCCCTCCCAATGAGCCTAAGGGCATTAGAAGACATCACAGACATCCGCAAGGCCCTTAAAACCCTGCTCTTTACAGAAACCTATGAGCAGATAGACAACAGTCCCCACCCGAGCGGTATTGCAACGAAACCACGCACGCAAACTCAATACCCAATCAACCCAACTAGACTCACAAAAGCACCCTCATGCTAAATGTAACCCTCCCAATTGTGATGTCTTAATGTTGTTAAATACCCTCATGTTAAATGTTGTAAAGCACCCAAGTGTTAAATGTAACCCCAATTGTGATGTGATGTAACCACTTTGATTGTAGGATAAGGTGGTATACAATTCTGTCTAAATAAATAACAGGAAGAGGAGGTGAGAATGCGAGCTGCAGACGATGGAGTTGGGAAAGGGGAAGACCAGCAAAGGAGACATTACAATAATCAATACGGGAAACAACAAGAGACAAAAGGAGAGTGGTTAAGAAGGATGACGTAAGGAAGGGACAGACAGCAGCGCACAGCTGATGGAGGCAAAAGAGACAGAGGAGATATGATCTGAGAAGGAGAGGGAGGAATCGAGAACAACACCAAAGTAACAGAACGAGGACACCAAGGGAATGGCGGTGGAAGCAAGTGAGGGTCCAGAGACGGGGATGGGGACCCAAAAGTAACCCATGTGGCGGTGGACTTGAGGGGATTGAACTGAAGAAAGTTAGCAGACATCCAGTCAGAGATAGAAGACAGACAAGTGTTGAGGGGTGTAATATCAGGAGCAGCCGGAGTGGTGCGGTAGAGGAGGAGGATATTGTTTGCATAATATGTGGAGATACCAGCCTGCTGAAAAAAGTTGTCATCTGCATAGGTCAAAGATCTATCCATATGGATATTTAAGTCCTCCAAAACTATAAGAAATCCCGGCAAAAGACTTGGCCTTTTGTCACTGATTTCAGATCTCTCCTACCCATCTATGAGATTAATTATAGTCCAGTAAAATGGATCCTCAAGGTTGTTCCAGCTGTTGTTTCTTGTCCCCACCCTCACTAACATCTCTTCCATGTAGGACCATATCACATTAGAAATGCATCCTGTGCAACTAATGAATCTGGAGCCCCCCTCCACTCAGCTACATTTAGTAACTCACTCTTTTTGAGCTTTCTAGAAGCCCAATGATATCAGTGCCCCTTCTGTACTTGCACTCTTTGTGGCCGCACTGCTTGCACAGCTCTTGGTATGGCTCTGCTTCCATGTTCCCAGAGAGAAAAGCCAGCCAGTAGCAAGATGGTGGACATGTTTCCAAAGAGGGTGTAGCGGAAGGGAGATTTTACCTTGGTGTGTGCCCATTAGTATGCCATTGAAGACGATTAAGGACTGCAGTGGAAGAATGTGTGTTGAGTATGCTGTGACTTTTGATTGTCTTGTTTGGCTGTTATGGGGTATGTGGTCTTCAGGAGTCTGTTACTGCTGTAGCAATGGAGGTTGGTGTGTGTTCGCTTATTCTGGTAGTCCTGGGGCAGGGGTGTCATATCATGCAGTTTGTTTATTTTGTAGTATTTAGCTTTCTCCTTTCCAGTAAAGTTACATTCAGGTGCAAGAGGCATTTCCTTGTCCCCAGAGGGCTTACAGTCCAATGCAGCAAGCTAGTGGGGGGCTTTACGAGTCCATAGCGTCATGTTTAAGCACACTTTACGATCCTTTAAATGCAGAAAATATACATAAACGCCAACAGAAAAACCAGCGCCCAACTAATGCCACGCGTATTTAAATCTATTTAAATGATTTTAATTATTTAATTATATTTTAATCAACTGGTCTGGTACAGTATGTGCCAATTTTTACTGCTGGGTCTGAGTAGATGTTAACCTCTAACGTGTGCCCCAATAGTATTTTGATGGCACTGGGTGCTTTCCCTGATGCCTAGACCGTTTTCTCCTAAGATGATCAGGCATCGGGGAAAAGCCTCTGATGCCACCAAAATATTGTCGGGGGCTATGCCTGACAAAAAAAGAATCCATGGTGGCCCAGTGGCCTCCCCCGACAGTATTTTGATAGCATCGGGGACGATTGAGACATTGGGAAATGCCCCCCATGCCATCAAAACACTGTCAGGGGCCGGTGCTCTGACAGAAAGTAAGCACCTGGTATCCTAGTGGCCATTGTACCCCCACCCCCATCCCCAAGTAAAATAAAAGTAAAATCCTGGTAGTCTAGCAGCCCTTGAACCCCCACCCCCCAACCCAAAATAAAATAAAAGTAAATCCTGGTGGTCTAGCAGCCCTTGAACCCCCCACCCTCCAACCCAAAGTAAAAGAGAAGTAAAGTAAAATTGCCTAGTGGTTTAGCAGCCCTTGAACCCCTCACCCCCTAACCAAAAGTATTGCATATCAATATTTTGATGGCATCGGGGATTTTTCCCGATGCCGCGGTCCCTGATGCCATCAAAATACTGTCGGGGCTGATATGCAAATCAGCCACGCGGTGCCCAGAGAGCAAGCTAAACTAGCACAGACTTGTGCGCATGTGTTGGCTTGCTCTCCCAATTTTAACGCTGTGGTGGCTCAATTGCATGTGCATGGTTACTGTGGCGGACATTTGCATACCTTATCCTTCCTGGATCACACATTAAAATGTGTGCGTTGTCAGGAAAGTTAAAAAAAAAAAATCGATCCAGCGTGGGTTTAACACCGGCTTTCTGCATCAGCCTGTAAGTTTGTACCTGAGGCAGTGAAAGGTTAAGTGACTTGTCCAAGGCCACAAGGCATGTCGGTGGGATTTGAACCCTGATCTTTTTAGTCCCCAGCTATGGCCCTAACCACTAGCGGCTATTCCATTCTATACCTCAGGAGCACAGGAGCAAAGTTCTTGGTGAATAATGGATCACACCTTATAATTAAATCTGATACGTTAACACCAAGCCTATAAATTCAAAGGATTTGATGGTATGATTTTATTATGGAAAAGGAATTGGACTTATTTACAAGCACTAAGATCTTGGATGTTTGCATGCATTATATACCAGTGGGCGCATCCATCTCTGGATCTGATGGCTATGTCAGCCAACTCCAAGATAAGTGCTGCCTTCAGCCGTCAGAAGGAGCCAGGATCTCAAGACCTCGATACCCTAGTCCAGCCCTGGCCTCTAGCCCAGCTCCTATACATCTTTCCACCCTGACCAATGATTGGCTGTGTCCTGCGTCGCATAGGGTCTCACTCCAGCTGGATTATCCTGG
This sequence comes from Ichthyophis bannanicus, assembly GCA_033557465.1. Lineage (NCBI taxonomy): Eukaryota > Metazoa > Chordata > Amphibia > Gymnophiona > Ichthyophiidae > Ichthyophis > Ichthyophis bannanicus. The sequence goes on along the minus strand of CM066034.1, from coordinate 521,540,430 downwards.
TGCTGCTGGACTGGCCCCGTTGTCCTTGGTATGCCAACCTGGTTCAGTTACTGGTGGCAGTGCCCCTCCCACTCGGGTCAAGCAAAGGGCCCCTTTGACAAGGTCTGATCATCCTGGACGATCCTGCTGCCTACTTGCTCATGGCCTGGATCTTGAAAGGTGTTATTTAGCCCGCAAAGGTTACTCTCCTTTGGTAGTAGCTACCTTGCTACAGGCATGTTGACCCCTCAACTTCTTGGGTGTACGCCCATGTATAGCACTTCTTTACTTCCTGGTGCTCCCAGAGGACTTTGTCACTATGGAAGGTGCTGGTGCCAGACCATCTCTCCTTCCTTCAGAGCGGTTTCGATAAAGGCCTTGCCATGAATTCTCTGACAGTATAGATTGCTGCCTTGACATGTTTAAGGGGACCCATCCGTGGATGTTCCCTCACCTCTCATGTGGATATTGGCTGCTTTTTACAGGGAGTTTGTACGCTCCGGCCTCCCATTCGATCTCTTGTGCCTTCTTGGGGTCTCTCCTTGGTTCTTCGCACTCTCACGTGCCCACCTTTTGAGCCCTTATGCAGGGCCACTCTGAAGGATCTGACACTCAACTATACTTCTTGTTGCTGTTACTTCAGCTCATCCTCTTTCTGAGCTTCAGGCTCTCATATGCTGGGACCCTTTTCTGTCCTTTTCCCCAGAAGGGGTTACTATTAGGACAGTTCCCTCCTCCTTGCTGAAGGTTCTCTCTAATTTTCATGTGAATCAGTCCATCTCGCTCCCCTCATTTTTGAAGGAGCAGTGTTCCGAGTATGATTAGTACCTTAATTTTCTTGATGTAGGCAGGGCTTTACACTGCTGTCTCAAGGTTATCAATGCGTTCCATCTCACTGTCCGCTTGTTTGTCATGATTTCCGGGCCTTGCAAAGGTTGCGCCGCCTCTAAGGCTACTGTCACACGGTGGATTAAAAAGGCCATTGAGTCGGCCTATATCTTGCAAGATAAGCCGGTACCCAATGGACTTCGGGCCAATTCGACGCGAGCTCAGGCAGCTTCTTGAGCGGAACGGTCACACATAGTCCATCTGGATATTTGCAGGGTGGTGAACTGGTTCTCCTTGTCTACTTTTTCCTGGCACTATTGCTTGGATCTCTAAGCCAGGGAAGCAGCTCACTTTGGAGCCTTTATTTTGGGAACAGCTGTATCTTCCCACCCTGGAGTGGAGTAGCTTTGGTACTTCCCACTAGTCTGGACTGATCTAGCAGGATGACTTGGAAGGAGAAATTTCACTTACTGTTAATTTCTTTTCCTGGCATCCTGCTAGACCAGTCCGGGACCCACTCCCCTGCTCACTGTTCTGGGAACTAGCTTTGCCTTTGCTTAAGCTTTGATTCTGTATGTCTGTCGACCAGCCTCCAGCTGTTCTCTGCTGGTTATACCTCGACAGCCTTGCGGCCTTGTATATAGTTTACTTCATACTCTAATATTTTTTGTCTGGTTCTGCCTTCTCATTGTGCTATTTCTGAAGTACTCATGCTCTGCAAGTGGCATATTGAAGCTGACTCCTAGGTATTCCAGATTTACCTGTGGTGATGTCACTAAAGCTTCTAGTTTTTTCTCTTGTCTTTATCATCTGCTGGCAGGGGGAAGTAACCCATTAGTCTGAACTGGTCTATCAGGATTCCAGGAAAGGAAGGCCTACTTTAAATTTTTAATCCACATTCTGCAGCCGGGTTAATTTTTGCATATTTCAGGAAAATTGTACCCGTCTTATTCAATATGTTCTAATAGTGATTTTCCTTCTGCTATGGTCATGTATTATATACCATTTGATAGGAATATTTAGTCAGAATTTTGGATCCCGAGAGTTTTGGGCTCGGCCTGGAAAGGGTTAACGGTAAGTGAAATTTCTCCTTTTCTCTCTGAAATGTTCAGTTCAGTTTGTTCCTTGGATCTTTCTCCTGCCTGATTACTGATATTCTGGTGGGTTAAACTGAATGAGAACCTGGGGACAAAACAGGGGTCTCTGATTATTAATACTTCCTTAGCACAAAGGGTTTATTCTGGGACCCTTAAATGAGTTATGGTGCAGCTGGCTTTGAAAAATGATAACTTAGATCCATGAATTCTGAATAACTTTCATCTAATTTCAAATTTGCCAGCTTTAAGCAAGATGTCTGAGATGATGATCCTGATTCATCTCCAAAACGTCTAGATAAACCTTTCTGTTTTTGGAAGTTCATTAATGTGGATTTTGTTAAGAACATTGTACCATATCATAGTCTGTTTTGGTATTTGATACCTTGTTCTACAATCATGTGGGTGCGACAGTTTGATATTGATGGACGTTTTAGACATATCAGCCACATCTTAGTCTTCCTTTCTACTCTGATTCCGTAGTTGAAGGCTCTTGGAATTGGTAGAAAAGTGATTTGTCTCAAGTTTTGCTAAAAGAACACAAGTTCAAGTTAGTCATCCCATCTCCTCTTGGAAGGAGCTGTTTTGAGGTCTTACAAGGGTCAGTACTTTCGGCAGTTTTAATTAATATTCTTAAACAGCAGTTGGGTGCAGTTCTACAAGCTTTGTATGTATGATATCATCAGGGATGGTATTAAGGGTAATGGGTGCCCTAGGCAAACCTGCAGCCTTACCCCTCCACCCCCGCCAAGATTTTCATACTTGAACTCTACAATTACAATCATCAAAACACCACCCCTTCCACCAGAGTCCTGCAAAAATGTATGATTGGACATCCTACTTTTAAATATTAAACTTTTTTTGTATGCATGCACCCACTCTCACTGCAGGTAAAATAATGTGTTGATGGCTATTTGAGTTTCTGTGGCTGCTGGGATCTAACATAAACATAGTAACATAGAATATGAGCAGATAAAGACCAGCATGATCCATCTAGTCTGCCCAACAAGGTGGCAAGAAAAGTTGCACCTGCCGCTCCGTGCAGGTCACCCCTCCACTTGCCTTCGTTTAGGGGTGTACCAACTGCTCCATGTAGATCACCCCTATTTGTTGAAATATAAGTTATGTTTATTTTGATTTTATCCTGTTGCTATAAAGGGATCCACAGTGTCTGTCCCATGCCATTTTGAATTCTGTCACTGTATTTGCCCCCACCACTTCCATCGGGTGGGCATTCCAAGCATCCATCACCCTTTCACTGAAAAAGTATTTCCTGACATTGCCTCTCTGTTTACCCCCTTGCAGCTTCATGTTATGTCCTCTAGTTTTACAGCTTCCCCGTCTTTGGAAGAGGTTTGTTTATTCATTAATACTCTTTAAGTATTTAAAGGTCTGTATCATATCTCCCCTGTCCCTCATCTCCTCCAGAGTGTACATGTTTAGGTCTTCAAGTCTCTTCTCATACTTCTTCTGACGCAGGCTCCAAATCATTTTGGTTTCCTGTCTCTGAACCCTTTTCAGTCCTTTTATATCCTTTACGAGAACGGTCTGCAAAACTGCACACAATATTCCAAGTGAAGCCTCACCAGTGACTTGTACAGTGGCATTAGTACCTCTTCCTTTCTGCTGGTAATTCCTCTTGTATGCAACCCAGCATCCTTCTGGCTTTTGCTATCACCTTGTCACACTGTTTCGCCACCTTGAAATCCTCAGAAATAATTACTGCAAGGTCCTTCTGGTCCTTGTACACCATCCTCTCGCCCCCTATCACATACAATTCCCTTGGATTTCTGCTTTCCAAGTGCATAACACTGCACTTCTTCACATTCAGTCTTAACTGCCAAGCATTAGACCATTCTTCCAGCTTTTGTAGATCTTTCCTGATGTCCTCCACTCCCTCAGGGAAGTCTACTCTGTTGCAAATTTTCGTGTCATCTGCAAAAAGACAGACTTTTCCATTCAGTTCTTCAGCAATATCACTCACAAATACATTGAACAGTGCCAGCCCCAGGATCAAACCTTGGGGCACACCACTAATCACCTTCCTTTCATCCAAGTGAGTTCCGTTAACCATCACCTTCTGTTGTCGCAGTCTACCAATTTCTGATCCAGTTCATCACCTTGGGATCCATCCCCCAAGCTGTTGAGTTTACTGATGTCTCCTATGAGAAACAGGATCTAATGTTCTGCTTTGTCTACTGCTGCCTTTTGTTGCCACCCCCCCTCCCCCACCTTGGAAACTGCTGCCCTAGGCAACCGCCTTGTCACACCTGATAGTTGGGCTAGCCTTAGATATCTGCTTTATACTGGCAATTTTTTGCCTGTTGGTACCACATTTAACCATTGCATTGTTGGTTTCCTCACCAGTGATGATGGCTTCCCATTCTTGGATGAGATGGAATAAATTGATCATCAGTTTTCAAAAGACAATTCTTTGGGGTACATTTGTCCAACACCTCTTCTCTTAATAAGTGAATTAGCACTATTTCCAGTTGAAGCTCCAGTTCCTCTTTTTGCAAAAGTGAAATTTCAAAGTTATGTTAGATTCTGGGTTGATTATGAAAAAAATAAATTTGAGCCAGAGATGCTTTTTTTCTTATTGTGGTTGGTATGGTGATACTTTTTTTTAATTCCAGAGAATAATTGTCAAACAGTATTGCATTCCCACCCAATTACACATATAGAATTATTTATTAGTATTAGGCTATATTTATATACCGCTTTTCACAAAGGTCAAAGCAGTTTATAGAGAGCTTCAACTATACAAACGTTTATTTAACATTTTTTATATACTGCCTTTCAGATTCTCAAGGCGGTTTACATAGAACAGAACTTTGTTTACATAAAACGCTATTTCAAAACTATATACAAGAGATGTTAACAGTGGTAACATTTAACAATTTAACAATTTACATTGAAATAGGCAACTTTGTACATTAAATAAAGAACGGGGTGGGGGGTGTAATTCACTTCATTTGGGTGCTTCATGGTGGTTTTTAGAAGTTTTACAATTCAAAATGCTGCTCATTGGGTGCAGAAGGAGGAAATATTCTACATTTGAAAGTCTTCCTTCGGCTCATGATGAGCTTTGGATCAGATTTCAAGTGTTGGCTTTGACTTGTAAATGTGTGTAGGGAGAAGCTCAGCCTTGTCTTATAGGATTTGATGAATTTGCAAGGTGTGTGTGTGGATGGATGTTAAGGGCAACAAATATTTTTATTCCCATTGCGAGTACTAATCACTTGGCTATAATTGGCTATATATGGACCAACTTGGATTCAAACAAATACAAGATGCTACACAAAACAAAGGAAACATTCTAGACATGGTATTTATACACAAGAATGACCAGCAAGATGGAGACACTGAATAAACACCACAAATAACTCAAGTCCCATGGTCTGACCACCACCTGATAAAATTCACCATATACGACTTACCCACCATACCTAGCAAATCCCCAATGGGATCAAGGACACAACCCGGAAGGAAGTTCCAAAAATTCAACAAAGAAGCACTAATAAACTCCATCACAACTCACCTAAATACTGACAACACTGACCTAGAAACCCTAATAAACTAATGGAACGAAGGGATCGAATCAATCTCCGAACTAAAGACAAAAACACTAAACAATGCAAAAACTAAAACCAAAACCGAGCCATGGTACTCAACAACACTAAACAAAATGAAGAAAAACCTAAGGAAACTAGAAAAAAAATGGAGACGGAAGAAGACCCCTGAACACAAAACAGAATACTTAACGCTCCTCTCAAAATACAAATCCGAAATCAACCTTGCAAAAAAAAACCCCATCATACCAACATACTCAAGGCACTGAACAGACCAAGAGAACTATTTGAACTCGTCAAATCCCTCACCAAAACTTCCCATGAAGATAACCCCAACCGACACTATTAAAGCACAAACATTGGCTGACCACTATGCCAGCAAGCTTTAACCCACCATCAACCGGACACCCCACCCTAAACTGTACCGCTAACCACTCATCTCAACAAGACACACAAACTCGTACAAGAACAAGAAATGGAACGCATTCCATGAGATGGAAGACAAGCAAATAATAAACATAATTACGAACCTAAACACTACAACCTCCCCACTAGATCTCTGCCAGCAGCCCTGGCTCAAGGCAACAAAACAAGAAGTTGCCTAATACATCACACACATAGTAAACCCATCACTCCAACAAGGAGTCATGCCAGCAGAACTCAAAAAATCCCTCATAAGACCCATACTAAAAAACAAAACTTTAGAAAAGAATAACCCAGCTTCTTACCGATCAATCTCAAGTATATCATTCTTAGCCAAAATTATTGAAAAAGCAGTACAGCAGCAATTACAGGACCACGTTGACACCATGAACGCACTCTCGATGAGCAACAATACAGATTCCGCCAACACCATGGTGTCGAAACCTTACTACTGGTTCTACTAAATAGACTGATCAAAGGCTTGGAAGATAAAAAGATGTACATTCTAATATTCATTGATATATCTGCTGCATTCGATACAGTAAACCACAGAACCCTCATCAATAGGCTGGAATCCATAGGAATAACAGGAACCCCCTAAACTGGTTCATATCCTATATAACAAACAGAATGCAACAAGTCCAATTCAATAAGGAGAAAGCGAAGCCGTTCTCCCAAACCCAGGGAATACCACAAGGCTCAGCATTGTCCTCCTTACTGTTCAACCTATACATAAAACCGGTCTGCACAATTTTTCAGAAGCACAAGGTCACTTACCACATTTATGCAGATGACATTATGATTTACACCAAACTGGACTCGACCAATCCAAATTACAACCATCTAGAGGAATGCCTTAATGAAATGCAAACCTGGCTACATCCAAAACAATATGTCCATAAACCACAAGAAAACAGAAGTAATGTACATCTCCAAAAAAACAGACTTCAACCCTCCATCAACAGTTACCATGAACAACACCACCTACAACATAAAGAATGAAATAAAATACCTAGGAGTAATTGTGAGACCATGCCGGTCCTAGGCGGTTGCCTAGACCCGGGATAGCCTGGAGTTGTGGTAAATAAAGGACACTGTAGTCGTGATCCAAATGAAATTAAAGTTGGGTTTTATTCCCCTTCCCTTGAGGAATGTCGTAGAATAAGGGACAACATAGAGAACGGTTGTTTTCACCAGGGTAAAGGATGTTTAACCAATAATAATCATGCTTCTTTCCAGCAATAAAGTCCAACACTTTTCAATGTGCAAAATACAGTTTCTTTCTTGTTCTTTTCCTTTAACAAAGGCTCTCTATATCATCAGTCATGCATACAGCACATTCCATGGGTTCAAGGATATTTTCTGAGCCAGCGATGGCGAACCTATGGCACGCGTGCCAGCTGTGGCACGCGAAGGCCTTGCAGCTGGCACGCGGGAAGGTCCGCCATCGAAAAAAAAACAACAACCCTGTCTGCTGCCGTTGTCGGGGCCGCCGCGGCAGAATCGAGCGTGCCGCGGGGCCCCCCTGTACCCGGCACAGCCTCTTCTCCCCGTAGCAGCTCTCACTGTGGAGCTGCAGTCAACGCGCCGGCTTGCAGAGCGCGATGGGAAGAGTTTCCCTTTCGCGACTCTGTTAAGCCGCGGGGGCTGATGGGAACTTCCCATCAGCCCCCGCGGGCTTAACAGAGCAGCGAGGGAAAAAAAAACTCTTCCCTCGCGCTCTGCAAGCCGGCGCGTCTGACTGCAGCTCCAACGAGAGAGCTGCTACAGGGAGGAGAGGCTGTGCCGGGTACAGGGGGCCCCGCGGCACGCTCGATTCTGCCGCGGCGGCCCCGACAGCGGCAGCAGACAGGTTTTCTTTTTTTTTTAATTTTCCCTGGGCTGGGCTGGGCTGGGCTGGGGGGTGGGGGGGTGGGGGTTAGGAGTGGTGATGGGCTGGGCTGGGCTGGGCTGGGGGGCTTAGGAGTGGTGATGGGCTGGGCTGGGATGGGCTGGGGGGGGGGTTAGGAGTGGTGATTGGCTGGGCTGGGCTGGGGGGGGTTAGGAGTAGTGATGGGCTGGGCTGGGCCTTGGGGGGTGTTAGGAGTGTTAGTAGTGATGGGCTGGGGTGGGGGGGTTAGGAGTGGTGATGGGCACTGGGCTGGGGGGTTAGGAGTGGTGATGGACACTGGGCTGGCTGGGGGGGGGTTAGGAGTGGTGATGGGCACTGGGCTGGCTGGGGGGGGTAGGAGTGGTGATGGGCGCTGGGCTGGGGGGGGTAGGAGTGGTGATGGGCGCTGGGGGGGGTTAGGAGTGGTGATAGGCGCTGGGGGGGCTTAAACTAAAAATTGAGTGATGGGGGATTAGGACTGGGAGTGGGCTGATGGGGAGGTTAGGACTGGAAATGGGCTGGTGGGATTAGGACTGGGAGTGGGCTATGGGGGGCTAGGACTGGTAATGGGTTGGGGGGGTTGCTAGGACTGGAAATGGGCTGAGTGGAAGGGGGCTTGAACTGCAAATAGCTGTTGGGGATGGGGCTTGGAATGGAAATGGGCTGAGGGGAAGTGGGGGGCTTGAACTGCAAATAGCTGATGGGGACGGGGCTTGGAATGGAAATGGGCTGAGGGGAAGTGGGGGGCTTGAAGAAGGGAATGGATGCTGGGTGAGACTGGAACTAGAAGGGAGCTGATGTTGGGGGAGGATTAGAATGGGATGGAGCTGGGAGAGTGAAATGGAGAGGGGAAAAATATTTTGTGTAGGAGGGATGAAAAATCTACAATTGGCCAGGTATTGGGAGAGTAATTGGGGATTGAGGATGGAGGGGTAAAATTTGTGTGGATGAAATAGGAATGAGGAAAGAGCAAAAGGAGAAAGATTAGTATGTTAAAGCAGATGTAGAGAGAGAGAGAATGGAAAAAAAAACTAGAAGAGAGAAGAAAGGACAAATGGACAGCAGACGTTGGAGAGTTTGAACAAAACATGAAGCACCCAGAAGAAAATGGCTGGACCAATTGCAACTGAAAAAAAATGCACAAACGGTAGAACGATATCTCTTTATTTTGAATTTATTAACTGGAATATGTCAGCTCTGGGAAATGTGCATCATTAACATCTGCGCTTTGTTTGGTACAAGAGGAAATTCCTATTTGACGTTGCCACTTGTTCTCTTTCCCCAGTATTCACTGAAATGTATTGGTTTAATATTTGCAGTGTTGCCTTTTGATAGGCTAGGGTATGGTGCTTTGTGAGTCCTGGTAATGCTGTCAGGATACGGCGGGTTTGCTATGGGTTCTAAATGGGCAGCGTTTGTAGTAGTTCCTAATGTGCCTGGCGGTTGGCACTGGATTATAGTAATGTAGAAATCTTTTAGTCTTTCTTTATCCATACACTCATTAAGAGACATGTTTACTAAAAGTTAGTGTATGGTAACATTATGCAAATATTTATGCAAATAAGACCACTTATGCAAATGACGTGCTGGCACTTTGAGGAAATTCTTTGGTTTTGTGCGGCAGTTTGGGCACTCGGGCTCAAAAAGGTTAGCCATCACTGTTCTGAGCTATTGCTCTCCCATTGCATAGGGCTAAGACCTGTCCCTGTATAAGGACACTGAGCCCCTATGAAGCTGCTCTCTGTGTCTTGCTCTGGGGAAACCTCAGTTGCCACCAGTGGGAGCGGCTTTTGTATGTCCCAGATATCAGGAGCTGTGCTGGGGATTTCTTCCCACGGCTTGGGCCAATAAGAGTTCCCTTGCTGGTTATAAGCCTGGCTTCTATCCGGAGACTCCCTTTTCTCCCCTTAGTAAAAACAGGGTACTTATCTTTTCTTTTGGAGAAGATGATCTCAAACCCCTCTGCCTTCCAGCCAAGGCTTTCTTTCTGCCCTGCAGCCTGCTCTTCTGTGGGAACCCTGGTTACGATGTCTGGCTGAGGGAAACTCACTTCCTGCTTCCCATGTGCTTCTTTGGAGGTGACCTCTGCCTTCTGTTAACTGGACAGTTTGCCTTGGTGTGAGGACCCCTCTGGCTGGGAAGACCTTGCTGCAGTTTTGCTTATCCCACCTGGGTTTGCCAGCCTGCCTTTCTCCAGCCCTGGTCCTCCAAGGTAACGTGTCTTCCTGCAATTGCTTGGGATTTCTACTCTCACCTTCTCTCCAAGCCTGCCTGAAACAGCAGTCCGAGTTCCTTTGGTCTCTGCTTTCCTCCTGGCATTCAAGCTCCGGCTCCAGCCCTAATCCAGGCTCCAGCTTCCACTGCCAATGCTCATTCTGCTGCTTCCAACTATCTTCCTCCTCCTTGTTCTCCCTCTGTGAGATTTCCCACCTGCTTTTATCTCTCACTCCTCTAACGTGGAACGTGAGTCTGAGTCCAGGTGAGCCTGATTGGCACTCTCAATTCTTACTGCGTCACTACAACCCTGTGGAAAGTTTGTTTTCCTTTTCCTGCCTCTCTGCACTGTGAATGCTGCAAACTGCACCCGTGGCTGCAAGGTAAGCTCTTCTTCCTTTTCATTTCTTACTATTTCAGGATCTGTGTTTTCTAACTCCTGACAGGTAAGCCCTTCCTCCACATTGTCCTTTAATGTTTCAGGCTTAGTGCTGTCTAGCTCCTGACAAGTAAGTTCTTCCTTTGCATTGTTCTTTAATGTTTCAGGCCTAGTGCTGTCTAGCTCCTGACAAGTAAGCTCTTCCTCTGCACTACCCTTTAATATTCCAGGTTTTGTGCTGTCTACCTCATGACATAATACTCGACAAAAACCTAAGGATGGAGAAACATCTTCGTTTGCTTAACCACGCAATATTCCATAAACTAAGGATCCTCCAACCTTTACGCAACATCATCGAACACTCTGATTTCAGAACAGTAGCACAAGCACTCATAACACCCCACCTAGATTACTGTAACGCCATTCTCCAAGGGTTGCCTAAAAAAACCCCTTAACATTCTACAATTGGCCCAAAACGTCACAGCCAGGATTATCCTCAAGAGAAAACTCACCGAACATATTACACCTATACTAATTGAGCTACACTGGCTTCCCATTACAGCCCGCATAAAATACAAACTATTAGTAACTGTATTCAAGCTGATACATAACATAGCACCATCCCACCTCTTCAACCTCATCACCACACATCCCCCTAACAGAAGCAGAAGAACACACAACTTAAACACCCTTCACGTCCCAACTAACATCCGAACTGTAAAAGTCTGCACAAGCAACAGAGCATTCACCTATACAGCGCCCACATTTTGGAATCAGCTACCAAACGAACTAAGATCGAACAGTGACCTACGGGAATTTAGAAAAAAACTAAAGACCCACCTCTTCCAGGATCATTACAACTTAACATAACCAATCCAGAATGAACATACCTCGCAACCCAACTGAACAAAAGTATTTAAGAATCGATTTCTTCGTAACCAAAATGTATATATTGCAACCACTGAAACAAAACTGTACATGGCTCATACTATTTATGTAAAGTCATTTTTATTGTTTTCACAGAAAGCATACAGTCAACATACAGTCAGTCGGGCCGGCAAGTGCCCATTGATAACAGTCAGAAGTAAAATTCTGATACCAACAGAGGCATATGAACACGATCAGTATAAAGTCTAGAACGAAGGAAGTAACAAATTGTTCAACACAAAAGAGCAACGGTGTCCTATCTACCATGACAAAGTGCAGCCATATCCAAATCCCCATAGGTTACATTCTTAAAACAGTATAGAAACAGCCTTCGTGCCCCACCAAAACAAGGATACCTACGGAGCCGGCCCCCCTCCCTAAACCACCCACCCCCGCCTTTTCTAGAAGGAATCTTCAATTCCCCCCACAGGTCTCCCTTATGCTCAACAGCTTGGTACCCCCTTTCCATATTAGAGCCCGCCTCCGGTGACAGCAACCGCGTCTTAAGCCTACTCCTGTTCCCCATTGGGGTCTAAACTCGGGCTTGGTAACAATGGTGCCCAGATGGCTTGAAAGCGGGTCCAAGCTTTACCCCCAAGAAGTCGGGCCATTCTACCTTCCATACGCCTGAGGTCACCCACCATTCGCTCCCATTCCACTATCCCCGGGCCACCTTCCGATAGCCAGTGCTGTAAAATACAAAGTTTAGCTACTAGAAAACTCTTCTCACACAACCTCCTCTGGGCGTCTGTCCCCAGAACCCCCACATTCCCCACATGAAATAGACACCACAGTGGGTGCAGGCCTACTTCTCCCCCCACCCAGAGTGTCAATTTATTTCTCACCGCCCCCCAAAAGATTTGAATTAGAGGGCAGAACCAAAAACGATGAGACAAGGTACCCACATTCCCCTTACAGAGACCACACACATCTGACGCCAGAAGCCCCATCTTCCGCGCTCCAGTTTCAGAAACATACGCTCGCCACAGTAACTTAAATTGCAGCTCGAGGTATCGGACAGCCTCTGAGAGCTCTCGAATTTTATGAAAGGCTATCTCCACCAACTCTACCGTGAGATCCGCCACTCCATCCCGTTGCCATCGCTCTACCAGCGAAAGTAATCTCCCCAAGCTTCCGGGGGGAATCAAGAGTTCCCTCAACTGCCGAGCCGTAAGATGCTCTTGGCACTGCTCCAATAATAACCAAAGGCTATGTTCACGTGAGAACAGCTCAGTTCCCCCAGGGATACTGCCCACATAGTGCCGCACCTGTAAGTAATAATAAAATGTCTCTTTCTGCAGATTATATTTTCTCGACAAAAGCTGAAAAGAGTCAAGTCGATCCATATTCTCCATTCGCAACTGCCCAAGGTACTCAATACCTGCCTGAGACCAAAGTCGGCCCACCCTGCCGGCACTCCCCGGTGTGAAATTCCCGTTGCCTTTCAGAGGCAAGCAGTCCGTGGTTCTCCAAGGCCTGCCTCGAGGCCGACATAAGAATTTCCAAACCACTCGCTAGCGTGCGCAGATAAGGGGGATGCTCGCCACGCCAGTGGGAGCGCCATGCCCCCACAGTGGAGCAGATAGGCCCTATGCCAACCTCTCAGAGAATTGATCGATCAGGGTGATCGGTAGTCTCTCGGCGTTCCCCATCACCAGATCACTTAAACGCCGCGTTACATAGCATAGATTATAGGACCGTAAGGGTGTTAGGCCTAGGCCCCCCTCTGCAACCGGCCGCATAAGTGTCTCTAGCGCTATACGTGCTCTCCGGGATCTCCACAGAAAGCGACCAATCTGTCCATGAAGCTCCCGCAGATCCCTCCCAGCTAGCCAAAGGGGAAGATTCCGTAACTGATACAACCAACGTGGCCATTCTATCATCCGTACTAGTGCAACCCGCCCCATCAGAGACAGGGGGAGATCTCTCCACCTCTGCAGTTTCGCTGTTGTAGACTTGAGAAGCGGTCGAACATTTACTTCATATAGAGATTGCAAACGGGCTGGAATCTGGACGCCCAAATATCGAATGTGCCCCTCCGCCCAACTAAGCGGAAATGCGCCCCGCCAATTACACCGCGATTGATTATCCACATCTAGAACCATCGACTTTGTCCGGTTAATGCAGAGCCCTGAAAATCCGCCGAAATGTTCAATCACCCGGAGAGCCTCCGGTAAGGATCCCGTCGGCCTCGTCAGACACAGCAAAAGGTCGTCCGCAAACGCGCTGACCTTGATGCTCCCTCCCCGCCATTCAATGCCAGTTATTTGCGTGGACGCTATTAGAGAGAGCAGGACAGGTTCCAATTGTAACACATATAGTAGAGGGGAGAGCGGGCAGTCCTGTCGCGTACCGCGATGTAGGAAAAAAGGCTCAGAGCATACCCCCCGAACGTCAACCATTGCCCGGGGAGCTGCATATAACACTTGCAGCCCCTGCAGGAAAGCCCCCTGGAAGCCAAACCTCCGGAGGGCCGCAAACATATATCGCCACGACACCCTATCAAAGGCCTTCTCTGAGTCTAGGCTGGCAAGAATCAGCGGATCTCGGGCAAGCAAGGTCTGCTCCATACCCAGCAACACTCTGCTGATGTTGACCAAGGCTTCTCTACCCTTGACAAAGCCAGCCTGGTGGGGACCCACGAGCTCAGGCAGGAACAACTGAAGTCGCGCAGCTAACACCGATGCAAAGAGCTTCTGATCTACATTGATCAACGAGATAGGCCGATAAGAGGCAGGATCCTCAAGATCCTTTCTCCAGGACCAAGCAGGAAGTCAGCCCTCACATATGGGTGACGTCGGCGCCGACGGAGCCCTCGCGGAGCAATTTTCCCCAGCTTTCAAAGAAAGCCTTTGGGAATTGCAGCGCACATGCGCGGTCGCCTTCCCGCCCAAGGGTGCCATCTTAGCCAGTCTTCTTTTTTCCGCGGAGCCCTACAGACGTACCCGTCTTCTCCCCGCGAAAAAGTTGATTTTATTCATAATATTCTCTTTTTTCCTTCGGTTCGACGCCGGTTTTCTTCCCGCCCGGACTCGCGACGCCGGTCACGCGTCCTCTTCTTCTTTTACGGTATTTCTGATATAGACAGTTTCGTTTTGACTTATTTCACTGCCAGCCCGGTCTTTTGACCTCGCAGGGGCCCTTTTTCCCCCGATGGCTGCCAGTGGTTTCAAGCGGTGTGGTCAGTGTGACCGAAATATGTCACTAACTGACACACACGATAATTGCCTCCGCTGCCTGGGCCCGGATCATGAAGAAATGATCTGTGGGGCCTGTGGCAAAATGTCCTCCAAAGCGTTGAGAAGTCGGCGGCATCAGCGGGATAGGATCTTCGCTGACCCCAGCCGTACCCGGACCTCGTCGGAGGCCTCGGTGTCCAGAGGTTCCAGCTCGGACCGTCGCCGGAGTTCCTCCGACAGGGGTTCTCCCTCCGGGGACCATCGACGGAAGGTGAAACCCGCGAGGGCGGCGTCGGTGGACGCTCCTGGCTCCGCGAGGGCCAGGTCGCATAGCCCCGATAGCCGTCCCGGGTCCTTGGAGAAGGAGCACCTCTCGAAGCGACCTCGCATGGAGTCGGAGCTGCCTGCTCGGGTAAGTCCTGTGGTCCTCCTGGACTCGCCTCCGAGACCGCCGACGTCGGGCCCGACGCCGTCGGGGCCCGAGTCGGGGGCTGCTGGGTCACCTGAGGTCGGACTCAGGTTGACGGCCTTGGAGAGCAGACTGTCTGCCTTCATGGACCAGCAGCGGGCACTGCTCGCTAGCCTTGCTGGCGCCGCTGCCCCGACCGCCGGGACGTCGACGTCTAAGTCGACCCCGGAGACCGAGCCGATCCTCGAGTCCATGCGAACTCGAGTCGATCCTCGGTCGAGGTCACCCTCGGCCTCCCGTTCGGGACCGAGGTCGCCGACGCCGACTCCCTCGGCGTCGGGGCGGCGGGCGCCGCAGCCTGCCCGGGCCGACCCCACCGATGCCTCGGGGGTGGCGGTCTGGGCGTCTGAGGGGGAAGAGTCACCTGATTCTTTTCGGACTCGGTGTGTCCCCTCGGACTCGCCTGAGTCCGAACCTCGGAAGCAGTCCCCTCCGGAGGATGCCCGGTTCTCGCGACTTCGTCAGGGATATGGCCAAGGCTTTGGCCTTCCCGGCGGACCCCGAGGAGGAGCCTCGAGCCGAAGAGCTCGACGCCCTCCAGTATGACTCTCCCGCCAGGGAACACTTTACTGTACCGGTTTCCTCCCATGCTGGAACGACTACTCTTCCGCATGTGGGAAGAGTCCGGCCTCCTCGCAGGTCCTGAGCAAGCGGGTCGATTCTATCTATCGAGTCCGCAATATCCCTGGATTACCAAAGGCACAGCTACCACACCATTCCATGGTAGTGGAATCGGCCATGCATCGTCTTAAGAGCCAGAAGATGCACTCCTCGGTGCCTCCTGGCAGGGAGGCCCGTAACCTGGATGGCCTTGGTAAGAAGTGTTTCCAGGGCTCTATGCTTGCGTGTCGTGTCCAGACCTACCAGCTATACATGGGCATGTATCTTCGAGACCTGGCTAAAGAGCTAGCCGGATTCTCCGCTGGATTGTCCGAGGAACCTTTGCGGAGGTTCCTAGCCTTGTCCACTGGCATTCGGGAATGCTCAAAATTCATATCCCGAGCAGCCTACGATGGCTTTGAAGCATCGGCTCGAGTGGCCGCAGCCGGCATCGGTGCCCGCCGACAGGCTTGGCTTCAGTCGTCTGACCTTGAGCCCTGGGTGCAGGACAAGTTGGTCGATGTCCCCTGCCGAGGTGAAAACCTCTTTGGCAAAACCTATGGCAGAAAAGGCTGCACAGATCGAGACTGAGACTCTCACCAGGACTAGGCTTTCTAGGAAGACCTCCGCCCCTTCCAGGAAAAGAAGGGCTCGGGAAAGAAGTCCTTTTACCCGAGGAAAGGCGGCTGCCTATAAACAACTACCCCCAATATCAGGCCCCCGCAGCTCCCCAACAGGGCCAGCAGGCCAAGGGACGGGGTAACGGGTCCCGTAGGCAGCAAGCCCCCAAGCCTGCACCACCAGCCCCTGCTCAGCAGGGTGGGGGCTTTTGACTCCTTCAGCATAGCCTCTCCCCCTCCGCTGGCTCCTCCCAGCACCGGAGGCCGGCTGGTTCACTTCGCCCACAGGTGGTCCAGCATCACTTCAGATGCCTGGGTGCTTCAAGTCGTAAGAGAAGGCTATCTTCTCCACTTCCACCAGGTCCCTCCCTCCTATTTCCCGGGAGAACCTCCACGACTCCCTCTGCAGGGACTTACTCCTTCAGGAGTTAGCAGGTCTTCTACAGGAACAGGCGGTGGAACCGGTGCCCCACCACCTGAGAGGTCAAGGCTTTTATTCCAGGTATTTTCTAGTACCAAAAAGGACAGGAGGCCTCAGACCCATCCTGGACTTGCGCAACCTCAAGTTCCTTGTGCGGGAAAAGTTCAAAATGCTTACCCTTGGAATCCTTCTGCCCTACCTCCAGCAGGGAGATTGGCTATGCTCCTTGGATCTAAAAGATGCCTACACGCACATCCTCATCCACCCAAGCCACCGCCAATACCTAAGGTTTGTGGTGGCAGGAAATCATTACCAGTACAGAGTACTGCCCTTTGGCCTGTCCTCTGCACCGCGAGTCTTCACAAAATGTCTTGCGGTGGTGGCGGCCCATCTCCGGCTTCACGGCCTCTGTCTTTCCGTACCTCGACGACTGGCTCATCAGAGCAGCGTCCGCTCCGGAGGTCACCAACGCCACACGCCGCACGGTGACTCTTCTGCAGTACTTGGGCTTTGTCATAAACTTCGCAAAGTCCACTTTGCTCCCCTCACAGGATCTCGAGTTCATCGGCGCAAGGCTGCACACTCCTCAGGCACGAGCGTTCCTACCGCTCGACAGGGCTCAACGGCTCATGGACCTAGCCGACCATTTTCGCAGCCAGCCCCTGGTCTCCGCCAGGCGCTTCCTGAGACTACTCGGCCATATGGCTTCCACCGTCCATGTGACCCCCAATGCCCGCCTGAATATGCGGCCTGCTCAATGGTGTCTTCGCAAGCAGTGGCAACAAGCCACAGGCGGCCTAGCAGACCTAGTGCGCGTCTCCGAGCCGCTGGCCTCGTCTCTCCAGTGGTGGGCTTCATCGGCCCAACCTGGTGCTCGGCATGCCTTTTCAGTCGCCTCAGCCGGCCCAGGTGCTGACGACAGATGCGTCCCTCCTGGGCTGGGGAGCACATTGCCAAGGGGCACGTACTCAGGGCCTCTGGACCACGTGGGAGTCTGCTCAGCAGATCAACTTCCTGGAGCTCAGAGCGATCCGCCTGGCTCTCAAGGCTTTCTCCCACCTGACCTCTCACCAGTCCGTCCTTGTCCAGACGGACAATCAAGTTGCCATGTTCTACGTGAACAAGCAGGGGGGCACGGGCTCCTTCCTTCCTTCTCTGTCGGGAAGCACAGAAGCTCTGATCTTGGGCCGTCAGTCACGGCGTTCTTCTCAAGGCAGTTTATCTCCCAGGCCAAGAAAATTGCCTGGCGGACAAACTCAGCAGGATCCTCCAGCCGCACGAGTGGCGCCTGGATCCCTTGGTAGTTCAGAAGCTCTTTCTAAAGTGGAGCCTCCCCACGATGGATCTCTTTGCCAGCCCTCTCAACCGGCAACTTCCCTCTCTTCTGCTCTCGTCAGCCACATCCCCTTCGAGTTGCGGCAGACGCTTTTCTACTCTCATGGTCGGAGAGCCTTCTGTATGCTTTTCCTCCCATCCCGCTAGTCTCTTGAACTCTTTTCAAGGTTCTCCGAGACAAAGCTTTCATGATCCTGGTGGCCCCTCGCGGCCCAGACAGCCGTGGTTTCCACTCCTTCTGCAATTAGCGGTAGAGGATCCATTCCCTCTGGGGTTACAACCGGATCTCCTCACTCAGGATCAGGGGTCTCTGCTACACCCCAACCTCAGATCTCTCAATCTAATGGCCTGGCTGCTGAGAGGGTAGTCCTTGCTCCCCTTCTCCTGCCGGCAGAGGTGGAAGAGGTCGTCCTAGCTTCTCGGCGACCTTCTACCCGCAAATGCTACGCCCTTAAATGGCGTCGTTTTTCCGTTTGGTGTACCCAACAGTCTCGGGATCCCTTCTCCTGTCCGGTGTCGGTGATCTTGCAGTACCTGCTATACCTCTCTAATCTGGGACTTAAGTCCAACTCCGTCAAAGTTCACCTCAGTGCTCTTTCAGCACATCATGTGCCGGTGGACGGCAGACCTCTTTCCAGCGACCCTCTCGTAGCGAGGTTTCTCCGAGGTCTCCTTCTACTTAAACCACCTCTGCGCCCGCCAGCGCCTGACTGGGATCTGAATGTGGTCTTGCAGCGGATCACCTGTCCGCCTTTTGAACCTATGGCTACCTGTTCTCTCCGTTTTCTTTCTTGGAAAACATTGTTCTTGATAGCCCTCACTTCCGCTAGACGCGTAAGTGAATTGCAGGCCCTCGTGTCTGATCCCCCTTACACTCGGTTCTACAAAAATAGGGTAGTCCTACGGACTCACCCAAAATTTCTTCCAAAAGTGGTCTCCCCTTTTCACATCAATCAGGAGGTGGTACTTCCGACCTTCTTTCCCAGACCACACTCCAGCCGAGATGAAATGGTCCTCCATACCCTGGACTGTAGAAGGGCATTGAACTTCTACCTTGACCGTACGCGGGAGCACTGTAAAGCTGCGCAGCTTTTTGTGTCTTTTGATCCCAATAAATTGGGACTCCCGGTCTCCAAGCGTACTCTGTCCATCTGGGTTGCGGACTGTATCACTTGGGCTTATGGGGCAGCCGGACTCTCCTTGGAAGGTCGAGTCACGGCTCATTGCGTTCTGGCAAAGTCTACGTCTGTGGCTTACCTCCGCTCTGTTCCGCTGGCAGACATCTGCCGGGCCGCTACTTGGTCTTCGAGCCAGACTTTTGCGGTCCATTACTGTCTCGAGAGGGAGTCCCGCAGGGACAGTGCTTTCGGACAGGCAGTCCTCCGTAATCTCTTTGAGGTTTGAGCAACTCCTACCCTCCATCCCGGATGTGGGCTACCGGTGGGTAATAATTCAGCGAAGATTCCTTCCTTCTGTGCTGCTGAGCTAGAGGGAGCTCATTTTTGTGCTTAGGGTCTCCGGTAGCCTTAAGCTTGGGAGTCCCATATGTGAGGACTGACTTCCTGCTTGGTCCTGGAGAAAGCGTAGTTACTCACCTGTAACAGGTGTTCTCCAGGAGCAGCAGGAATCAGTCCTCACAACCCTCCCTCCTCCCATTGGAGTTGCAATCATCTGTTTTAGTTTTTTTTTGCAAATTTTTATGCTGTCTTTTTTAGCTATGTCATCTGACTGGCGAATTTGGCACCCTTGGGCGGGTAGGCGAGCGCGCATGCGCGCTGCAATTCCCAAAGGCTTTCTTTGAAAGCTGGGGAAAATTGCTCCGCGAGGGCTCCGTCGGCGCCGACGTCACCCATATGTGAGGACTGATTCCTGCTGCTCCTGGAGAACACCTGTTACAGGTGAGTAACTACGCTTTCCCTGCTTCGGAATCAATGTAATTCTGGCCGTTCGCATATCTCTTGGGAAAGTACCTGACTCCGCAACCTCGGCATATATAGTGCCACCAGCGTAGGGACTACTGATACTTCCAAAATTTTATACGCCTCATAAGTGAATCCGTCTGGATCAGGAGCCTTGTGTGCTTTCCCGGCTCGGATCGCTTTCTGGATTTCCTCGCCCTTGATCTCCTGATTCAACACTGCGATTTGCTCTGCCCCGAGTCGGAGCGATACACGCTCCAAAAAATCATCCATTGAGGCCTTGTCCCCTTCCTCTGAAACATACAACTTCTCATAAAAGGAGCGAAACACCCGTGCTACCTCCTCTGCCCTGGTATACCACCTGCCCTCTTCGTCGCGGATCACCATCACCCCGCGGGGTCCACCCTGATCTCTTACCAACCGAGCCAACAACTTCCCCGATCTGTCGCCATAACAAAAGAACTGATGGCGGTAGTACTGTTGGGACTGAATGGCTCTTTCCTGCAGCAGGTCATTCAGCTGCTTCTGGAGCTCAAGATAACCCGCCAAGCCACTTGGTTGCCTGAGCGCCACAAGCTTTGCTGCGTGAATTTCCCCGGTTCAGCGAAGTACCTCCTCGTTAATTCTCTTCCGCTCCACACCTGCATATGCAATAATATGCCCACGGAGGACAGCTTTCCCCGCTTCCCAAAAGGAAGCCGTCGAGTTGACCGTTCCCTCATTGAACTTAACATATTCAGTCCAATGCCTAGCCACAAAGTCACGGAAATTCGGCCTATTCTCAAGGTGGCTCGGAAAAGACCATTTGGTAGCTTCCGCCCGCTGACAGCGCCACTTCAAACTGACCATGGCATGATCAGACACAAGAATTGGTCCTATCTCCGCTCGAATCACTTTCCCGAACCATTGCTGCGATACCAATATATAATCGATTCTCGACCACGTTTGGTGGGCGCGCGACAGATGTGTATAGTCTCTGCTATTTTGATGGAGCACTCTCCAGGCATCCACCAGCTCTCCTAATTTACAAAGATAGCTAATTCCCTTTTTACTCCAGCCTCTCCCCGTGTAGGGGCGAGAGCGGTCCAAGAGGGGGTCATGAGGACAGTTGTAGTCCCCTGCTAATATTACCGGGACCTTTGGAGCGTCCAAAACCCTATGTAGAATAGTTTTAAAAAGTCATGATCATAGTTATTGGGGGCGTACACATTCCCCAGGAACAACTCTTCTCCCTGAAGCTTAACATGGGCGAATATAAATCTACCCTTGGGGTCCATCTCTTCCTTCAAAATCTCACAGGTTAAATTCTTGTGAATCAGGATTGCAACGCCTTTTTTGCGCGTGTCTGAGGGGGCGGACAGAACCGTCCCCACCCAGTCTCGTTGCAGCTTGGAATGTTCTTTCGCAGTCAAGTGCGTCTCCTGCAACAGAGCCACCTGGGCCTTTTGTCTTTTAAGAGCTTGTATAATTTTGGTACGTTTCACAGGAGTAGTGATCCCACCAACATTCCAAGTTACAATGTGTAAGTCAGGGTGGGTAGTGTATTTTTTCGATGCACAAAATCTTAGGATGAAACAGCTGGAATTGAGCATGGGGCAGCCCAGCCTCTACCCCACCCCTTCTCAACCGAACTCTAGAATTTAGGATTTTCCAGACATGAAGAGACCACGATCCATCTGGAGGTATGGGCCATTGTGTGTGCGACCCTCCCAAGGATTTCCCCTCCCCTACTTCCCCCCCACCCCTCCTATCCCACCCCCCTACCCCCTTCCAGTTCCCCTCCCCAGCCCTTCTTAAAACCATCACCTGCCATAATCCTCAGTATCCTCGACTGAGGCCTCGGTCATAGCAATGCCACAGGGCAGCCCCCGCAGTCCTCCCCGCTCCCCCCTGCCCCATAGGCTGGCTCAAGTTAACCATTACAAGGTCCTATATCTTAACCTAGTATAGCATTATGTAAGAAAGAAGGAAGAAAGTGACAAAAGACATTCAATAGATAATGCAATCTAAATACTAAACTGCACGTCCATGGACCCGCTTAGTCTCCCCTGGCACCAAGATCATGAGCCAGGATCCTCCTTCTCTGCAACGTTCCAGGCAATAGCGGTCTGTCCCCACCATCATGATGAATATGTCCCCTCTCTGCGCTCCACAGCGTCATCGACAGCATAGGTTGTTATCCCGTCTCTCAGTCCTCCACCCGTTCCGCGGGTAGTTCCGCCAGAAATTGCTTCGCCTTCCCGGCTTGCTCAAAGGTGTGTGTCTTCCCTTGGAGAGTGATCCGCAACGTGGCTGGAAAGGCCAAAGTAAAGCGGGCCTTCCGACGGAATAGCTCTGCACAAACTGGCGCAAACTCCCTCCTTTTTGCTGCTACCGTCGCGGAGTAATCTTGGAACATTAAGAATTTGCGATTGTTCAGCAACAGCTCAAGAATTTTCCTGTACGCTTGCAGGATTAAAGTCTTATGTTGAAAGTTTAGAACTCTCAATATCACCACACGTGGTCGGTCGCCATCTTCTCGGCGGGCTCCCAGCCGGTGCGCACGTTCGATTCTGAAGTGGCCTCGTAGATCCTCTAGGCCCAAAGCCTCCGGAAGCCAAGATTCCAAAAAGGGGAGCAACTCTCTCTCGGCCTTCTCCTCTCCTATCCCCAGAATTCGTAGATTATTTCGCCGTGAGCGATTTTCTAGGTCAGCTTCTGCTGCATCTCCTGCAAGAGTTGTGTGTGCTTGGTCACTTCCCTCTCGCGGCACCCCTCTTCACACTCAAGACTCGCGACCCGATGTTCCAATTCATCGACTCGCTTTCCAAAGTCTGCCAGCGAGTCCTCCATGTAATCCAGCTTTTTCATGAGCATGTCAAATTTCGGGTCCAGGAGCTTAACCACTTCCTTGGCGAGCTCCGCTGGGGCTGAATCTATACTCTCACCTCCTGGAGAGGCGGGCTGCGTCAGCACCGACGTGGAAGGCCCAGCTTTGGGGAGTTTTTCTCGCTCTCGTTTTGGCGCCAACGGCATGGCAGGAGATCGCGGATTCCTAATGTAGGTAGCGTGCAGCTTCGGAAACACTCTCAGAGAGTAGGGGAGCGTTGGGGAGACAATTAGCAGAGTTTAAAGCAGATTAATTCTTGTGGCTGCCCCGGAGCGAGCGGAATGCGTCCGCGCTCACTCGCGCATCACGTGACCTCCCGGCTCATACTATTTAAATACTATTTAGATAGCCTACACTGTATAAATGAAAACAAAATTTCAATATTCAATCTGTATAAAAGCAAGCAAAACAATATATAATGTAAATATGTATAAATGCACAGGCAAGTACACCCCAATGAAAATGTAAATTGTTGATTCCGATCATATGTAACCAATGTTTGATGTGCAGAGTAAACCGCTTCTGATTGCTGGAAATAGCGGTATACAAATGAAACCAAATAAATAAATAATTAGGGATAGTGTGTTCCTCTGTTGTCCCATGCTTGTGGAACTCTTTGCCACCTGAATTATGATTGGAAAAGATTCTCAAGAACAGTTATTTGTGTTTCAGGAAGCAATGGGAACACCCTGTTTTGCAGTACTTTGAGGCAGATGTATGGGAGTGCAGTTTTGTATTTGTTGATTTTTACAGTTCATATATTTTTAACTGTTAGCTGTCTGGATGATAGGTGATACATGAAGTCAAGAAATGAAATGAAGTTTTAACATGAAGGCCCTTTGGTTCATTCATGCAGAATTTTGGACATGTAGATTAATTTGTGTTTAGTTTTAAGGTGTGTCATTGTTGGGCTTTTTGTGCCTGTTTTAAGGTGATCTGCTTTGTACAATATTTTAATGAAAGAGCGCTATATAAATGGTAATAAAATAAACTTTCTCTGTAATACATTCACCTCTGTGATTAATCACTGCTATTTTCTTACTATGCTATGTGAACATGTATCTTAAGTGTTAAAGATGCATCTTTCTAACATTGAACAAATCTGCTTTGGTATTTGTCAAATCATCCCTCCATCTCATGTATCGGAATTTACAGAGCAGTGTGTTTTTACCAATTAGCTAGTGTAGCACAGTTGGTCTTTTAAATTTGCTGGCCTTGTACAAGTGTGTCCTCAAGGCATAAGGAAGTAGTAGCAATTTGTTTACAGTCAGTCATTGGTAGAGTGGATTTTTCAACAATGATTACATTGCTGTAATCGCTGATCTACTATAATGCTTTCTCTTCCTCTTCACAGAGATTCTGCTCGGATACAGATCCCAAAAGCATACTGATGTGTTTGAAACAGAACAAGAATAGTGAAACCATGGACCCAAAATGTAAACAGATGATAACAAAACGCCAGATCACTCAGAACACAGGTAAGGCTTGAAGGGACAAGTCAGACTTTGAGAAATAATCACAGTAATCTATTCTTGCTCTCTAACATATTTTGAGCTCACTCAGCTTTGACACATTTGCAAGAAAAGTGTTAAAAAAAAATTGGCAACTTTGGTAAGCCTTTCTTAATACTAAAGTGCATTCTTTCCTCCTGAGATAAGCTTTTTGGTTGAACTGGGGACGACTACTGCTTTTTTTTTTGTGTAATAAATTTTATTGAGCAGTATCAAGAAGTATACATACAGACTCATCAAACCACAACTGAAAAGCATATATCATTTCCTGTAGATACATACACTAAATATATATAAATATATCAATCTTCATGCGTATATATGCCTTACAAACAAATTCCCAAAGCATGTCCAACAGGATGACAAGAAAAGGGGAAAAGAAGAAATACTATTATGCATCCTTTACTAATAACATTGCAGAAAGCTATAACCCTGCAGCACAAGGCGTAATGAAACAACATAGAATAGAACACCACAAACAATACAATACAATGCTATACCGTGCCTAGCCATGAAGTTATCCAAGTGTGAAATCTCGAAAGTAACAGAAGTAATTGCAATAAATCTTCTAGCGAAAATATACTAAGATAATATACTAAGATAAGTCTCCCCCCTCAGTATGATCTCAAAAATCCCTTCTATCTGTGAGTCAAATAAGGGAGAGTTAGTCCCTCAAGGGGACTAAGTCTCGACACACACTGCTCAAACTTTCCCCTCTCCCCCTCTCCTCCCCCTTTCCCTCCCCTTCCAACCCACCCTTACCCCTCCCCTCTGACCCCTCTGAGTTCAGAAGATAAATGGGAAATAATGAGAAGAATAAAAGGGCAAGAACTCCAGAAATAAGTAAGAAATAAAGAATAGAGAGAAAAACAATAAGCCACTGCTTGTTAAATACCTAGATGACATCCTGAAGCATCTATTACCCTGGCATCCTCTTGCAGCACTAATTTCCAGATATCTTCTCCCTGGAACAGAAATCCACGTACAGAAGCTGTAATCTTTTCTAACCGAAACATTTCCCAACACTTAGAGCACCACTCTAAGAAAGACGGCGCGGCGCTGTGCTGCGCTTCCAGAAACGAGCAATTACCGATCTGGCCGCTAGTAAGAGTGACTGAGCCAACCTCTGGAGAGCGGCACTACTGGCTGAATCAGGAAGTACCCCCAGCAAACAAGTCTCCATGTCAAAGGGGAAAGTTACCTGTAGATAACCAGTGAGATGTACCCACACCTTCCTCCAATAGCTTTGGATACGAGGACAATACCACCACATGTGATCAAAGTCTCCCCAATGACCACACAGCCGCCAACAAAGAGGATCATCAGCTCGTTTCCAATGGTAGAGTTGCTGCGGTGTTATGGACAACCGATATAAAATTCTCAGTTGAGTATGAATTAACCCCAGCGAAATAGAACATGAATGTGAGTATTGATAAACTTCTAACCAGAAATCATGTTCTTTCCCCAGTAAGATCGCTTCCCATCTCCTCTGAGGGAGCTTCAAAGTAGAGAGCATCGGTAAATCATCAGCTAGATTACGGTACAACCGTGCAATGAAGGCAGTCAATCGCCTGGATTCAAAGAGATCGTATTCCCAACGTCTAGAACTTCTTCCCAAATCAGACTTTGAGAACTGGGGTGCCCAGGCAATGCTGTAACTGAAGAAACTGAAACTGGGAAAGAGGAAAACCTTAAACGCTCCTCCAGTCGACTCTTAGGCAAAGGATGTGATCCTTCATACAAAGAGGATATTCTTGTTGAGGAAAGATCCGAATCCAGTCTTTTTTTCATGCCTCTAACAAACCCCATAGCCCCTAAAATTATATAAGGTGAATGAGATGCACGTATTCCGAATTGGCGACAAATCCTCCGCCAAGCCCTCCAGCATGGCCAGATGAAGGGGTGTGCCCGGATCTTTGCCACCTCCCATGATTCACTGAGGAAAGGCACCGCTTCTAACGGAATCGGCTTCAACCACTCCTTTTCCAGGTAAGCCCAATCTGCCCCCGCACTAATTCTCCAAAGCAATAGAGATTGTAAACAAATACAAGAATAATACAGCTCCGGATCAGAAAGCCCTAGCCCCCCAGACCATTTTGGAAGCGTAAGAATCTGCCAACTAATTAAGGAATGTTTTCCTTTCCACAGAAAGCGCAACATCGCCTGCCGTCAATGTTCCCTCTAATTTTCTGTAGGCTGTGTGCGCATAAAATATCAGCTGTGCAGCTTTTGAAGGAAGGTTAAATTTTTGTGCGCCACATAACACTCGGAGTTATATACTTTAAAATTTGACTACATGTCAGAATACAGTATGTACACCACATTGATTGCACTAGAAAATATTGTAGAACTTGTGAAAACCCATAAATACACAACAACTTTTAAATTTTAAGACCTCTGTGTTGTTTTCTATCAGAATCAGAACCAAACTTTTTGTGCGCTCTTTTGTAAAGTATGTGCGCTCGCTCGGCGAGGTGTGTGCGCGCGCACACGCGCACAGCTTAGAGGGAACAGTGCCTGCCGTAGATTTTTAAAGAAAGCTCTAGTTAGGAAAATTGGTAATTGCATAAAAAAAAGCAGCTTGGGTAATATCATCATCTTATAAGCATTTATCCGTCCTAACCAGGAGACCGAGCAAGATCCCCAGCATTCAATATCTTAAGGAGGGGAAGATAGTTCAGATGATACAACTGCGATATATCTCTATGTATTATAATACCCAGGTAACGGAAGTGATCCACCACCGGAATCATTCCCCTACTAGACAGTAATTTGTTTGAAGATCGGGATACGCAGCTAAGTAATGTCGACTTCTGCATATTTACCATGAATCCGGATATCTGCGAAAAGCGATCTACACTAAGATGGTTACCACTATAGTAAAAGACTTGGAAGGATTACTAAGATAAATTAGCATGTCATCCGCATACAATGAGAGAGAGTGCCAATCAGAACCGAGGTGGATACCAAATTCCTCAGCTCTTAACCTAATATGTA
The DNA here is from genome assembly GCA_033557465.1 of Ichthyophis bannanicus. Taxonomy (NCBI): domain Eukaryota; kingdom Metazoa; phylum Chordata; class Amphibia; order Gymnophiona; family Ichthyophiidae; genus Ichthyophis; species Ichthyophis bannanicus. Next base: position 521,513,224 of record CM066034.1, on the reverse strand, counting down.
CCGCTAATGGTTCCATCGCAAGGGCAAATAACAAAGGTGAGAGTGGGCATCCTTGTCTGGTGCCTCTACCTAATAAAAAAGGTGGAGAACTAAAACCGTTTATGGATACTGAGGCTTGAGGGTTAGCGCATAAAGAAGTAATCCACTTGCAAAAGGATACCCCAAAACCAAACTCTTGGAGGACCTGTAAAAGATAAGACCATTCCAGTTTGCCGAAAGCTTTCTCAGCATCTAGTGATAGGATCCCATAAGACCCTACTTTAGATCTAAGTCCCTGCAACACATTAACCAACCTACGCACATTTTCAAAACCATATCTATTTTTTATAAATCCTGTTTGATTTGGATGCACAATGTCCGGAATTAAAGTAGCCAAATGATTAGCTAATACCGTGGTGAAACTTTTGTGATCTAAGCTCAGCAAAGATATCGGTCGGTAGTTAGAACACTGCAATGGATCTTTATCTGCTTTGGGGATTACTACAATGGTAGCCTGGAAAAAGGATGTCGGAAGCGTTTCCTTGGAGAGAATTTCATTGAAAACTGTCAACAGAGTCGGGGCAAATAAATCTGGAAACACCTTATATAGCTCAGCTGGTAAGAAATCAGGCCCTGCCGCCTTTGCAGATTTTAAGTCCTCATTACTTGTAGGACCTCCTGAAGGGTAAAGGGTCGATCCAAATGTTCCCTTCCTTCTGATGAAAGCTGTGGGAGAGAAGCCTCCCGCAACCAATCATGAATATCCGTAGCTGCAGCTGATGACTCAATAGCATATAACTGCTCATAGAATTTCGCAAAAGTTGTTGCTATGTCTCTGGAGCCATGCAAAACCTGACCCTGTGGGGATTTGATTGCTGCTGTTTTATGATGTTGCCATTGACGTTTCAATTGCCACATCATCATTTTCCCTGCCTTATTACCCTGTTCATAAAATCTCTGTCTAGTCCGCAAGAGAAGCGAAGCAATACGTTCAGACTCAAGAGCCTCCAATTCCCCCCGATGGCCGGCCAACACTTTCCATACCTTAGAACCCCCACTGCGTCTGTGGATTTTTTCAAAATCCGCAATCTCTCGCCACAGTTCATTCTGTCTAGTCTCCAACTTCCTTTTAAAGGCATTCGATAACGAGATGAGATGCCCCCATAAAACGGCCTTCCCTGCCTCCCACAGAAGAGCTCTGGATATATCGGAGGTATCATTAAATGTTAAAAACTCCCTCCAGTCTTCTCTTACTGCGGAGGCAAACTCCTGGTTGAGCAATAATCCGCGAGGTAAGGACCAACGATGTGGTGGTGAATCCGTTTCTCCTAATGAGATATCAATAGTTATAATCACGTGGTCCGACGGACCCATGGTGCCAATGGTTGCCTGGGTCAGCCATGAAATCCCTGAGCATGACACAAACCACATATCAGTACGAGAATAACAATTATGTACTCTAGAATAAAAGGAGTAGTCTCTTTCTGAAGTATGGCGGTGTCTCCAAACATCACATAGATCAAAATTTGAAACCCAATCTTCCAATACTTTCATCGGAGTGATCCTGGAGACTCGAGTCCCAGAACGATCCAGCTGAGAACGCACACAGTTAAAATCCCCTCCAACAAGCAGTTCCCCTTGACGAAACCTCTGGAGTGCCTCAGACAGATCTAACAAAGAGCTCCCTACCAAGGCAGGGGGAAGATAAACATTCACTAAAGTTAAAGTGATCTCATGTATAGAACCAACCAAAATTAGAAAGCGACCCTCCGGATCTATGAATTGATCTATGAGCTGAAAGGGACAAGTAGAAGAAAGTAAAATAGCAACCCCTCTCTTTCTCAAGGAGAAATTAGCCAGATATATTTGTGGGAATCTACTTCTAGCAGAATTGAAGTGATCTTGCAGGGAAAAATAGGTTTCCTGAAGAAAAATTCTCAGCTTTCTCCCTATACAGCTGGTCTAGAACCCTCCTACGCTTGTAAGGATTATTTAGTCCATGCACATTCCAGGAAAGTACCTTAACCATTCCCAATCATTGAGTGAAGCCACTTGACAACATTCCCTATACTTAGGAGAACAATATCCATCTCCCACCATCTGCCATCCATCCATCCCAAATAGCTCTGCTGATCAAAAAGAATATCCCAAATTCTCAGATTCCATTGTGTACTGCATGAGCCAGAAATCCCCCCCACCACCTCCCTACCCCCCCCCCATCCATGCCCCCCCCGACATTCCTATATGAGCAGGAAGTAAACCAAACATATAAACATCCTAAAGATCGCAACACTACTAGTGTCATTAGAGAAGGCACTGTGTACAGGTTTATACAAATATCCCCCTCCCTCCCATCCCCCTCCCATTAATCTAAATATAAACATTCCTAAGAAAATTCTTCTCTATTTTCCAAACGCTACGCTTCTGGTAACCTCCTCCCCATAGCCTCCCTTTCTCCACACCCACTCCAAAACCTGCCTTCCCCGCCCCTCAGCCACCTCTACCCTCAATCCCGTCAGAACAGCATCATACACCCATTCAGTAGTTTTGGGGTAAATCCCAGACCAGTACTAAAAGGGGTAAACTACCCCATCTGTAAGCCCTAAAATGAGAATAACAAACATAGAAAACTCAAGTAGGAGCTGAAATGTCCATCTCACTCTGACGAGTTGGTTCTTGATCTGAACTGAATGTCTTGCGGGACCTTGGAACTTTGCGTCTCTTCAGTAAGGACGTCTCCCAATCTCCGTTCTTGCTTCTCTGATGCAGGTTCCTATCCCCATGTTGTATCAGGTCCAAAAACTCCATTGCCGTTGACAGATCTGAAATTCTTTGTGCGCAGTTGTTCCAGTCGAACATTAAGGCAAAGGGAAAGCCCCACTGGTATGGAGTTGCGGACTTCTGCAGCGCTTGAGTTAAGGGCTTGAAACTTCTACACCGCTCCAAAGTATATTGAGATAGGTCTTGATATATCTGGATCTCTTGGCCTTTAAAAACCACCTCACGTTTGCCCCTAAGACTTCTCATTAAAGCAACTTTATCTTCAAAAAAGCTGAAACAAGCGATTAGTGTTCGCGATTGTGTGCTAGAAGACCTTCGAGCTCCATAACTCCAGTGACCCCTTTCCAGTCGAACCCGGTTAGGAGTATTTGGCACGCAAAATGCAAAAAGCTCCTGCATTAGAGACATGGTATTCTCTCGCTCTCCATTTTGTTCAGGAAGTCCAAGCACACTGATATTATTGCGTCTTTGGCGATTTTTCAACTCGTCTTGTCTCTCCTTAAGATCTTTTGTTAGGTGGTCTAAATTGTGAATTTTGGACTGGAAATCCACAGTCGAATCCATTTGCTCCCCTATATTGATCTTGTTTTGTGTGACCCTATCATCAAGTGATTTAAGTTCCGCCCGGATATCACTCACCGCCTTGGTGAAATCCTGCCGGAAGAGTTTAAGCTCCTTTAGAATTTCTAAAAAATCAGCTTTTGTAACCGGAGACTGAGGCCCCGCAGGATTAATTTTGGAGGCGGTGGCTCCCTCTGATGTTGGTGAGGAATTCGTTGACGAAGCGTCGGAAGATCTAGCAAATTTGGAGAGAGATGATGCATAAGATTTTGGCGTGGCCATAATGTTGCCCCCTGGACAAAATTTCTTTAACCCTGCTTCTGTATGGACACAGTGTGGGCCCCCTATACGTGTTACAGGCATACAGCCATTTCCTACGAGACGTCGAAACTTCCCAGCACCTTCAGGAATTCACACTGGATGAGGCAGCCTCACCTGACAATCGTAGTCAGCACAAACAAAAGGCACCACGGAGCAAGAGTCAGATCGTGCTTGATAAGGAGAGAGAATATCCGGACAGAAGCAGTGAACCCATCAGAGCTGAGAATGTAGAACTGATAAAAGGGTTGAAATCAAATCCTGCTGCTTATTCTCCAGAATTTCCAAAGTTCTTATGAGATCCGATAGTTGCCCTCCAACTCCTGAATCTACTTCTTAGCCTTGGGACAAGTGACACCAGCACAAACATTTCCCTGCGGCTTGCTGAGATGGACCAAGAAGCACAGAGAGGTGGGAAAGTAGCTCCTATGAGAATTAGCCAGCCGGAGGCGATCCCGCTCGTGTTGAAAGGCAGGTGAGAGTATTCCTGAAGAATTGGATAGGGCAGAGGCAAGGACTTAACCTTAGCTATTGTGTAAAGTAGAACATGAAATCTAGAGCTATTAAGAAATTTCCACCTGCAATATGCTGAATGGCCACACGGGGAGCTCCAGGCTAATGTAAACCAGCAATGAGATGGAAAGAGGAGCTATGGCTGAAATTTCTTTTGATAAAAGCCAGGCTGAATGGATCTGAGGCTTTGGACAGCAAAACGCGCTGTATTAAACTCCTGCCTGCACTTTAGAGACAAATCGGATGCATTTCCATGAGAGCAGGAGAAACGGAAGAGACTCACCCAGTCAAGAATCTCATGCATTCCAGCTATGCGTTTCAAAGGACGGTGGCCATCTTAGTTGTCAGATTTGCGTTCCAACTATGCGTTCCATTAGACAGCGACCATCTTAGCTGAGTGAGCCTACGTTACAGTTCAGCCTTACAGAAGCATGTCAGCCATCTTAGCAGGCAGATGTATGCGTTCCAGGTATGCGTGTCAACTTCTTTTTCCTGCCGAAGCCACAGCACTGTCATGCGTTCCACCGTGCATTCCAGCGGGGCAGAGCATCCATGGGGGCCCAGGCACAGAAAAAAAAAATCTCACTGATCCTGCAACACAAACCACCGGAGACCCGGAATCAATACCAGAGGTATATTAAGGCAAGCAAATTCGTCGGAATTTTTCAGTGATTCTTTATGAAAACATAGTCAGCCTTTTCCTTTGCTATTCTCCATTCATAAAGCTTGTACTTACCCCCGCAGAATAGAAAATCGGGAATAAGGAGGCAGCGAAGTTAGGAGTTGAGATCTCTGGGGGAGTTGGCATATCAGGGCTGTACGCCAGTCTCCACGCCGCCCAGCAACAGCCCTTTAAAGAGGAGGGCACCATCAGACGTGGGCTGCATGCCAGTCTCCACACCGCCCAGCAGCAGCCCTTTAAAGAGGAGGGCGCCATCGGACGCAGGCTGCACGCCGGTCTCCACACCGCCCAGCAGCAGCCCTTTAAAGAGGAGGGCACCATCGGACGCACCCACGCCTGGCGGGCCTCACCAGAGGGCCCTTTGGCGTGGCCCTTAGGCGGGGAACTCAGGCGGCAACAAAACCCCCAGGACCAAACAGTCTCTGTTACCCTCAAGTTTAACCCAAGACCCGCTCTTGCATGATCCATTAACGCAGCTCCAACAAATCTCCGTAGCTGCCGGAGAGGCAAGCAGGCACAATCGCTCCTCCACACCTCACCCCCTAACCCCAACCATCTCACGATTACCACCCTACAAGTATCTCTGCTCTGGTCTTGCTTCCACTGCTGGCTGCGATCTTACTTCCCATTACCTGCATAGAACTTATTACCCATTGTTTGCCCAGAACTTGCTACCCATTGCTTGCCTAGAACTTGCCGCCCACTGCCATGGCCCCACATCACATTGTCCTTCTCCTCCTCATCCTCCCCTCCTCCCAACACCCTCCCTCCTCTTCCCCCTTCCCTCCCCCTACCTTCCTCACTTCTCCCTTCATTCTGTCCTCCAGCCTAGCATCTGCTCTTGAGCTTCAACACACCATCCCCCACATTTAACCAGCCCCCTCTCTTTAAGGCAACCCCACCCTCACTTCCGCTGTACTATCTCCACTTTACCACGCTCTCTGATACTCATTCTCCTTCTCTCATCAGGTAATATCAACCCCAACCCTGGCGCCCCCCCCCCCCCAATTTCTTTCTCACCCTAAGAAAAGTTCCTCACGTGCCCTATCTAATCTCATCCACATCCCGCTCCTCCCCCCTTCCGCCCTCTCATTCATCCCACAATCACTCATCGAGAGATATCAACTCCAACCCTACCTCCAAAAATAAATCCTCACATAACCTACCTGATGCCATCAATTTACCCCTCACTTCCCTTCCCTCATGTCCCTCTTGGAGATCACACACATCCAGACATACCCACCCACACCCTGCTCCCTCTAAATCTTGTCATTACCCTAGAAATAGACCCCCACATTACTCCGATAAGAAATCCACACGTAACTTATCCAACCCTATCCATATCCCTCTCCTTCCCCCTTCCACTCTCCCATTTTCATGCGCCCTATGGAACGCATGCTCAGTCATTTAAAAAACTCCTTTTATTCATGATCTTTTTATCTCTAATGCCCTACACCTTCTTGCCCTGACCGAGACCTGACTCCCCCCAGACGACACCGCATTTATTGCCTCTCTCTGCTATGGGGGCTACCAGTTCTCCCATACACCTCGATCGAATGGTCGCGGTGGTGGCGTTGGCCTTCTACTCTCTCCCTCCTGCCAATTCCAACCCCTCCTGCTACCCCAATCACACTCCCCCCTCTCCTTCGATGTTCACTCTATTCGCCTCCTCACACCACTTCCCCTCTGAGTATGTTATTTATTGCCCACCCGACAAATCCAAATCAACCTTCCTCACCGACTTCGACTCCTGGCTTTCTCCCTTTAGGACCCCTCCTCCCCCACTCTTATTCTTGGCAATTTCAACATTCATATCGACAACCCTCCGACCCCCATGCCTCAAAGTTCCTCGCTCATACCTCCTCGTTCGATCTCCAACTTTGCTCCACCGCCCCACCCATCTACATGCCACTGCCTTGACCTAATACTCTTCTCTAATTCCTCTCCCTCAAATGTCCGCAACTCAATCTTTCCCTCATCTGACCATCATCTTTTAACATTTACTCTTCAGCTTCCGCCATCCCAACCTCATCCTGTCTCCTCCGACCTATTTAGAAACCTTCATAATATTGATTCCCTGACTCTCTCCTCCACCATTTCTCCATCTCTTTCCTCCATTATATCCTCCAAGTCCATTGACGAGGCAATATCGTCATACAATGCTACACTATCCTCAGCCCTTGACACTCTTGCTCCTCCCACCCCACGTCCTGTCAAACGATCTCCTCCCCAACCCTGGCTTTCACCCTCAATCCGTTACCTACGCATCTGCGCCCGTTCTGCCAAATGAGCTTGGTCCAAATCCCGCTCCCCGGAAGACCTACACTTCAAATTCAGGCTTGGCTCCTTCCAGTCAGCCTTAGCACTTGCCAAACAAGACTACTACATCCAACTGACCAACTCCCTTACCTCTGATCCTCGCCGTCTCTTTAATACCCTCAATTCTCTCCACCCCCAATCCCACCCTCCCTTTCTGCCCAAACCCTAGCCGACTACTTCCATGACAAAATCCACAAGATTACCCTCCAATTCCCCAAATCCTTATCTACCTCCCCAATTCTCCCCCCATTCATACTCCCTCTGCTACCCTCTCCTCCTTCCCTCCGATCTCTGAAGAAGAAACTACACTCCTTCTTACCTCCTCCACACCCACCACCTGCTCATCAGAGCCTATCCCCACCCATCTCCTATATTTCATCTCCCTCACCATTGTCCCCTCCATCTCTCATATCCTCAACCTTTCACTCTCCACTGCAACTGTCCCCGTTGACTTCAAACATGCTGTTGTCACACCCCTCCTCAAAAAACTCACACTTGATCCCACATGCCCTTCTAACTATCGACCCATCTCCCTCCTTCCCTTCATTATCTAAACTATTAGAACAAGCAGTCCACCGTCGCTGCTTCGACTTCCTCACCTCCCAGGCCCTCCTGGACCCACTACAATCCGGCTTCTGTCCCCTACACTCCACTGAAACGGCTCTCAGAAGAGTCACCAACGACTTGTTCCTGGCTAAATCTAAGGGCCTCTATTCTATCGTCATCCTTCTTGACCTTTCCGCTGCCTTTGACACAGTTGACCACAACCTTCTCCTCACCACCCTCTCCTTGCTTGGCTTCAAGGACTCCGTACTATCATGGTTCTCCTCCTACCTCTCCCATCGCTCATTCAGTGTATGCTCTGGTGGCTCCTCCTCCTCCCCTACCCCGCTCCACGTAGGTGTAGCCCAGAGATCTGTCTTGGGCCCCCTCCTTTTCTCTCTCTATACCCAAGGCCTTGGCGCGCTTATCTCCTCCCATGGCTTTCAGTACCATCTGTGCCGATAACTCCCAAATCTACCCCTCTACACCTAATATTTCTCCAGCAACCCAGTCCAAGATCTCTGCCTGGCTTTCAGACATCGCTGCCTGGATGTCTCATCGCCGATTGAAACTGAACATGTCTAAGACTGAACTCCTTATCTTTCCCTTCAACTTCTTCCCCTCCTCTTCCCCCTTTCTCAGTCTGTGTGGATGGATCTACTATCCTTCCTGTTCCCTCAGCCTGCAATCTAGGGGTTATCTTTGACACCTCGCTCTCCTTTTCCGCTCATATCCAGCTTATAGCTAAGACCTGCCGCTTCTTTCTCTACAACATCAGCAAAATCCGCCCCTTCCTCTCTGAACACACTGCCAAAATGCTTATCCACTCCTTATTCTCCTCTCGCCTTGATTACTGCAACCTACTCCTCGCTGGTCTCCCCGTGAGCTACCCCCTTCCCCTTCAATCTATACAAAATCACGCTCCTCGACTAATCTTCTGTCAGCCTCGCCATGCCCACACTGCTCCGCTTCTCAAGTCGCTTCACTGGCTTCCTGTCCAATTCCGCATCCAATCAAACTTCTCCTACTGACCTATAAATGCATTCACTCCATGCCCCCTCAATACCTCTTATCTTTTATCTCTCCCTATGTCCCCTTGAAATCTGCGCTCCGCTAACAAATTACTGCTCTCAATGCCTTTCACCCGCACCGCAAACTCCCGACTGTGCTCCTTTCACCTTGCTGCACCATATGCCTGGAAAAGCCTACCTGTGTCTGTACGCCAAGCATCCTCCCTGGCCCTCTTCAAGTCCAGGTTGAAGACCCACCTCTTCACCGTTACTTTCAGATCCTGACTTCCATCCTCATCTTATCCTAACCCCCGTCAACGTTTATGACCAAACTGTATAGACCATATTGTACCTTGCGCAGAACTGACTAATGCTCTGTACTGTTCTGATTAGATAGTAAGCCCCGATGAGCATGACTCTAATGGACAGGGACTGTCTCTTGTATGTTGGCTATCTCTTGTAGGTTAGCTGTACAGTGCTGCATGCGTGGTGCTTTATAAGTGCTGAATAGTAGTACTAGTAGTAGTAGTAGGAATTCAAAGATTATGCAGGGAGGCCATCAACAATAAAGAAACCACGCTAGCATTTTCAATGTGTCTCCCTGTGACCCTCACAATTCATCTCAGAGGCAGGAAATTTGATCATCTGGGCTATCGTTTCCAAATGCGGATCCAGATTTCAATTTGGTTATACTAGCTTAATCTTTGGTGTCAGATTTTGATCCCTTTGTCAGCAATGAAGCAGGATGCCATGAGAATGGGAGAAGAGGTTGTGGAACCTCACAGGTTCATGGCCATCTTATTGGGCTCATGAGCACCCCGCCCCCCCCCCCCCCATTACTGCTTTTACGTATTTGGACATTTTGCACTTGGAAAGCAAATTGTATGAATTGTTGTGAATATGCTATGAGCCAGACTCTCTCTTCTTTTTTTTTTTTTTTTTTTTAAATCATGGTCTCAACATAACAATCCAGACAATGCTAAGTTTATGTGGAAATAGCATCCTCCTGACTAATATTTTTTTTGCCACTTTCTAGGTCCAGATTCATAGAAATGACCTATCTTTTAGCTTTTCTCTATGAATAACAAATGACCCCCTCCCAAAATAACTTCCCCCAACCAATCCTCTTCTCTTACCCCCAAAAGGTTGCAAAAGTGATTGTACTCTGCTTCGCCCTTCACCGGCAACAGAACCTGGGAACGAATCTCCATACTTGGAGCAATGAGAAAGAAGCAATAATAATAATACAATTCACACACACAATTGTAGTACACACAGGACCAAAGCGCTTTGGGAAGAGAGCAAAGCTTTCAACTTCTCTCTCTAAACCTTGCCTACTTTGGTCACCTTTTATTGGTTTAAAATGCCATCTCATAGCATAATTTCCACCCTATTATTCTACGTCAAGCATTACGTTACATCTTTTACTAATGCATATTCATAATGTGCATTGCTGTCATAAGCCAGATCTTATTAGTATAGATAGTCAGGAGGAGATATGCATGTATTCCCAGACATAACGTCTTAAACAATAATTCTAACACAAGCAGTTTTCACAGTGTGTTTCAAGACTGAAGAGAAAGTTCTTCCCTGTAACTTTCTGTACTACAAACAGGCCTACAGTTTCTATGATATTTGAACTGCCTGCAGAGTATTAAGTAGAGCCTCTTCAAGGTCATCAGCTTAATAATAGGCTTTGGAATGTCTGAGTTACTGAATCTGTGGTGTTAACTCTTTCTGAGGGCTTTCAGTGATATACTATTCCTTATCGTCCCTCCAGTCTAGTCCCGAACCTCTGGGTTTAGCACCTCCTCCAGAAGCTTTGGAGACTGAGAAATGTAATTCTTTTGATGACACTGGTACAAATCCCCCAGGGACCGCCTCCTGACTCCAGTTCTCTCAGTCTCCAAGCAACTGGAGTTGGTGAGCCTAGAGATTGGGGCTCACTTGAGGAACAACTAAGGAAAGACTTAGCGAGATTTTAGGAGAAATGGTGCAATAGTGAAATAGAAAGGCTTGTTAACTTGTGGAGTGAGAGCTGTGCTGAGGTGCGCCCTCCCCCTCCCCCCCCCCGACCTTCTCTCTCCCTCCTTATTGTATTTAACGGAGCGGAGAAGACAGAGCAAGAGGCTGCATCGGGGAAGGAAGTCTGTAAGGGGACAGCTGACTCCCGAACCCACAGTTTGAGTGAGGAGTCGGCAGCGGAAGCTACGGAGCAGAGTAGAAGTTCGTATCTCCAGGAACAAGCAGGAATGAGTCTTCACATATGGGTATGTCGGTACTGACGGAGTCTGCGCGGGAACGCTCCCCAGCGTCCAATCAGAATGCTTTTGGGAGCATCCCAACACGCCTGTGTGCTGCCTTCCCGCCTTTCCCAACTGCCTCTCCTCAGTTTTCGTTTTTCCGCGGAGCCGGCAGGACGTCCTCCTGTCACCGCAGAAAATTCTCCTTTATTTTTTTGTGTTTCTGTGGTCGCGTCTACCTTCCCTCCCTCGACGCACCGGTACCGCCGGTGTTTTCTTTTACAAATTTTTCCTTCTGTAGGAACATTTTTTCCTATTTGGTGCCTGACAGGCTTCGGCCTGCTAGGCCTCTCCATTTTCCTTCATGGAAATTCTAACCACTAGAAAGTGTTTTAACTGTGGCACTTCCAAATTACTTTTGGACACCCATATCGGTGCCTTCCATGTTTGGGACCTGAACACAATCTGCTGGACTGTCCCTCCTGCACTACTATTTCTGCAAGAAGTTTTCATCATCGAGCTCAACTCGATACGCCGTTCCCCTCAGTCCTGAGGGTACCAGCTCCATCTTCTTTTTCGCAAGATCAGGTAACCAAACAAAAGTCTGTAAAGACTAGCCAGTCCTCGGGTGGTAGATCTCATGCACATCATAGAGATGCCTTTCGGCTTGCCCCTGAGGACATTTTGGCTTTAAAACCCCGGCAGGAGGCTTCTGTCTCCAAAGCACTAATGGGGTTTCAGGCTGTTCCCGGGGTTTCCACCTCGGTGAACATGCCTGAGCCATGCCCGGTGGTGGTATCTGCTTTGAGCGGTGCCGGTACCCCGGCATCGGCAGTGGTACTGGATGAAACATTCCACACCGGTGATCGCAGTCGAGCGCTCTCAGTATCTTCGGTGCTGTTAGAGCCGCTACCGACTAATCTTCCGACATCAGTCCCGGTACCGATGCTGGTATCCACGTTGGTACCCTCCAGATATGCATCGATAGACTCGCTTCTTTCGATGCCGAGTCTAGAATCGATCTCTAGTCTGGATGACTGGGTACCGACCCGTCTCGGTACCGACTTCAGACGGTACCGTAGACATTCCACCGATGATCAGGGTCTGCCACATTCGGTTACCACAGTACTGATAGTGCCATCACAGACTGATCTTCATATATCGGTGTCAATGACGGTACCGATCCCGGTACCGGTATCAACATCAGCATTGGTGTCGGTCCCTCCCATGCTCCTTTCAACCGGCTCGCTTCCTTCCATACCGAGTTTGGAATCGATCCCTAGCATGGACGATTTGCTACCGACGAGTTGTGGTACCAGTTTTCAGCGGTACCCAGAACTATCTTTCAAAGATTATCCGATGCTCCACCCCTCCAGATCTTCTCTTTTACAGAATCTGAATGAGCAGGTGGGTGCTAGAGCTGGTTCTTCAACAGCTCTAGTTCTTCCTCCTCTTCCTCGAGGACTCCTCTCTGGGGAGATTTCTTTTCAAGCTTTTTTGCTTGATATGGCTAAGTTACTTGCCATTTCTATACCTGGTCAAGACCCTGCACCAGGGGATCCACAACCTATACAGATCCCCTGCAATCCAAAGGAGGTCATTATGCTTCCTTTGCATCAGACCTTGCAGGATCTCCTATTTAGAACGTGGGAAACTCCTTTAATGGTATCCCCACCTTCTAGGGCAACTGATCTTCTATACAAGGTGCCCCCTTCTCCAGGTTTTCAAAAGCCTCCACTCTCTCATCATTCTCTGGTTGTAGAATCAGCAATGAGGCATGTTAAGAGTACTAAGAAGCACTCTTCTTATCCGCCAGGTCGTGAGGCTAAAACTTCAGATGCCTTTGGACGTCAAACTTTCCAGGCATCCATGTTTTCAGCAAGAATCCTTTCATATATTTTCTATATGGGATTATCTCTTGAGGAAGTCGCAAAAGATTTTACTTTTGACCCCTTTCTTCCAAGAGCCTAAAAGAGCAGATTTTTCTATGCTAGTCAATCATGCTCAAAATATTTCTAAGTTCCTTACTCGTGCTTCCCTAGACTCTTTCGAGTCTGTTAGCAGAACTTCTGCTATAGCCATAGGAGCACGGCGTAGAGCCTGGCTCCAAGCTTCAGACTTGGACAAATCGGTACAAGATAGACTGGGAAATGCTCCTTGCACTGGAGAAAATCTCTTTAATAAAGAGACTTTACTCCAGGCTGCTCAGTTAACCACTGACACTATTGCTTTACAAGGATTGTCTTTGCCTTCCTCTATCACAGTTTGTAGAAAATCTACTACTAAGCTTTGTTCCCTTAATGGGAGACGGTTTTATCCATCTTCTACCCATCATACAGATGCTTTTAAGCAGGGAAATCAGCCAGCCAGGCTCAGGAAACCACAACCTCAACGGGTTCAGCAAACCCAGCAGCCGCAAAGTTGCTGATAAACGTTTCCCTGAATCCTTTTTCCTCTTTGAGGTTTACATCCTGTAGTTTGCTTCTTACCTCTACAGGCATCTACATCGGTTCCATCCTAAAATTTACATATGTCTCTCTCATGGAGACATCCTGACTATTAGCTCAATGAGCTTCTTAAAATGATTATGCTTTACAGGTACTACAGTTATTCCTCGTCCTCTGAACTACACAGAGGAGTAACACCTGTCAATAAGGTTGCCATGCCTTACCTTTGACTTTTCTCCTGTATCAGCATCTCTCATACTACTTATCAAAGATTTACTCCACAATAAGTCTTCTTTTCAACTCTGCCACTCTTACTAAGACATTTGGTCTGTAAGAGTGATACCACTTTACTGAGGGCTTCCTTAAGCCCCTGTTTTTCTTTCAGAGTTGTCCCCCCCCCCCCCTTGCATTCTTAGTTTTCCTGGCAGCTTCTCAGACAGTAGTGGAGTCTTACCTCTCCTACTTATGTCTGTATTTCTTTCCCAACCTTGGGACCTACTGCTGCCCTATCAATAGTTAGAACTGCAGGGGCTCTTACTGCTTAGACCACTGACTTGCTGTCCAAGCAACCAGGGCTTGTTCTCCAATTTCAATGGTTTCTGGCCTTGCCACTAAGTCCCAGACAGTTTAAGGACCTTTTCTGGCTATTGTTGCAGACCTTACCTTCTCTCCTTAGCCTTCCCCAATCCTTGGGGCTTGGCGGAGTAGTTCATGATACCTACTGGCTCTTGAACACCAGTTTTTCTTCTAATTAACCTGCAACATGCTCTCTGCATCTCTACGGAGCACCTCTACACTATGGGGCCTTGTTAGAGAGCACATAATGTCAGATGGTTAAGAAGGTCTTTACCTAGTCATGTCTACTGGGTTCCCCCTGCACTTACCATTTCCATTAAAGGCTTCTTAAATAAAGGATACAGGCCTTTAATTAAGGGAAGACCTAAAGAATCATCCAATTCCCTGGATTGCTTCACATCTCCAGGGGACCCCTTCACCAGAAATGGTTTTCTTTCAGTATAGACGATCTTTGTCTTGTATTTTCCTTCCATCCTCACTTCTTCATGGCGTAATCCATGTTGAGTACAAGAATGCACCATGCCCCTTTTTACCCTCCTCGAGGGTAAATATGGTATTTTTATGGCATCTTTTTCTCCAGCTACCTGCTGGAGTTATGGAAGGATTCAGACTTACTGTCTGCAGATTAAAAACATCCTCTGTTTTTTTCCAGGTAGGTCTCCATTCCTGGTTTTTCAGGGGCAAGAGTTCTTATAGGACTCTAGACTTCTCTTGTCAGTGAGAGAACTCCCTGCGCTTCCTACCCTTAACCGGGAAGTAGGGATTCTCTAAATATCTTCTCAAGCAGGTACCTCCCTTCTTGTTCTTAGATAAGTCTTTCTCCACATACCCTATGTGCGGACATGGGTATGTATACATACATATATATATATATATATATAGCTATATATATATGTTTACATGTATATGGACATCTGCATGTCTCTGCCCGTATATCTCTATATATATCTATAGCTATATCTATATCTATATATCTATATCTATATATATCTATATCTATATATATACATCTACATATATGATATATATAGATAGGTAATACAGATATATCTATGTATTACAATATATGATAGTAGGTAGATATATGTCTATGTA
The DNA here is from genome assembly GCA_033557465.1 of Ichthyophis bannanicus. Lineage (NCBI taxonomy): Eukaryota > Metazoa > Chordata > Amphibia > Gymnophiona > Ichthyophiidae > Ichthyophis > Ichthyophis bannanicus. Next base: position 521,498,157 of record CM066034.1, on the reverse strand, counting down.
CTATTTCTATCTGTCTGCCTCAATATATATATATTCATAAATGTATATATATATTCCCTCACGGACCCGACAGATACTCTCTATCCCTTTCCATGCTGTCCCAGCATACTTAGGGTTCTCCATAATCAACCACTTTCTGTGGTAGTTGAGGAGTTTTTTGTACCATGACCTTCAGTTTAGGTACACCTGAAGCCCTCCATATACTTTCCTTTTCAATTAGGAGGGACTTTCTGAATCTTCAGTAAGTAGGAGGCTACAATGCCTCATTCCTCCTATCCTCCTTTGTTATCGGATATAGGGATATTTGAAGCTCCCATCTCCTATAAGAACTATGTCTCTTTAAAGTCGAAAGAGCTTCAGTTTTTATCTAATAAGGACTTCCGCATTTTCCACTAAGTCCTACCTCATTGAACTACCCCAGTCCACTGGGATTTTCTTCTCAACCTAAGGGTTCTAACCTCAGCCTGTTTTTTGCACAGTTACTTACCTCTCCTTACATTGAGGTACTCCCTGGGGATATTCTGTTGGTTCATATTTACAAATCCACATGAACCTCCATATACCCCTTTACAATACGACCAGGTGAGGTCCATATTGGTTTATTGCCCTTCAATATTACCACTAAATATCACCTGCACAGAGATTCCTTCCTAGGCATCCTGTTTGGTCCAGCTGTTCCACAGCACATCTTTTTATTTCAACTCCTACCCTCCATCCCTAGGATGCCTGGGGTCCTGGTAAAATAGCATGGCTCTCAGATTCGCAACATGCTGAGACTCCTCCAGGCATCTCAGCTTGGGAGTCCCCATATGTGAAGACTCATTCCTGCTTGTTCCTGGCTTACCTGTAACAGGTGATCTCTGGGAACAGCAGGAATAAGTCTTCACAACCCACCCACCTCCCCTAGGAGTTGCATTTCTCTATCTCTATCTTTCCCTTTCTCTCTCTCTCTCTTTGCCTCAGCTTTAAAACTTAACTGAGGAGAGGCAGTTGGGAAAGGCGGGAAGGCAGCACGCAGGCGTGTTGGGATGTTCCCAAAAGCGTTTTGATTGGACGCTGGGGAGCGTTCCCATGCAGACTCCGTCGGTACCGACGTATCCATATGTGAAAACTTATTCCTGCTGTTCCCAGAGATCACCTGTTACAGGTAAGTAACTGTGCTTTATCTGCAGCACGCTGACAGGCAAAAAGGCAGGACACAGCTTCTCTGCACAGCCATTCCTTAACCCGATGCGGAAGCCGCTATTTTCGGCTGAGCGTGGTTAGGGAAGCAGGTAACAGCTGCGAGAGAGTTTTGGATCGAGGTAAGAGGTCCCGAAGCGACCGTTTGGACGGGGGGGGGTGTGCGCTGCAGGGATTGAGTGGGCCGCAGCATTTCATGCCTCGCCGCATGTCAGAAGCGTGGGAAGGCAGGAAGATGCTATAATCTGTGCAGGCAGTTTGTTTTGGCCTTGGGGGCCTTCGTTTTTTGGCGGGATACATTTATTTTAACTGGGGTGACTCAGGGTTGGCTCCTGATACCTTTGAAAAAAAAAAGTTTGTTTGTTTTTTGCTGTTTCTCTCTGCGGTGATCTACAGTGCTTCAATTTGGAAAGTAACTGTGGGTTCAGGGCACTCAGCTATAGTTAAGGGCTGAGTTGCAATAAAGAGGATGCATTCTAGTCCACAGTGCTTGGTCTGTGGTGCTAGAAGAGGAGCAGTTTCAGAGATGGGGGTGTGTAGAGGCTGCATCCAGGAAGCAGCCTCTATGGAACAGGTGTTGGAAAGTGCTGGTGACAGTCAGAAAGGCCCAGCTGGGGCCCTACCGGAGCCTATTTCTCCCTTGGTACCATCTCTATAACCGGTAGCAGGACCATCTTCTGCTCCTGATGTTTCTCCGTCTCCGGCACTGTTGCCAGGAGGCTTGGTGGCAATGTTTTCTCCGGATTTTGTGTCTCTGCTTCAGCAGGCCTTTGGAGGTGTGAAGAGAGGAATTGCAGCTAGTTCCCCGAAAGGGGAACAGTGCAGAAAGCGTCCAGGGACTCCACAAGGATTGGGGGACACTGGATTTATGTCTAAGAAGCCTAGGACAGTGAAGGAGCGGCCGGACCAATCTGTGATCTCAGAGGGGCTCCAGTCGGAAGATGGGGAGCCAGATGGTAGAGTTAGAGGACGAGTTAGAAGGAGAGCTTACTGAGCAGGAAGACCAGGCTAGGGTAGTGTGCATTTTTCATCACGATGAGTTGCCGGCACTTATTACTGAGACCCTGAAAGCTCTTAATATGCCATCGGTGGGGCCGGCGGAGGATTCCACCTTAGAAGACCCATTATTGCAGGCCGTTCGAAGGACTCAGAGACTTTCCGGTTCACAGAGTGGTATGGGAGATGATTCAAGAGGAGTGGGACATGCCTGAGGCAGATCTTAAAGGGTCAAGGGTGGTGGCCCGCCTTTATCACTTGGTTGACCAGGACCAGGAGTTAAGTCTCCGAAGGTAGATGCAGCAGTCTCGGCAGTGACAAAGAAAACCACCATTCCGGGGGAAGGTAGTGCTGCTCTCAAGGATTCCCAGGATAGGAAGTTAGATACATTGTTGAAACAAGTTTTTGACGTCAATGCCTTGTCCATTCAAGCTTCTATTTGTGGAGCATGGGTGGTGAGAGCCTGTCTTTGCTGATCTCAGTGGATTCAGGGTGAACAGATGGAATAGGCAGCTGAAGAAGCGTCTAGACTAGAATCCGGGGCTGCATATCTGGCAGATATTCATTATGACCTTATTCGTGGGTTGTCAGAGTATGGCATCCGTAATAGCGACAAGACGGTATCTTTGGCTGCGCAATTGGGCGGCGGATGGTTCCTCCAAGACAAGGCTTGTTAAACTGCCTTTCAGGGGTAAGTAAGCTACTTTTTGGAGAAGACTTAGACAAGTTAGTAAAGGATCTAGGAGAGTCCAAGGGCAGAAGGCTGCCTGAGGACAAGCAGAAGCAAGGGCGTCCGGTGCCAGCAGCCAAGACTCAGCAACGGGAATTTCGGCGTTTGCGTTCTTCACGGTACGGTTAAGTTCAAAGAGGACGGTTCCCCTATAGCAGGCATGTCCAACCTGTAGATCGCGGAGGGGTCAGAGGTAGATCGCTAGCCCCACTTGGCTCCATCTCTCCAGCAGCTCGCCCCGTCGCTAGGAGAGAGCTCGTGCCAGCAGGTCGTCTGCCGAGGGCTTGCCGCCACTGCTGATCCTTTGCCTGTCTTTTTTCCCTGCCTGCGGAAATCTTGACTGCGGGTGTATTGGGGGCACTTGTTGTTTTCGGGCCAATAGTTTGTGGGTACCCCAGGGGGCTGCCGCCCACGCCCTGTGGCAAGACTCCACAGGCCCGGCCTCATACCTGGTCTCCTGCCTCTCAGAATCACCCATTCCTGCCCCCGCCCCAGCACCCCTTAGAAGTGTGTTATATACCGGGCGATACCCATTCGCCCGGGTTTTACCTGAATACACTTACCGTATTAGTTGTGTCTTGTGCTGGTCGTTGGTCGCTTTATAGTTCGCCTTCATTAAACTTTTTCGGGCAGACACCACAAAGTGTCAAGAATTTGCTGATTTTGGCGGGCTTTTCCAATTTTGTTCTAACTTGCCTATGCCTTGCCTTCGAATTGGTTCAAACCACTGTGACTTTTGCTTGCCTCTGCCATTTTAATTTTGCCTTGCCTTTGCGTTGATTCTACGCTGTGTGCAGAATTTATTAAATCGCGTGTGGTGGTATTTGAACTTGTTTGGCGGTATTTGATTTTATCTGGTTTGCTGGACAGGTGTTTGAGTTTTTTTGATGATTGTGTGGTGGTATTTGATTATTGGTGCCAGTATGATGAATTCTTATTTTTACTTTTAGAACTTCATGTGTGGTTTTGGCATCTCCAGTCCTTGTATTGCACATCATCCAGAGGTCTTCAGTTCCTGTTGATCTTTAATACTTTGGGACAGTGACAGTTTTGGATCAGATTTAGCCAGTAACTTAGCAGATTTGGCCTTCTTACATCCAGCCACCCCAGTATACCAAAGGTGAGTGTTCCAAAGAAGAGCAAAACCTACCACTTTCATGATGAATGGGAAATGGACTACTACTTCATCACGGTGAAAGACAAGTGGTGTTGTCTAATTTATAATGCCCCAGTATCTTTGCCCAAAAAGGGTAATCTGAAACGTCATTATAAGGCTCTGCATAGCAATAGGTTTGATGCTGATTTTCCACCCAAAAGTGAAATTCGTAAACTGAAGCTCAAAGAACTTAAATCGAAATTGGCTACTCAGCAACAGTTGATGGCGAAGCCAAGGTCACATTCGGTCAATGCAACCATAGCATCCTTCAAGGTTAGCAACCTGATCGCAAAGAAATGCAAACCTTTCACTGAAGTTTGATTTGTAAAAGACTGTTTTCTTGAAGCAGCTGACGATCTTTTTGAAGGATTTAAAAATAAGAGAGAGATCATAGCTGCTATTCAAAATGTACAATTGTCAAAAAACACCATCGTGCTGCGAATAGAAAAGATGTGTGGAGACACAACTGAACAATTGGAGGATGTTTCAAATTGTGTTGCTTTCTCACTCCAACTGGATGAATCTACAGACATAAGAGACATAGCCCAGTTACTAGTCTTTATCTGGATGGTTTTTGAAGACTTCAGTGTTAAAGAAGAACTACTTGGAATGATTTCCAAGTAGTAGGGAGGAGTGGCCTAGTGGTTGGGGCAAGGTACTTCAGGCCGGAAGGTCAGGGGTTCAAATCCCACTAGAGGACAGCAACCTTGGGCCGGAAGGACTGGGGTTTCTAGTCCCACAGATGCTCCTTGTGGTCTTGGGCAAGCCACTTAACCCTCCATTGCCCATGTTCCCTGTAAATATTAGTGTATGTGTCTCATATCCCCGCGTGTTAAATGTATCCCCCACTTGTGTTGTGACCGCTTTGATTGAAGGATAAGGCGGTATATAAAAACTGTCTAAATAAATAAATAAATTTCTTTAAAACGGAGAACTGCCGGTCAGGAAATATTCAGTTCTTTCCATTCTTTTGTGACAAAGTGTAATCTTCCATTGCATAGACTTGTTTCCATCACTACTGATGGAGCAAGAGCAATGACAGGTGAGGTTAACGGTTTCATAGCCCTCTGTAGACAGCATGACGACTTTCCAGATTTCCTTTCTTACCACTGCATCATTCACCAGCAAGTTTTGGCAAGCAAGAGATCCAATATAAAGACTGTCATGGACATCACTTTCAAAATTGTAAATTCAGTTCGTGGAAGATCACTTCAAAGACGGCTTTTCAATCTTACTCTTGATGAAGGTGCAGCGGAAATCATTTTGCACACAGATGTAAGGTGGCTAAGTAGGCACAAATTTCTGCAAAGATTTTGTGATTTGCTGAATGAAATAGGAAGTTTTTTGAAGGAGAGGGGAGATAACCAAGCAGAGTTGGAAGATGAGGAGTGGTTATGTGATCTGGCATTTCTCGCTGACTTTACAGGCGAACTAAGTGATATGAACCTTGAACTACAAGGTAAAAACAAATGCATTGGCGAGATGAGTACAGTTTCATCCTACAAGAGCAAATTTGAGCTAATGATGACTGACCTTGCAAACAATACTTTTGATCATTTTCCTAATACACAGGACCATCTGGGACAATATCCAAATTTTGTTTTTCAGAACGAGAAGTATGTGACAGAAATCTGTTCTGTTATCCAGGAATTCGAAAACAGATTCTGTGACTTCCAAAAAATTGGAACAGTTGTGGAGTACTTGTCATACCCATTCAAAGTAGATGTGGACATTAAAGAAACTGCAGCTGCTATCAGTAAAAATTACTCATTGAATAAGCCATCTCTTGAAAACAAAATTTTAACTCTTAAAAATGATATTTTTCTCAAGACCCGTGCTGAGCAAGAATCGTTTTGGAAGCTAGTGCCTAGAGACAAATTTCCCATCTTGAGAAGATGCAGGGAAGCTATGCAGTAAAGCTTTACACTCCTGTTACGGTTGTGTGAATCTGCGTTTTCCCATCTAAAAATGATAGAGTACACAACGTTCCAACATGACAGATGAACATCTCCAGGATTCCCTGAGACTGGCCCTCACGCAATATTCACCCAACTTCAAAAAGCTGGTGGATGAAATGTAGGCTCAGATGTCTCACTAATGAGCAAGAGCGAAATATTAAAGATTGTGCAAGATCAGCCTGGATCAGTACTCGACCTAAATTTAACACAAATTACGCAATAAAAGTTAGTTATTAAGACAGTTACAGAAAGTTATTACTCAATAAAACTTTAAGAAAAAATGTACTTTCCATTTCCCCTCGCAGTTCTTACTGGATCTTCGCGTCTCTGTTTTGTTTTTACTTAATTTGCTTAACAGCTGATTACATCCAAGTAAATGACAGAAGGTTCATTAAAAAGGGGGGGGGGGGAATCCTCCAACTTTATTGGGTTAAAATTTAATTTGAAACTAATTTGAAACTTAATTTTCATGGTGGTAGATCACCGGCACTTTTGGCCGGAAAAAGTAGATCACAACCTGTTCAAAGTTGGACATGCCTGCCCTATAGGAATCAGGGGTTTCAAGGTTTTCGAAGGGCAGGCAGAGGTTTTGGGGCCTCTACTTCCTCGAACCGTAGAAAGTCACAATGAAGGGAGGAGGACCCGGGTAGGGCAGGTGCCTGTGGGAGGTCGGTTACGGGACTTCTACCCTGCCTGGGTCCAAATCACGTCAGATCAGTGGGTGTTGGAGGTTATTTGAGAAGGATATGCTCTGGAATTTCAACACCAGGTGGTCGACTCTTACTTTCAGTCCCCATGCAAGGCACGGGCCAAGTTAGAGGCGGTGCGAGAGACCTTAGCCTACTGAAGCTCAATGCGGTGGTGCCAGTACCTCCAGACCAGTACGGTTGCGGTCGGTATTCCATATACTTTGTAGTGCCAAAGAAGGAAGGGTCCTATCGACCGATTCTGGATCTCAAAAGTGTAAATCGTTTCCGAATGGCTCATTTTCGTATGGCGACTGAGATCAGTTATCGTGGCAGTACGAGAGGGAGAGTTTCTCACTTCTCTGGATTTATCAGAAGCTTATCTACATATTCCTATTTGACCGGAACATCAGAGGTTTCTCAGATTTGCAGTCCCGATGGGACATTTTCAGTTCTGAGCGTTACCTTTTGGATTGGCAATGGTCCCACAGACTTTCACAAAGGTGATGGTGGTAGTAGTGGCGGCATTGCGAAAAGAGGGAGTATTAGTTCACCCTTATTTGGATGATTGGTTAATTCGGGCAAAGTCCAGGAGCGAGAGTAAGGCAGCGACAACTGGAGTAGTGAAGTTTCTAGAGAGTCTCGGTTGGGTAGTCAACATGACAAAGAGCAAATTAAAACTGTCGCAGACCCTGGAATATCTGTGTGCTCGATTCGATACAAGCATAGGAAAAGCTTTTCTGCCACAACTGCGGGCCAAAGGTTTGAGAAAGCTAGTCCGCAAGTTTCTGGAAAAGAAGACGCCTTCAGCATGGCATTATCTACAATTACTAGGGACCATTGCTGCAACGCTTAAGTTAGTGCCGTGGGCACGGGCACATATGTCCAAATAAAATAAATAAATATGCGACCATTACAGAGGGCGTTGCTCAGAAGGAGGTCACATCAGGAGGATCCGCTGTCTCAGAAGCTACCCTGTCCACTGGAGACAGGCCAGCTCTTCAGTGGTGGTTACGTCCAGGGGGTCTGGAAGAGGGAATGCCCTTGGAGTCTCCTCCCTGGATACCCTTAACGACTGATGCGAGCCTACTAGGCTGGGGAGCACACTTCAAAGGAAGTTTCGCTCAAGGACAGTGGAACGAGCGCATACAGGTTTGGTCAATCAACAGGTTGGAGTTGAGAGTGGTAACGCTGGCACTTCGAGCCTTTCAGCCTTGTCTGCAGGGGAAGGCAATTCGGGTGTTTTCCGACAACACGACCATGGTAGCTTACATCAACCGCCAAGGAGGCACCAGCAGTGTGTCCCTGGAAGATGAGGCCGAGCAGCTGTTCGATTGGGCTAAAGTACATCTACTAGCTTTGTCGGCGGCGCATGTGGCAGGAGTAGACAATGTGGAGGCCGATTTTTTTTTGAGTCAGGTCAGGATGGACCCAGGAGAGTGGGTTCTCCATCCAGAGGTGTTCGAGATAGTGGTGCGACATTGGGGGACGCCAGTAATAGATTTGGCGACCTTCGAGTCGGCAAAAACCAACCGATTCTTCAACAGAAGACAGGAAAGGATGTCGGAAGGCTTAGATGCGCTCATTCAGAGATGGCCGGAAGATCAACTTCTGTACGTGTTTCCACCCTGGGTGTTAATAGGTCGAGTGCTACAACGCATAGAGGTGCACAAGGGGCTAGTGATACTGATCGCACCAGACTGGCCACGGCGTCCTTGGTATGCGGATCTCATAAGGCTATTAGTGGAGCGGCCTTGGCGTCTACCAAATTGCAGGGATCTGTTATTGTAGGGCTCTCTGCACATGCCTCAGGGTGGATCGGTTCTCGCTTACGGCTTGGCTCTTGAAAGGGCAAGGTTAACTGCAAGAGGTTACTCTACAGCGGTGATTTCCACGTTGTTGAAAGTGAGATGGTCTACTTCATTGGTGTATTTATTTTATTTTATTTAGCTGTATTTATATTCCGCTTTTCACCGGGTCAAAGCGGTCAATTGGGGGATACATTTAACACAAGGGGATATGACACACATACGTTAATACTTACAGGGAACATGGGCAATGGAGGGTTAAGTGGCTTGCCCAAGACCACAAGGAGTGCCTATAGGACTAGAAATCCCAGTCCCTCCGGCCTGAGATTGCTGTCCCCAGGTGGGACTTGAACCCCTGGCCCTCCAGCCTGAAGTACCTTGTCCTAACCACTAGACCACTCCTCCCAGTATGTGTATATTCATATCTGGCATATATTTGAAGCGTGGTGTGAGGACAAGAAGGTGGAGGCCTTGAGAACTTCGATTCCAGACGTGTTGTCCTTTTTACGGGATGGCTTTGAAAAGGGCTTGGCGGCAGCATCCTTAAGAGTACAGTTAGCGGCGCTATCCTGTTACAGAGGAAAGATAAAAGGTGAGGTGCAGGGAGCGCATCCAGATATTAAGCGTTTTTTGAGGGCGGTGGCTCTTTTGAGACCACCATGTAGACCGACGGTTCCGACGAGAGGCAAGTGGTATTGAGACCGGTACCATCTTTTTTGCGCAAAGTGCTATCAGTTTTTCATGTAAATCAGGTGATTTTATTGCCGGTTTTTGATGGAGATAGAGTTCTTCCGGAGCAAAATTGCATCTCTTAGATGTGTGTAGGGTGTTAAAGAAGTATATTGGGTGGTCAGCAGGATTCCACAATATGGATAGGCTGTTTGTTCTGTTTCGGGGGGCCAAGGAGAGGAGAAGCAGCATCAAAAGCCTCTATCGCTAGGTGGCTCAAGGACGCTATTGCGTCAGCGTACATTTTGAAGGGAAAAGTAGTGCCTGACGGGCTCAGAGCTCATTCCACTAGGGCACAGGCAGCATTGTGGGCCGAGTGCAGTTTGGTTCCGACTATTGATATTTGTAGAGCGGCTACTTGGTCCTCATTAAATTTGTTTGTCAAACATTACCATCTGTTTGTTCAAGCGGAAAACGATAGCTGTTTTGGATCAACAGTGCTTCAAGCTGGTCTAGCTGGGCCCTCCCGTTGAATTTATCACTGCTCTGTTACATCCCCAGAGGTTTGGGACTAGACTGGAGGGGACGATAAGGAAGGTGAAATTAGACTTACCTGTTAATTGTTGTTCCTTGAGGAACTCCAGTCTAGTCCCGCATCCCTCCCTGATAGTTCTTTGGACTATTGCCTGAAGCGAAGAGATTTATTTATCAGGACAGGCTGGAGGAACAGCTGTGCGGGTTGCGATCCGTAAGGGGAGGTTCATAGATGGGGATTCTGCTGGGGTCAGCATCCTCAGTAAAGAGGGGGATGGCGGACCTAAGCTATGTATAAGTAAGTACTTGATTTTCCTTGTACTCAGTTAAGGTAGAAGTTAATGTATTAGTTACAAGTTTCAGTTCAGTTTATTTGAATATGGCATCAGGGCGGTTCACAATAAGTTAACAACCAAAGAGATGCACAAGACCAGGAAAAAGGAAAAGAACTACAATCTTAAACAGGAAAGAGGAAATTATAAAGCGTGAAGAGAAAATACATAAGAGAAGAACTTAGACAAACATTGATAAACCAGGTCAGGAGTTATAAGCTGTGGTGAAGAGATGAGTTTTCAACTGTGACTTAAAGGCAGGATAATTTGTTTCAAGACGGAGTGAGGTGGGCAAGGAATTCCACAGGGCTGGACCATGGAAGAAAAAAACTGAATGCTGGGTTGATTGAAGGTGTGCGCGTGAGGGTGAGGGGAGGTGAAGGCGATTGACATGGATTGAACGGAGGGAACAAGTGGGAGTGTGAAACTGTAGAAGGTCAGTGAGGTACTGAGGCGTTTGGGTGTAAATGGCTCGGTGAATTAGAGTGAGAATTTTAAAGTGAATACGGAACTCGATAGGTAGCCAATGTAGATAATACAGAAGTGGTATAGCATGATCTCTGTAAGAAGAATAAGTGATAATCCTGGCAGCAGTGTTTCGTAATAATTGCAAACGACGTAGCTGAGTGCAGGTAAGACCTGTGAGGACTGAATTACAATAATTCCTTTGATGATCCAATCTCTTATGCCCTATCCCTTCCATATATAATATAATTTATTCTGTTCCGTATTGTCTCACATTGTTTAGACAATACATTGTTTAGTTAATTGCTTCGTTTCAATACATATGCTGTTTTGTTATTCATTATACTTTGTCACAAAGTGGACCTATTGGAGCCTGAGAAAATGGAAATCAGCAGCAGTGATCAGGGGAGAGATGACAATATAAACAAAAAACTGTCAGATGGTTGCTACAGACAACCTAGGCACACGTGGGTAAGGGCTGAGAAGACACACCCAGATAGCAAGCAAAGGGAGTTTGCTTTGCCTGATAGGAATCAGCTGGGTAGAGGTGGAGCCCAGAAACACAGAGATATAATACGCTCCCAAATAGTTAGAGAGGGAGAGGAGGTGAACCAGCAAGTCTCGCAGCAGGGGAGACAATGGTCAGCGCAGCAGAAGCTGGGAAAAGTATGGAAGTGGAATGAAAGAGAGTCTGAATTACTGGGACAGCATGCAAGCCCACACGAAGGTCTGAGTGAGTCTCAAACCCAGAGTGAAACATTTGGAAGGCAAAAGCCAGATATTGAATGCATGTGTGAAGAGCACGAGAGACGTGGGAGAGTTGCAGTACAAGGTAACAAAGCCAGAAGTGTTGATAGTGGCTGTTTTCTACCCGAGTGGGTAAAACCCTGCAGCAATAGAAAAAGCCACCCAGAAATAAGCTTTAGAAATAATCCCTTCCCTTGTGCTAGAAAACCCAGGAGAAGAGAAACTCACTTACTTGGAAAAGCTGGAGATTCCAGTATCAACTTTAAACTCCCAGAGTTTGAGCAACCTCCGTATAGAGCAGTGCAATCCAGGGCAGCTGTGAGGAAAAGGCTAGACCCGAGCATGCTCAGAGTCTACCGTAATCACTCTAACAGCAGAGCCAGGGAAGTTCCTGAATGTCCTTATGCTTACCAGCAGGGGCTGAGTTCTCATAAGCCTCATGCAAAAGTATATGGTAGTTCCCAGGGAGGCTTTGAGTCAGAAGGACAGCATAACTTCCTGCTTGACGAGGGAAACCTACATTATCCTTTTGAAACAGCTGACCTTAAAAACGTGAGTGTTAATGAACCAGAATCTATGGAATATGAGAATGCAGAGTTAGCAACAGTTCCTGAGCCCATGGAATGCTCAGTCTCGGTAATTGACCCAGAGTTTTCCTTAAGGTGAAAAGGGTTGAAGATAACCTGAGTAAGAGTCACAAGTTGTGGGCTGGAAAACGTGTCTCACAGAAAACCATGTGAATGAGCTGTGCTGTAGCAGCAAAAAGGAAAGCCTGTGGAAAACATTGAGAATGTTTAATTCCTTTCTTTTTGCATTTAAGCTGAAGTAAGCTATTTTTGTTTAACCTTTTGATTTCTGTTACATGCCCGAAGTGGGTTGTTTGCTTTGTTTTTGCCAAGGAGAAAATACCTCACGGACGGGGAATAAAACCCTGAGTTTGGAACACAAGTGTCTTTTGTGGTTTATAGAGAAGGTACAACTACCACCCTCAGGCAGTACCAAGGCCTCACCGGTAGGGCACCTGGGGGTGCGACAACTTATAAGAACATAAGAACATAAGATATGCCATACTGGGTCAGACCAAGGTCCATCAAGCCCAGTATTCTGTTTCCAACAGTGGCCAATCTAGGTCATATGTACCTAGCAGTTTCCCCAAGAGACACAAGTTCCACAATGCTTGTACTGGGTCAAGCATTGATATCTTCGGTCACTTCTTAATAATGGTTTATGGACCTTTCCTCCAGGAAACTTGTCCAAACCTTTTTAAACCCAGCTACACTAACAGCCTTTACTACATCCTCCGGTAACAAATTCCAGAGTTTGATTACACGTTGAGTGAAAAAATATTTTCTTTTATTAGTCTTAAATAGTTTACCCTGTAGCTTAATTGCATGTCCCCATGTCTTTCTATATTCTGATAAGGTAAACAATCGATCTACGTTTACCCGTTCCACTCCGTTCATTAATTTATAGACTTCTATCATATCTCCCCTCAGCCGTCTCTTTTCCAGGTTAAAGAGCCCTAACCTTTTTAGCCTTTCTTCATAGGAGTATCCTTCCATCCCCTTTACCATTTTGGTGGCTCTTCTCTGTACCTTTTCTAAAATCGCTATATCCTTTTTAAGATACGGCGACCAGAATTGCACACAATATTCAAGGTGCGATCTCACCATGGAACGATATAGAGGCATTATAATATCTGTTGTTATATTTTCCATTCCTTTCCTTATCATACCTAACATTCTATTTGCTCTCTTGGCCGCCACTGCACACTGGGCCGAGGGTTTTAACATGGTATCCACAATGACGCCTAAATCTTTTTCCTGGGTGGTGGTTCCTAATGTGGAACCTTGCATCGTGTAACCATAGTTTGGGTTGTTCTTCCCTAGGTGCTTAACCTTGCACTTGTCCACATTAAATTTCATCTGCCATTTTGATGCCCAGTCTTCCAATTTATCAAGATCCTCTTGCAATTTTTCACAATCCTCTTGGGTTTTAACAACTTTAAATAGTTTTGTGTCATCTGCAAATTTGATAACCTCACTCGTTATTCCACTTTCCAGGTCATTTATGAATATGTCAAAAAGCAGCGGACCCAGCACAGATCCCTGGGGTACACAACTATTCACCTTTCTCCATTGGGAAAATTGTCCATTTAGCCCTACCCTCTGCTTTCTATCTTTTAACCAGTTCCTGATCCACAATAGTACACTGCCTCCTATCCCATGACTCTTTAGTTTCGCCAAAGGTCTCTGATGAGGGACCTTGTCAAAGGCTTTCTGAAAGTCCAGATACACAATATCAACCGACTCACCTTTGTCCACCTGTTTATTCACTCCTTCAAAAAAACATAACAGATTAGTAAGACAAGATCTTCCTTGTCTAAAGCCATGTTGGCTGTCTCCCATTAGGTTGTGACTATCTACATGCTGAGTAATTTTATTCTTTATGATGGTTTCTACCATTTTTCCCGGTACTGACGTTAGGCTCACCGGTCTGTAGTTTCCCGGATCACCCCGGAACCCTTTTTAAAAATTGGTGTTACATTGGCGATCCTCCAATCTTCAGGTATTAGAGATGATTTTAATGATAGTTCACAGATTACTGATAGCAGTTCTGCAATCTCATATTTCAGTTCTTTCAACACCCTTGGATGTATACCATCCAGCCCAGGTGATTTGCTACTCTTCAGTTTATCTAATAGTTGTAAGACATCTTCCCGATGTATCGATATTTCCTTCAATTCTTCCGCACCTTTAAATACCATTTCAGTCATGGGTAACATCCCTACATCTTCCTCAGTAAAGACCGAAGCAAAGAATTCATTCAGTCTCTCCGCTATCGCCTTGTCGCCTCTTAGTGCTCCTTTAACCCCTTTATCATCTAATGGACCAACTGACTCTCTCACAGGTTTTTTGCTACGAATGTACTTGAAAAGGTCTTTATTTCGCGTTTTTGCTTCCGCAGCAAGTTTCTTCTCAAATTCTCTCTTTGCCTGCCTTATCAATCAATGCCTTGCATTTGACTTGCCAGTGCTTGTGCTGTTTCCAGGTTTCGTCGTTTGGCTCTTTTTTCCATTTCCTGAAAGACGCTTTTTTGGCAACAACAGCCTCTCTGACCTCACCTTTAAACCATGCTGGCAGTTTTTTGGACTTCCACTTTTCTTAAAGCGTGGAATACAGCTGGTCTGGGCTTCCGAGATAGTATTTTTCAACAGCACCCAAGCTTGATGTACGTCTTTAACCTTCGCAACTGCTCCTTTTAGTTTTTTCTTAACTGTTTTCCTCATTTTATCATAGTCTCCCTTTCGAAAGTTAAAAGGTAGTACTGTGGATTTCCTTACTATCCCTCCTCTAATTAAATCAAAGGCGATCATGCTATGATCACTATTGCCAAGTGGCCCCAATACCCTTATCTCTTGCACTAGATCTGGTGTTCCACTAAGGACTAGGTCTAATATGGCTTCCCCTCTGGTCGGTTCATGAACCAGCTGCTCCAAGAAGCAGTCATTTATTTCATCTAGGAACTTTATCTCCCTAGCATGTCCTGACCTGACACTGACCCAGTCGATACCGGGGTAATTGAAATCACCCATTATTATTACTGTGCTGTAACGTTTGTTAGCTTCCTTGATTTCTTTGAGCATTTCATCATCCATTTGGTCATTCTGGCCAGGTGCTCGATAGTACACCCCCACTGCCATCGCCTTCCCCCTTTTATATGGAATTTCAATCCATATAGATTCTACAGCAGATTTTGTTTCCTGCAAAACTTTAATCCTTTCTGAGTCAATGCCCTCTCTAACATAGAGCGCAACCCCTCCACCTATTTGATCAGCTCTATCATTACGATATAGTTTGTACCCAGGTATCAGTGTCCCACTGGTTGTCCTCCTTCCACCATGTCTCTGATATTCCAATCATATCTAACCTTTCATTTAGTGCTATATATTCTAACTCTCCCATCTTATTCTTTAGACTTCTAGCATTTGCATACAAGCATTTTAGATAATGTATTTTATTCATGTTAATTTGGCTATTGTTAGACATGGGTAAATTGGGATCTTTAAGCTCTGTCTGCTCCATACTTGAGGGCATTTGGGCTACTTTACTCTTTTGTGGAACCTCTCTGCTTTTGGTAGTATCCTTCAAGGATACATTCTTCCGAACCATCCGCTCTTGGGCGACTGTCGGCTTTCCCCGAATATCTAGTTTAAAAGCTGCTCTATCTCCTTTTTAAAGGTTAATGCCAGCAGCCTGGTTCCATCCTGGTTAAGGTGAAGCCCATCCCTTCGGAAGAGCCCCTCCTTTCCCCAGAATGTTCCCCAGTTCCTAACAAATCAAAAAAACCTCATCTCTGCACCATTGTCTCATCCACGCATTGAGACTCCAGAGCTCTGCCTGCCTTTTGGGTCCTGCGCGTGGAACAGGAAGCATTTCGGAGAATGCTACCCTGGAAGTTCTGGATTTCAACTTCCTACCTAAAAGCCTAAATTTTGCCTCCAGAACCTCCCTACCACATTTTCCTATGTCATTGGTACCGACATGTACCAAGACAGCAGACTCCTCCCTAGCACTATCTAAGACCTTATCTAGGTGGCGCGTGAGGTCCGCTACCTTCGCACCAGGCAGGCATGTTACCAGGCGATCCTCACGTCCACCAGCCACCCAGCTATCTACATGCCTAATGATTGAATCACCAACTATAACGGCTGTCCTAACCCTTCCCTCATGGGCACATGGCCCTGGAGAAACTTCCTCGGTGCAAGAGGGTTTTACATCACCTGGAGGACAGGTCCTAGTTACAGGATCACTTCCTGCCACACCAGGGTGATGCTCTCCTGTCACGTGACCTCTCTCCTCCATGGCAACAGAGGTGCTGCCAGACTGGAGGTGGGACTTCAGGACTATATCCCTGTAGGTCTCATCTATGTACCTCTCTGTCTGTCTTATGTTTTCCAAGTCTGCTACTTTAGCCTCTAGAGAACGGACTTGTTCCCTGAGAGAAAAGAGCTCCTTGCACCTAGTGCACACGTAAGACCTCTCACCAACTGGGAGAAAATCATACATGTGACACTCAATGCAAAAGACTGGAAAGCCGCCATCCCGCTGCTGGACTGCTGTCTGCATCTTAGTTTTAAGTTTGTGTCTAGATCTTTAAGTTCTTTCTTACTAGGGGTTGCTATGGGTATTTATACCAATAAAACTGTACCTAATACGTTTAATATACCTTGTTCACCTGAAGCTTAATTAATCTCAGGTCCTTAGTGTATGACTGATTTGGGTAATGAGCTTCACTTGAAAGCACCTCCTGTCTTTTAAGATGTGTAAGTACCTATAAAGCTATGATTATCCCAGGGAAGGGTGGGTGTGGGGAGGGAGGGAGGGAAACAACACTTATTAAAAGAGGGCTGCTACACAGTACCCTGTCTTGTGCTGCTGAGGTAAGCTAAATTCTGATTTGATTCAAATTATAGCTCTTAGCTGCTGCTAGGCTCTAACTTCTTATAAAATTTAAACTACAAGCTCTCTGCTGGGTACTAAATTTAACCAGAAAGCTCTCTTCTGTGTGTTAAATTTAAACTAAAAGTACTTTGCTGTTACTTGGCCCTGAGGGACTATTAAATTTAAACTACAAGCTCTCTGCTGGGTATGAAATGTAACCAGAAAGCTCTCCTCTGTGTTTTAAATTCAAACTTTAATTGCTGCTACTAGGCCCTAACTGATCCAACAAAAATAACAGTGGGTTCACAGATTAAGTAGCTTTAATACAAAGAATTCTTATAATATGACATTCCTTGTAAAACAAACTTGCTTTGTTAATTGTTGTTCACTGTAAACCGCAACTGAACTCTGGAAGATGCGGTATATAAATGTTTGTAAATAAATAAAATAAAAATAAATAATATATGAGAGTACGGTAGCTATGGTAAGGGTAGTCAGGGCAGAAGAAGAAAGAAAGGGACGAATAGAATGAATTTGGCATAAGAAAAAGCAAGAGGTTTATGTGAAATAAGAAATATGGTCCTTAAAGGAAAGAGTAGAGTCAAGCAGAACACCAAGATACCGGAAAGAAGAGACCAGAGGAATTGTGGAACCATCAATGGAGGGTGAGAGTGAAGGGCATGGGCTCCCAAAGTTGAACCAAGTACATGAGGTTTTGGTCAAATTAAGATGAAGGCAGTTAGAAGAGAGCCAATTTGATACAAGAGTGAGATAGGAATTCAGAGGAGTGAGATCAGGTTAAAGAGGACTAGTATGATGTAGAATGATGATGTTATCAGCATAAAAGAAGGCAGAGAGACTTTTTTGCTGAATGCAGAGGGCAAGGGGTGCAAGGAAGAGATTAAACAAAAGGGGTGCGAGGACCGATCCTTGTGGGACACCACAGGGAAGGGAGATGGGAGCAGAAGAGTGGTGTGGGCCGGAGGGTGAGACCACAGAGAAAGAGCACGAAGATAAGAAAGAATGAAACCAGCGATAAACTGTTCCCCTAAGCCCAGCATCCCGGAGACGTGAGAGGAGAAGAGAATGATCAACTAAGTCAAAAGCCGCAGAAAGATCTAGGGAGACCACCATCGAAATGTCACCTTTGTTGTGTGAGGAATGGAGATTAAGAAGTGCTACTAGAATTGTATCCGTGCTGTGACCCTGACGAAAACCTGACTGTCGGGGATGTAAAAAGTTTATGGAGTGTAAGTGTTGGGAAAATTGGGAGAAGACAATCCTTTCTAGAAGTTTTGCGAGGAAAGCTAGGTTGGAAACGGGGTGATAATTGGCTGGGATGAGTGGATCTAGATTGGATTTTTTTCAAAATGGGCTGGACCAATGCGTGCTTCCAGAGGGAAGGGAAGGATCCAGAAGAGAGGGAAGTATTAATTATGGCAAGAGTGTAGGGTAAGAGAGCAAAAGAAGGTTCAGTAAACCAGGTAGAAGGGATGGGGTCGAGAGGGCAGGTGGTCTTTCACACTGAGGAAATAAGAGTTGAGTTCTGGTGAGGTAATAGAATAGAAAGACGACCAACAGTGAGAAAAGGAAGAGGAGGGGGAGGAAGGAGGAGATGGAGGAGGAGAGGAGGATAGCGGGGGGAGGGCAGGAGGGAAGAGCAGCACGCAGATCTGAGATCTTGGTTCCAAAGAACGAAGCAAGACTGGAAGGAGAAGGTAAAGACTGGGGTGGATCTGAGGGAGTGATCAGTGTTAAGTGAGGTAGGGGTTCGAAGCACAGAAAAAAGCTGTCTGGAAGGATTAGTGGCCGTGGTAATGCAATTCGAGAAAAGGGTCTGTTTAGCTAGATGGACAGAGGAATGGTAATGATGATGATTTTCATGGAATTTTGCCAGAGTAAGAGGAGTAGGGTGCTTACACCAAGCATGCTCAGCTCATCTTAAATGACGATGTAAGAAACGCAAGCCTGCATGATACCAAGGATGTCTAGTCATAGGGCGTTTAGACTGAGATGGCTGAAAAGGGGCAAGCCGGTCGAGAGTAGTGGATAACGTGGAAGTCCAGAGTGAAACCTGCACGTTCGAAGAGAGAGTAGAAAAGGTTTCTCCAGGACCAAGCAGGAAGTCAGTCCTCACATATGGGTGACGTCGGCGCCGACGGAGCCCTCGCGGAGCAATTTTCCCCAGCTTTCAAAGAAAGCCTTTGGGAATTGCAGCGCGCATGCGCGGTCGCCTTCCCGCCCAAGGGTGCCATCTTAGCCAGTCTTCTTTTTTCCGCAGAGCCCTACAGACGTACCCGTCGTGTCCCCGCGAAAAAGTTGATTTTATTCGTAATATTCTCTTTTTTCCTTCGGTTCGACGCCGGTTTTCTTCCCGACCGGACTCGCGACGCCGGTCACGAGTCCTCTTCTTCTTTTTCGGTTTTTCTGATTTAGTCAGTTTCGTTTTCGGGTTTTTCACTGGCAGCCCGATCTTTTGACCTCGCAGGGGCCCTTTTTCCCCCGATGGCTGCCAGTGGTTTCAAGCGGTGTGGTCAGTGTGACCGAAATATGTCACTAACTGACACACACGATAATTGCCTCCGCTGCCTGGGCCCAGATCATGAAAAAATGATCTGTGGGGCCTGTGGCAAAATGTCCTCCAAAGCGTTGAGAAGTCGGCGGCATCAGCGGGATAGGATCTTCGCTGACCCCAGCCGTACCCGGACCCCGTCGGAGGCCTCGGCGTCCAGAGGTTCCAGCTCGGACCGTCGCCGGAGTTCCTCCGACAGGGGTTCTCCGGGGACCATCGACGGAAGGTGAAACTCGCGAGGGCGGCGTCGGTGGACGCTCCTGGCTCCGCGAGGGCCAGGTCGCATAGCCCCGATAGCCGTCCCGGGTCCTTGGAGAAGGAGCACCTCTCGAAGCGACCTCGCATGGAGTCGGAGCTGCCTGCTCGGGTAAGTCCTGTGGTCCTCCTGGACTCGCCTCCGAGACCGCCGACGTCGGGCCCGACGCCGTCGGGGCCCGAGTCGGGGGCTGCTGGGTCACCTGAGGTTGGACTCAGGTTGACGGCCTTGGAGAGCAGACTGTCTGCCTTCATGGACCAGCAGCGGGCACTGCTCGCTAGCCTCGCTGGCGCCACTGCCCCGACCGCCGGGACGTCGACGTCTAAGTCGACCCCGGAAACCGAGCCGATCCTCGAGTCCATGCGAACTCGAGTCGATCCTCGGTCGAGGTCACCCTCGGCCTCCCGTTCGGGACCGAGGTCGCCGACACCGACTCCCTCGGCGTCGGGGCGGCGGGCGCCGCAGCCTGCCCGGGCCGACCCCACCGATTCCTCCTCGGAGTCGGTCTGGGAGTCTGAAGAGGAAGAGTCACCTGATTCTTTTCGGACTCGGTGTGTCCCCTCGGACTCGCCTGAGTCCGAACCTCGGAAGCAGTCCCCTCCGGAGGATGCCCGGTTCTCGGACTTCGTCAGGGATATGGCCAAGGCTTTGGCCTTCCCTGCGGACCCCGAGGAGGAGCCTCAAGCCGAAGAGCTCGACGCCCTCCAGTATGACTCTCCCGCCAGGGAACACTTTACTGTACCGGTTCCTCCCATGCTGGAACGACTACTCTCTTCCGCATGTGGGAGAGTCCGGCCTCCTCGCCGGTCCTGAGCAACCGGGTCGATTCTATCTATCGAGTCTGCAAGAGCCCTGGCTTCCAAAAAGCACAGCTACCACACCATTCCATGGTAGTGGAATCGGCCATGCATCGTCTTAAGAGCCAGAAGATGCACTCCTCGGTGCCTCCTGGCAGGGAGGCCCGTAACCTGGATGGCCTTGGTAAGAAGTGTTTCCAGGGCTCTATGCTTGCGTGTCGTGTCCAGACCTACCAGCTATACATGGGCATGTATCTTCGAGACCTGGCTAAAGAGCTAGCCGGATTCTCCGCTGGATTGTCCGAGGAACCTTTGCGGAGGTTCCTAGCCTTGTCCACTGGCATTCGGGAATGCTCAAAATTCATATCCCGAGCAGCCTACGATGGCTTTGAAGCATCGGCTCGAGTGGCCGCAGCCGGCATCGGTGCCCGCCGACAGGCTTGGCTTCAGTCGTCTGACCTTGAGCCCTGGGTGCAGGACAAGTTGGTCGATGTCCCCTGCCGAGGTGAAAACCTCTTTGGCAAACCTATGGCAGAAAAGGCTGCACAGATCGAGACGGAGACTCTCACCAGGACTAGGCTTTCTAGGAAGACCTCCGCCCCTTCCCAGAAAAAGAAGGGCTCGGGAAAGAAGTCCTTTTACCCGAGAAAGGCGGCTGCCTATAAACACTACCCCCAATATCAGGCCCCCGCAGCTCCCCAACAGGGCCAGCAGGCCAAGGGACGGGGTAACGGGTCCCGTAGGCAGCAAGCCCCCAAGCCTGCACCACCAGCCCCTGCTCAGCAGGGTGGGGGCTTTTGACTCTTTCAGCATAGCCTCTCCCCCTCCGCTGGCTCCTCCCAGCACCGGAGGCCGGCTGGTTCACTTCGCCCACAGGTGGTCCAACATCACCTCAGATGCCTGGGTGCTACAAGTCGTGAGAGAAGGCTATCTTCTCCACTTCCACCAGGTTCCTCCCTCCTATTTCCCGGGAGAACCTGCACGACTCCCTCTGCACAGGGACTTACTCCTTCAGGAGTTAGCAGGTCTTCTACAGGAACAGGCGGTGGAACCGGTGCCCCACCACCTGAGAGGTCAAGGCTTTTATTCCAGGTATTTTCTAGTACCAAAAAGGACAGGGGGCCTCAGACCCATCCTGGACTTGCGCAACCTCAACAGGTTCCTCGTGCGGGAAAAGTTCAAAATGCTCACCCTTGGAATCCTTCTGCCCTACCTCCAGCAGGGAGATTGGCTATGCTCCTTGGATCTAAAGGATGCCTACACGCACATCCTCATCCACCCAAGCCACCGCCAATACCTAAGGTTTGTGGTGGCAGGAAATCATTACCAGTACAGGGTACTGCCCTTTGGCCTGTCCTCCGCACCGCGAGTCTTCACAAAATGTCTCGCGGTGGTGGCGGCCCATCTCCGGCTTCACGGCCTCTATGTCTTCCCGTACCTCGACGACTGGCTCATCAGAGCAGCGTCCGCTCCGGAGGTCACCAACGCCACACACCGCACGGTGACTCTTCTGCAGTACTTGGGCTTTGTCATAAACTTCGCAAAGTCCACTTTGCTCCCCTCACAGGATCTCGAGTTCATCGGCGCAAGACTGCACACTCCTCAGCGCGAGCTTTCCTGCCTCTCGACAGGGCTCAACGGCTCATAGACCTAGCCGACCGTTTTCGCAGCCAGTCCCTGGTCTCCGCCAGGCGCTTCCTGAGACTGCTCGGCCATATGGCTTCCACCGTCCATGTGACCCCCAATGCCCGCCTGAATATGCGGCCTGCTCAATGGTGTCTTCGCAAGCAGTGGCAACAAGCCACAGGCGGTCTAGCAGACCTAGTGCGCGTCTCCGAGCCGCTGGCCTCGTCTCTCCAGTGGTGGCTTCATCGGCCGAACCTGGTACTCGGCATGCCTTTTCAGCCACCTCAGCCGGCCCAGGTGCTGACAGATGCGTCCCTCCTGGGTTGGGGAGCACATTGCCAAGGGGCACGTACTCAGGGCCTCTGGACCACGTGGGAGTCTGCTCAGCAGATCAACTTCCTGGAGCTCAGAGCGATCCGCCTGGCTCTCAAGGCTTTCTCCCACCTGACCTCTCACCAGTCCGTCCTTGTCCAGACGGACAATCAAGTTGCCATGTTCTACGTGAACAAACAGGGGGGCACGGGCTCCTTCCTTCTCTGTCGGGAAGCACAGAAGCTCTGCTCTTGGGCCGTCAGTCACGGCGTTCTTCTCAAGGCAGTTTATCTCTCAGGCCAAGAAAATTGCCTGGCGGACAAACTCAGCAGGATCCTCCAGCCGCACGAGTGGCGCCTGGATCCCTTGGTAGTTCAGAAGCTCTTTCTAAAGTGGGGCCTCCCCACGATGGATCTCTTTGCCAGTCCCCTCAACCGGCAACTCCCTCGCTTCTGCTCTCGTCAGCCACATCCCCTTCGAGTTGCGGCAGACGCTTTTCTACTCTCATGGTCGGAGAGCCTTCTGTATGCTTTTCCTCCCATCCCGCTAGTCTCTCGAACTCTTTTCAAGGTTCTCCGAGACAAAGCTTCCATGATCCTGGTGGCCCCTCGCTGGCCCAGACAGCCGTGGTTCCCACTCCTGCTGCAATTAGCGGTAGAGGATCCATTCCCTCTGGGGTTTCAACCGGATCTCCTCACTCAGGATCAGGGGTCTCTGCTACACCCCAACCTCAGATCTCTCAATCTAATGGCCTGGCTGCTGAGAGGGTAGTCCTTGCTCCCCTTCTCCTGCCGGCAGAGGTGGAAGAGGTCGTCCTAGCTTCTCGGCGACCTTCTACCCGCAAATGCTACGCCCTTAAATGGCGTCGCTTTTCCGGTTGGTGTACCCAACAGTCTCAGGATCCCTTCTCCTGCTCGGTGTCGGTGATCTTGCAGTACTTGCTCTACCTCTCTAATCTGGGACTTAAGTCCAACTCCGTCAAAGTTCACCTCAGTGCTCTTTCAGCACATCATGTACCGGTGGACGGCAGACCTCTTTCCAGCGACCCTCTCGTAGCGAGGTTTCTCCGAGGTCTCCTTCTACTTAAACCACCTCTGCGCCCGCCAGCGCCTGACTGGGATCTGAATGTGGTTTTACAGCGGATCACCTGTCCGCCTTTTGAACCTATGGCTACCTGTTCTCTCTCCGTTTTCTTTCTTGGAAAACATTGATCTTGATAGCCCTCACTTCCGCTAGACGCGTAAGTGAATTGCAGGCCCTCGTGTCTGATCCCCCTTACACTCGGTTCTACAAAAATAGGGTAGTCCTACGGACTCACCCAAAATTTCTTCCAAAAGTGGTCTCCCCTTTTCACATCAATCAGGAGGTGGTACTTCCGACCTTCTTTCCCAGACCACACTCCAGCCGAGCTGAAATGGTCCTGCATACCCTGGACTGTAGAAGGGCCCTGAACTTCTACCTTGACCGTACGCGGGAGCACCGTAAAGCTGCTCAGCTTTTTGTGTCTTTTGACCCCAATAAATTGGGGCTCCCGGTCTCCAAGCGTACTCTGTCCATCTGGGTTGCTGACTGTATCGCTTGGGCTTCTGGGGCAGCCGGACTCTCGTTAGAAGGTCGAGTCACGGCTCATTGTGTTCGGGCGAAGGCTACGTCAGTGGCTTACCTCCGCTCTGTTCCGCTGGCAGACATCTGCCGGGCCGCTACTTGGTCTTCGAGCCAGACTTTTGCGGTCCATTACTGTCTCGAGAGGGAGTCCCGCAGGGACAGTGCTTTCGGACAGGCAGTCCTCCGTAATCTCTTTGAGGTTTGAGCAACTCCTACCCTCCATCCCGGATGTGGGCTACCGGTGGGTAATAATTCAGCGAAGATTCCTTCCTTCTGTGCTGCTGAGCTAGAGGGAGCTCATTTTTGTGCTTAGGGTCTCCGGTAGCCTTAAGCTTGGGAGTCCCATATGTGAGGACTGACTTCCTGCTTGGTCCTGGAGAAAGCGTAGTTACTCACCTGTAACAGGTGTTCTCCAGGAGCAGCAGGAATCAGTCCTCACAACCCTCCCTCCTCCCCTTGGAGTTGCAATCATCTGCTTAAGTTTTTTTGCAAATTTTTTATGCTGTCTTTTTTAGCTAGGTCATCTGACTGGCTAAGATGGCACCCTTGGGCGGGAAGGCGACCGCGCATGCGCGCTGCAATTCCCAAAGGCTTTCTTTGAAAGCTGGGGAAAATTGCTCCGCGAGGGCTCCGTCGGCGCCGACGTCACCCATATGTGAGGACTGATTCCTGCTGCTCCTGGAGAACACCTGTTACAGGTGAGTAACTACGCTATCTGGAAAAAACTGAGGGGTGGGAGGAAACTGCTGCAGGGTAAGGGGGGTGATTCGATGACGTGGAGGGGCAGTGAGGGGGGACAGAGGATGGAGAACCCTGAGATGAAGGTGACTGTATGGAAGGAGGATGGAGCAGAAATGACAAGCAATAATCGGTCCAGGGGAGAGGCTGTATTGAGGGCTGTGAAATTGAGAAAGGGGGTGACAGTGGAATGATTAAAGGATCAAGAGTATGGCCAGCAACATGGGTGGGAAGTAAGACAAGCTGCTGGAGAGAGAAGTCATGGAGAAGAGAAATAAGATAGATCTTTAGCAGAGGTAGGACAATCAAAGTGGATATTAAGATCTCCGAGTATAGTCAAGTGAGGATACCTCAAGGAGACGTCGGTAATAGTATGGATGAGAGCATCCCAGAGGAAGCCTGAAAGAGGAGGCGGCGAATTAAGAATATGAAGAGGAGGGGAGGACTGAAGACATAGGAGGAGAGATTCAGGGTATTGCAGAAGAGGAGAGGAAACCTAGACTATAGGGAGAGATGAACGAAAAAGGACAGCAACGCCACCAAGTTGGTTATAATGTTTATTACTTAATTGTTGCTCCGGTGAGTCTGCTTTGTCAATAGATTACTGGAGTCAGGAGGCGGTCCCTGGGGGATTTGTACCAGTGTCATCACAAGAATGACATTTCTCAGTCTCCAAAGCTGCTGGAGGAAGTGCTAAACCCAGAGGTTCGGGACACGACTGGAGTTCCTCAAGGAACAACAATTAGCAGGAAAGTCTAATTTCACCTTATTGATTACCCACACCGTGTACACAGCCCTATACAGACAAGCCTCCTTTCAATAAACTCACTTCAAAATGCTACTCCCCTTGTTCCAAGCGGACCCATACACCTTATGGAATGGTTCGCAATCTCTCTTATATCACTCCAAGGTTTTCCTCCTAGAGGTAGCCAACCACACCATATTCCAAATGTCCCAAAGTCTAGCAAACCACCTTTTCCTAGAGGTTTTTCCCACTTGTTTCCATGAAGCCACATTACTAATTTAGCAGCATTCAAAAATGCTTTGTTTTATTAAAAACTTGATATACTACCTTTTGTAAAATAGTTTCTGACATCTTATCCATTTATTCAACAAAGAAATACCTGGATCTCATGGAAAATCCACCCCAAGGACATGATAGACTCTAAAATGCACAATACACCAAAAAAACCTTTAACCTTTCTGCGATGGCACCAAATGTATCCCAACTACCCACAGAGTCATAGATATCTATCAGGGACTCCCACAAGCATGTGGCTAAGCCATAGAGATGTCAAGTACCATTGATAGAGTAGTTCATAGCTATTCTTTTTTATATTTACCAATCTCCAGGAACAAGCAGGAATGTAGTCTTCACATATGGGTATCTTCGGTACCGATGGAGCCTGCACAGGAACGCTCCCCAGCGTCCAATAGGAAAACCTTTGGTAGCATCCCACTGCACCTGCGTCGCTGCCTTCCCACCTTTCCTCTTCAGTTTTTCGTTTTCCGCGGAGCTGATAGGCAGCAAACCCTGTCACCGCAGAAATGTTTTTTTGTGGTCGCGTCTGCCTTCACCGTCGACGCCTATACCGGTACCACCGATCTTTTCTTCATTTTCTTGCTACTTTTCCTAAAAAAGAGAAAAAAAGAATCCTCTTGGAGGGTTTGTCCCCTCTGGGTGCCAGGTGCTATTTTGGGCACTAGGCCCTCTTTTTTTCTTCTAAAATGGAGAAACCATCTAGTGGTTTCAATAAATGCTCAAGGTGTAGTGGTACCATTTCTGCTACCGACACCCATGACTGGTGTCTTAAATGTTTAGATCCTGACCATTTACCATCGGAGTGTCTCCTCTGTAGAAAGATGACCAAGAGAGGCCTGCAGAACAGAGCTGCAAAACTTGGCACCCTCTTTGCTGCAGATGCGATGTCCATTGCATCGACGTCTTCCAGGGCTTCATCTTCCTCCCATGGATCTCAGGTAACTAAACCCAGGTCTTCCAAGACTGGCCGGTCCTCAAAGGGTAGATCTCCTTCGAAGCATTGAGATGCTACTAGCGTTGCCCTCGAAGAAAACATACCGGCAAAACAGCCCTGGCAGGATGCCCCGGCCTCCAAAGCATTAATGGGGTTCCAGGTTGTTCCCGAAGCTTCCACCTCCAGAGAACTCCTTGTGCCATGGCCTGCTCCACAGTACTGATATCCAGGCATCGGTAGGGGCTATGGATCAGTGCATCCTAGCCATCGAACGCAGCCTAGCGGCTCTCTTAGCAGTCTCGATACCGCTAAGGCTGCTCCAGGCGGTTCCGTAGCCATCGATACCGGTACCGACCGCACCTGCTTTAACCAGTGCATTGCTTCCCCCCATGCCGGCCCTTAAATCAGTGTCCAGTATCGAGGGCCCGTTATCGACTTTGATCGATACTGGCGTCAAACAATGCAAGAACACCCAGCACGCGGAGATACTTCGAGTCCTCCGATTCTGATGACACTGAGGACTCCACCGGTACCGGAGTGATTCTTCCGGAGGATCCCTCGGATGTCTCCTCCAGAAGACATGTCTTTTCAGGATTTCATACGTGAAATAGCACGAGGACCCTTGATCACGGTGACCCCTGAGAAGGAACTGAGAGCAGAAGAATTAGAAATTCTTCAATACCCGGCAGCTCCTAAAGAAGCTGCTACCCTTCCCATTCACCGAATCTTGCATGACCTTATGCGAAGAATGTGGGAAACACCTTTAACGGTGTCTCCACGCTCTGAGGCTCAATACCATGTACCGAGTTCCACAATGCCCTGGTTTTCAGAAGATACAATTACCACACCATTCAATGGTAGTGGAATCAGCGATGCGTAGGATTAAGAGTGCTAAAACGCATTCTTCCAATCCTCCAGGCTGTGAAGCAAGGACACTCGAGGCCTTTGGACGTCGATGGTTTCAATCTTCAATACTATCGGCCAGGATCAGCTCTTACATTCTTTATTTGGGAATGTTCCTTAAGGAGGTTAGAAGAGATCTGGAACTGATGGCTCCACTTCTCCCTCATGATAAAAGGACAGACTTCCTCACTCTGGTCAAATATGCCCAGAATGTTTCTAAGTTTATGAACCTTGCAACCTTTGCTTTGAGTGCATTAGCAGAACCTCTATTTCCATCGGTGCATGTCAAATTGCCTGGCTTCAGGCATCTGATTTAGAACAATGGGTGCAAGACAAGCTGGGGAATATTCCTTGCACAGGTGAAAATCTCTTTGGCAAGGATTGGCAGGACAAAGCTAATCAGCTTGAGTCCGAAAACGCCACCTTGAACAGATTATCAAGGACCACAGCCAACCCAGCTAAGAAAAAGACAACCAAGAAACCCTTTTTCAACAAGAAAAGGAAATTCTACCCATCTTACACCGAGGCTGTCCACTGCCCAGTTCATGCTCCCCAAAAGGGATGGCAGCAACCCAGACAGCAAAGGAAGGCCCAGGTCCCCCGAGCTCAACCAGCTCAGCAGACACAGCCTCCTCAGAGGCTTTGACTCCTTCCTAGAGTACTTAGTCACCCTGCCCCTGAAAGGTCCAGAGCCTCTCACCATCCCCGCCAGACTTTGTCATTTTGCCAAAAGATGGCAAGAGATAACATCAGAGTACTGGACTCTATCCATTGTAAGAGAGGGGGTACAAACTCCATTTTCACAGTATACCCCCTCCCACCATCACAAGACAGTTCAATTCTCAGGGCCCTTTCACCACTCTCTTGTGTCAAGAGGTCACCTCACTACTTGCTCAAGGGGCAATAGAAGAGGTACCCATATCACAACAGGGCATGGGTTTCTACTCCCCCTACTTCCTCATTCCAAAGAAAGCAGGGGGATACAGACTTATACTGGACCTCAGAGAGTTGAACAAGTATCTGTTCCGAGAAAAATTCATGATCTCCCTCGGAATACTTCTTCCCTACATTCAGAGTCAGGATTGGCTATGTTCTCTAGATCTAAAGGATGCATATACGCATATTCTCATCCATACAGATCACAGGAGGTTTCTTTGATTCCTTTTTCAAGGAAGACATTACCAGTACAGGGTTCTACCTTTCGGTCTGGCTTCTGCCCCAAGAGTCTTCACAAAATGCATGGCAGTAATGGCAGCATTCCTGAGAACTCTGGGGATATTCGTCTTCCCCTACATAGATGATTGGCTCATCCAAGCAGCAACAGCTCCAGAAGCCAGTTCTGCTCTCTCCCGTACAGTGCAAATCCTGCAGTACCTGGGACTGGTCATAAACCTCCCAAAATCCCATCTCACCCCTTCTCAGTTTCTAGAGTTCATAGGGGCTCTTCTAGACACAAGGCAGTCAAAAGCTTTCCTGCCACATCCACATTGTCTTCAAGTACTCCAGCTGGCCTCCCAAGCAGCTATGAACACCTTTCTAACTGCTCGAGAAATGCTTCAGCTGCTGGGGCATATGGCATTCACTGTCCATGTGGTTCCCTATGCTCGACTACACATGCGAGCAGCCCAGTGGACCCTAACCTCTCAGTGGACACAGGCCTCGGGTCGCCTCACGGACAAAATCAGAAACTCGACACATCTAATTTCATCCCTACAGTGGTGGCAATCACTAGGAAATCTTCTCTTAGGGTCTCCTTTCCAGCAGCCACTACACCAAGCCACCTTGACGACGGATGCATCCAAGTTAGGCTGGGGAGCTCACTTGGACAATCTCTCCACTCATGGTCTCTGGACAGAGCAAGAGGTTTGTCTCCATATAAGCGTCCTGGAACTTAAAGCCATCTTCTATGCTCTTCAGGCATTTCAGGCCCACCTGAGCTACAAAACGGTACTGGTTCAGACCAACAATCAAGTAGCCATGTTCTATGTGAACAAGCAGGGTGGGACAGGGTCTCTGGCGTTTTGCAACAAAGCTCTACACCTCTGGGCCTTCACCAGGGATCTTCAAATCCACCTACTAGCGGTGTATCTTCCAAGCACACAAAATCTCTTGGCAGACAAACTCAGTCGAGTATTGCTGCCACATGAGTGGTCTCTTCATCCAGAACAGATTGCTCAAATTTTTCAAATCTGGGGAGCTACAGATATAGACCTCTTTGCAAGTTCTCAGAATGTCAAACTTCTCCGGTTCTGTTCCAGAATTCTGGCTCAGAACTGTCAGGCAAGGGATGCCCTAAAGGAAATGCCCTAAAGGAACACCGGGAGAAAATAGCTCGAAAGATGAGAACACCATACAGAAACCCTTCTCCGATCATTGAACAAACCACGAGACCTCTTTAACATTGCTAAGTCCCTAACCAAGGCACCATCCTCCAACCAAACAATATCAATTCAGCCTCAGTCTTTTGCCGACTACCTTCAATCTAAAACCATTAACACAAAATCGACACCAAGTTGTATACCCAACCCCGTTTCAATTACACAGCCTCTAAAAACTTTTGTCGCTCCTACGGTGAAATCCATCACTGACCTTATTGCCACCTTGAATACTACTACAGCCCCTAACGATCCATGCCCTGCTTACTGGATCAGATCGATGCGTGCTGCACTGAGCCCCACACTTGCCCTTATCATGCAACTTTCCTTCACAACCGGATCATTCCCAACATCTCTCAAGCAAACTTCAATACGCCCTCTCCTGAAAAACAATAAACTCGACCCAGCGAAAACTGACTCATATCGTCCAATTTCAAGTATACCTCTTCTAGCCAAAATCATCGAGAAGGTGGTACAAATTCAATTGCAGCAGCACATAGATATTTCAGCCCCTCTTGATCCCTGCCAACACGGATTCCGTGAGTCCCACGGCATAGAGACCCTACTCACATTACTTATCAACACCTTATCAAGAGGGATTGACAAAATTGAAAATGGATTCATCCTTATCTTCCTTGATATCTCAGCAGCTTTCGACTCGGTTAACCATGTGCAACTGCTCCACCGTCTTCAAGAAAAGGGAGTTCAGGGATCAGCTTGGGAATGGTGTCGATCCTACCTAACTAACCGCTGGCAACAGGTTCGGATAGGATCCTCAACATCTGATCCCTTCCATCAACAACAGGGTGTACCCCAAGGATCCTCCTTATCAGCCCTACTATTTAACATATATATGCAACCAATCTGTGAAATCATCAGAGCATTCAACGCCTCCAGTTTGATCTATGCAGATGATGTACTGATATTCACTCCAATAAAAATCAATGCCCCCGACTTCTCTCCAATAATCGCTTGCTTCAACGCGATTACAGACTGGCTCTTATCCCAGAACCTGCGAATAAACTTCAAGAAAACTGAAGTCCTATTCGTAACCAGGAATAAGAAATTCTCCCCCCTCCCCCCCAACATTGAAGGTGAGAGACACGGAACTACCGTGTAAATCGATTCGCTACCTGGGAGTCACCATAGATCAAGAACTGTCCTTCAAAGATCACATAAAGCAGACTGTCAAATCCATTTACAACAAAATAAGAATGCTGAAACCCTTAAGACCTCTACTCGCCCCTAATGACTTCAGAACAATCTTCCAATCCCTTGTAACACCACATTTTGACTACGCTAACGTCATCCTGCATGGTCTGCCCAAGAGCACCCTCAACCCACTTCAATTGGCAATTAACTCAGCAGCCCGCATCCTCTGCTGTACCTCCAGAAGAGACCACATCACTCCCATACTAACAGACCTTCACTGGCTACCCCTACAAGCCAGGATAACTTACAAAGCACTATTGCTGTCCTTTAAAGCAATCAATCAAATAGCCCCACCTTCCCTCTCCTCACTTCTTATCAACACCCCCACGAACAGGCTAAGAAGATCCGTGGCCGCTAATACCCTTGTACCAAAGGAGTTCACCAAATGTAACCAAGCAACCAGAGACCGGGCCTTTACCTTATTCGCTCCAAATTGCTGGAACAATCTCCCTCCACATATCCGATCAATAAAAGACCTCTCTCAATTTAGAAAGGTCCTTAAACATTACCTATTCTGTCTTCACCTTTTAGGCCTTAACCCTACGCCTCCTCCCCCCATCTCTCAAATCACTCACACAGCCTCTGACACTCCAACAACATAGTCCTTACAGAACACGAACCAGACTTTCTGCACACCCAAAGTCAAGATCCCAATATGTAACCTGAACTGTAAATTATCCACAGGCGAAATATCTGTTTGTATATAGTATGTATATAGTTTCCCCTGTTATTTCCAAGTTACTGACCCTGTTATAATGTAAGCAAAGGATTGTTCCAATGCAAAAATTTATCTGTAAACCGCGCTGATACCAAAGAGTGCGGTATATAAGAACTGTAAATAAATAAATAAATAAATGCCTTCCACCTCCACTGGAGTCAGGACTTTCTCTATGCCTTCCCACCCATTCCCAAAATTCTGTTCAAACTTCAGAGAGACAGGGGCCATATGATCCTCATAACCCCACGCTGGCCACGACAAACATGGTATCCTCTGCTTCTACGTCTCTCTCAAGCCACACCTCTGGAGTTGGGATGTGCTCCAGATCTTTTTTTTCCCAGACGAGCGGGATGCTATTGCACCCGAATCCTCAGTCTGTACACCTCAGGGCTTGGCTGCTGAGAGCCTAGAATTCCAGGATATCAACCTTTCTCAACAGGTTAAGGATATCCTTTTGGCTTCAAG
Source organism: Ichthyophis bannanicus (assembly GCA_033557465.1). Taxonomy (NCBI): domain Eukaryota; kingdom Metazoa; phylum Chordata; class Amphibia; order Gymnophiona; family Ichthyophiidae; genus Ichthyophis; species Ichthyophis bannanicus. The sequence goes on along the minus strand of CM066034.1, from coordinate 521,465,895 downwards.
AAAACCTTCCACAAAGGTTTTCTATCTGGTGTTCAATAAAGGAACGTAATCCCTTTTCAGTGCCAGTGGAGGCGTTACTGGAGTATCTTCTCCATTTATCATCCTCTGGTCTTAAGACCAATTCATTAAGGGTCCACCTTAGTGTCATTGCGGCTTTTCACAAGCCCTTTGGACAACCTGTTTCCTCTCAACCACTTGTAGCAAGGTTTATGAGAGGTCTGCTCTTAACTAAACCTCCCATCCAGCCACCGCCCATGGCATGGGATTTGAATCTTGTCCTTGGGCAGCTCCTGAAACCGCCCTTCGAACCCTTAGCCACTACATTTCTTAAGTTTCTTTCTTGGAAAGTAATCTTTCTAGTTGCTCTCACTTCTGCAAGATGCATCAGTGAGCTACAGGCTTTAGTGGCTGATCCTCCTTATACAAGGGTCCACCATGATAAAGTAGATCTCCAGGAACAAGCAGGAATGTAGTCTTCACATATGGGTATCGTCGGTACCGATGGAGCCTGCGCGGGAACGCTCCCCAATTAGAAAGCTTTTGGGAGCATCCCACAGCGCCTGCGTGCTGCCTTCCTGCCTTTCCCAACTGCCTCTCTCCATTTCTTCGTTTTCCGCGGAGCCAGCAGGTCGTCGTTCCTGTCACCGCAGAAAATTCTTCCTTATTACTTTTTCTTTTTTTTTTTTTTTTGTGGTCACGTCTGCCTTCTTCAATGCTCTACCGGTACTGCCGGTTTTTCTTTCTTTATTTCTGTTCTAAAAAAAATAATAAAAAATAAGTACATTTTCCCGTTTTTTTTCCAGGTGCACGTGCCATTTTGTGCCTTAGGCCCAAACATTTTTCCTATAATGGAGAAACCTGCTTCAGGTTTCAAAAAGTGCACCAAGTGTGGCGGTACCATCTCCGTCACCGACACCCATGAATGGTGTCTTAAATGTTTAGGTCCTGACCATTCCATCACGGATTGTATGTCCTGTACCATGATGTCTAAAAGAGGTTGGCAGAACTGAGCTGCCAAGCTCAGTATCCTGTTTCTCTCTGATGCAACTTTGGTGGCATCGACGTGTTCCAGAGCTTCCTCTTCCTCCTGTGGATCTCAGGTAACCAAACATAAGTCCAGCCGGTCCTCAAAGTGTAGATCTCCTTCTAAGCATCGAGATGCCTCTGGCGTTGCCCTTGAGGATTCTGCACCGGCAGAATTGCCCCGGCGGGAGGCTTCGGCTTCCAAAGCATTATCAGGGCTCCAGGATGTTCTCGAGGCCTCAACCTCGGCAGAACTACTGGTTCCATGCTCTGGGGTACCAGCTGTCCGGTACCGACACCCAGGCATCGGCAGCATCAATAGACCAGAGATTCCTGGCTATTGAACGCAGTCTGGCGGCTCTCCTTGCGGTATCAACACCCTCGGAACCGTGTCAGATACTTCATCCGGTACCAGCACTGACTCCAGCACCAGTATTGGTACCGGTACTGATGACATCGACATCGGTGTCCGCATTGCCGGCACCCAGTCTCTCGATGCCTTCCGGTACCGATACACTGGTACCGATTCCTCCCGGTACCGACTTCAATCGGTACGGGTATCGGGCTCTACAGGAGCATCCGGACAGAAGATACTTCGAGTCCTCAGAGGAATCTTAGGATTCTGATAGTTCTGTCGATACCGGAGCACTTCTTCCAGAGGGAGCCACCCTCCCCTAAATGCAGGATGTCTCCTCCAGAGGATATCTCCTTCCAAGACTTTATCAGGGAGATGGCTCGGGGTCTTTCCATTACTGTGGCTCCGGAAACAGAGCCTAGAGCAAAGGAGTTGGAAATTTTACAATATCCTAAAGCTCCTAAGGAGGCAGCTACTTTGCCCATCCATGAGATCTTGCATGATCTCATGCTAAGAAGGTGGGAGACACCTCTTACCACCTCTCCTGATTCTTGTAGACCTGACACTATGTATCGAGTCCCTCCTTGTCCTGGTTTCCAGAAAACTCAGCTCCCTCACCACTCTATTGTAGTGGAATCGGCTATGAGAAGGATCAGGAGTGCAAAGAGGCATGCCTCTAATCCTCCAGGACATGAGTGCAGAACTTTGGATGCCTTTGGACGTTGTATTTTCCAAGCTTCCATGCTGTCTGCCAGAATCAGTTCCTATATTTTATATATGGGAATGTTCCTGAAGGAAATCACAGGAGATTTAGAGTTTGGGTCCTCTTCTTCCTGAGGATAGAAGACAGGATTTTCTCACATTGGTCGAACATGCCCAGAATGTTTCCAAATTTGTCAACCGTGCAGCTTTTGACTGTTTTGAGTGCATAAGCAGAACCTCTGCCATTGCCATAGGCGCACGAAGAATTGCCTAGTTCCAGGCATCTGATTTGGAGCTCTGGGTACAAGACAAACTGGGCAATATTCCTTGTACTGGTGAGAACCTGTTCGGCAAGGATTGGCATGGGAAAGCCAATGAACTGGATGCTGACAACTCCACCTTGGACAGACTATCCAAGGCCACTGCTGATCCTGCAAGAAAGAAATCTTTCAAGAAACCTTTCTTTTCCAAAAAGAGAAGGTTTTATCCTGCTTATTCTCAGCAGGGACGTTCTGCAGGTCAGCTTATCCGGAAGGGTCAGCAGCCACCCAAACAGAGAAAGGCAAAGACTGCTAAGCCTCAACCGTCTCAGCAGTCTCAGCCTCCACAAGGCCTTTGACTTGCAACTAGAGAACTTAGCCTTCCTGGCTCTCATTGGACCAGAGCCTTCCACCATTCCAGGAAGGTTGTGTCACTTTGCCCCCAGATGGGGGCAGATAACAGCAGAACATTGGACACTCTATCATAAAAGAGGGGTACAAGCTTCATTTTTTGAGCATGCCTCCTCCCACAATGATAAGGCAGTTCAATTCTCAGACCTCTCTCACCAACCTGTTGGATCAAGAGGTCACCATACTTCTTGCCCAAGAGGCAATAGAAGTACCCATTCGTCAACAGGGTACAGGGTTTTACTCCCTCTATTTCCTTATCCCAAAGAAAACAGGGGGATACAGACCTCGTAGAATTGAACAAATTCCTGTTCAAAGAGAAATTCAACATTTCCCTGGGAACTCTGCTGCCATACCTTCAGAGTCAGGATTGGCTTTGTTCTCTAGATCTCAAGGATGCGTACACCCATGTTCTCATCCATCCAACTCACAGAAGGTTCCTTTGGTTCCTTTTTCAAGGAAAGCACTACCAATACAGGGTGCTTCCTTTTGGCCTGGCTTCAGCACCAAAAGTGTTCACGAAATGCATGGCTGTGGTAGCAGCATTTCTCCGCACTCTAGGAATATTCGTCTTCCCCTACTTAGACGACTGGCTCATTCGAACCCCAACAGAGTCGGAAGCCAGGCCTTCTCTATCCTACACAATGCGTATCCTCCAGTATTTGGGTCTGGTCATAAACATCCCAAAATACACTCTTAACTCCCATTTAGTCTCTAGAGTTCATAGGAGCTTTGCTGGATACCAGAAAGGCAAGGGCTTATCTCCCCCAGGCCCGTTGCCTTCGCATGGTGCAGTTAGCTTCTCAAGCAGTGCTAAAGCCTCATCTCACTGCCCAAGAAATGCTACAATTACTAGGCCACATGGCATCTACCGTGCATGTGGTTCCCTATGCTCGCCTCCATATGAGGGCAGCCCAGTGGACTTTATCCACTCAATGGACCAAGGCATCAGGATGCCTGTCAGACAAAATAGCAAACACAAGTCGCCTTATTTTGTCCCTCCAATGGTGGACGTCCACTCAAAACCTGTTGCTGGGGTCCCCATTTCAACAACCCTTACCCCAGGCAACTCTCACAACAGATGCTTCTCCAATGGGTTGGGGAACTCATCTGCAAGACCTCTCCACCCAAGGCACCTGGACTCCACAAGAGACTCATCTACATATCAGTCTCTTGGAGCTCAGAGCAATCTTCCTTGCCCTTCGAGTGTTCCACAGCCTGCTCAGCTACAAGACAGTCCTTATTCATACGGACAATCAAGTAGCCATGTTCTACGTGAACAAGCAGGGGGGAACAGGCTCTCTGTCACTTTGCAATGAAGCTATGCAACTATGGGCCCTCGCCAGAGAGCATCAGATTCATCTCCTGGTAGTGTATCTTCCAGGCATACAAAACTCTTGGGCGGACAGACTCAGTCGAGTTCTGCTTCCATACGAGTAGTCTCTGCATGCAGACCAGGTGGCCAAGATTTTTCAAATTTGGGGAACCCCGGACATAGACCTCTTCGCAAGTCCGTGGAATGCCAAACTTCCCCGCTTCCATTCCAGAATTCTGGTTCAGGGGGCTCAGGCCAGGGATGCTTTCCTCCTTTACTGCGGTCAAGACTTCCTGTATGCCTTTCCACCCATTCCTCTAATTCCCAAAACCCTCTTCAAGCTTCAGAGAGACAGAGGCCATATGATTCTCATAGCTCCACATTGGCCACGGCAAGTGTGGTACCCTCTGCTCCTACATCTCTCTCAAGCTCCCTCCCTGGAGTTAGGGTCTGCTCCAGATCTCCTATCTCAGGAGGGCGGAATGTTATGGCATCCCAATCCCCAGTCCCTGCATCTGAGGGCTTGGTTGCTGAAGGCCTAGATCTCCATGGTCTTAACCTCCCTCAGCAAATAAAGGATATCCTTTATGCTTCCAGGAAGCCTTCCACAAGACACTCTTATACTTTCAAGTGGAAAAGGATTACCATATGGTGTTCGCAGAAGGGTCTTAACCCTATTGCCATACCTCTGGAATCATTACTGGAGTATCTCCTTCATTTATCCAATGCAGGACTTAAGACTAATTCAGTAAGGATCCATTTGAGTGCTATTGCAGCTTCCTTCAAGCTCCTAAATGGACAATCTATTTCCTCCCATCCTCTTATAGCAAGATTTATGAGAGGCCTTCTGCTGACTAAGTCTCCCATTAAGCCACCATCTGTGGCATGGGACTTGAATTTGCTTCTTGGTCAGCTCATGAAGCCACCTTTCGAACCCCCTTAGCTACTACCTCCCTGAAATTCCTTTCTTGGAAGGTTATCTTTCTCATTGCAATCACATCAGCACGTCGCATCAGTGAGTTGCAAGCACTAGTGGCTGATCCACCTTATACAAGGTTTCATCATGACAAGGTAGTCCTTAGGACTCATCCACACTTTATACCAAAGGTGATCTCGCTTTTTCATCTAAACCAGGCGGTCTACCTGTGTTCTTTCCAAGGCCTCATGCATCAAATGCAGAAAGGAACCTTCATACTTTGGACTGTAAAAGAGCTTTCGCCTTTTACTTACAAAGAACACAGCAACATAAAGTCCTCTCAACTCTTTGTTGCTTTTGACCCTTCTCATTTGGGACTTCCAGTCTCCAAGAGAACACTATCTAACTGGATTGCTTAGTGTATTGCCTTTGCCTATCAGAGTAAGAATCTTTCTCTGGAGGGCCATGTCACAGCTCACAATGTGAGAGCCATGGCAGCTTCAATGGCTCATCTACACTCTGTGTCTATCGACGACATCTGTCGAGCAGCTACCTGGGGCTCGGTTCATACCTTCACAGCCCATTACTGCTTGGACAAGGACTTCCGCCAGGATGCCTTGTTTGATCAGGCTGTTCTTCAACACCTGTTCCATACCTAATCAACTCCTACCCGCCATCCCTGGTTGGATGCCAGAGATCCATGGGGGGAAGTGGAGCCCTGGTTCAGGGACAAACAACTTCTGGGGTCTCTCCCTGGCATCTAAAGCTAGGGAGTCCCCATATGTGAAGACTACATTCCTGCTTGTTCCTGGAGATAGCAAAGTTACCTGTAACAGGTGATCTCCGGGAACAGCAGGAATTTAGTCTTCACAACCCACCCACCTCCCCTAGGAGTTGTATCTCTCTCTATCTTTCCCTTTCCCTCTCTCTCTCTTTGTCTCAGCTTTAAAACTCAAGTGGAGAGAGGCAGTTGAGGAAGGCGGGAAGGCAGCACGCAGGCGCTGTGGGATGCTCCCAAAAGCTTTCTAATTGGACACTGGGGAGCGTTCGCGCGCAGGCTCCGTCGGTACCGACGATACCCATATGTGAAGACTAAATTCCTGCTGTTCCTGGAGATCACCTGTTACAGGTGAGTAACTATGCTTTCTTAGGACTCACTCTCACTTTATGCCAAAGGTGGTTTCGCTTTTCATTTAAACCAATCGGTTTACCTTTCTTATTCTTCCCTAGGCCTCATGCCTCCAATGAAGAAAGGATTCTTCACACTCTGGATTGTAAAAGAGCCTTGGCTTTTTATCTTCAGAAAACTAAGCAACATAGAAAAGCTTCCCAGCTTTTTGTTGCCTTTGACTCTAGTCATCTTGGATTACCAGTTTCCAAGCGAACTTTGTCTAAATGGATTGCAAATTGGATATCCTTTGCATATGAGGGTAAAGGACTTACTCTCGAAAGTCATGTCACAGCTCACAATGTGAGAGCAATGGCAGCCTCTGTGGCTAACCTTCGCTCAGTGTCTATTGACATTTGTATGGCAGCCACTTGGGCTTCAGTACACACCCTTGCAGCCCATTACTTCTTAGACAAGGACTCCCGTCAAGATGCCTTGTTTGGGCAAGCTGTTCTCCAGCATCTTTTTCAAACTTAGAACAACTCCTACCCGCCGTCCCGGGTTTTGATGCCAGAAATCCATTGGAGGAAGTATGACCCATCTGAACCTGGGTTTCGCAGCTTTGGGGTCATCTCCCTTGCATTTATCAGCTGGCGAGTCCCCCCATATGTGAAGACTACATTCCTGCTTGTTCCTGGAGATAGCGTAGTTACTCACCTGTAACAGGTAATCTCCGGGAACAGCAGTAATTAAGTCTTCACAACCCACCCACCTCCCCTAGGAGTTTTCTCTCTTTTGTCTCTCTCTCTATCTCTCCTTCTCTCCTTTGCCTCAGCTATAAACTCAACTGAAGAGGGAGAGGTGGGAAGGCAGCATGCAGGCGCTGTGGGATGCTTCCAAAAGCTTTCCTATTGGATGCTGGGGAGCGTTCCTGTGCAGGCTCCATCGGTAGCGACGATACCCGTATGTGAAGACTTAAATCTCCAGGAACAAGCAGGAATGAGTCTTCACATATGGGTACGTCGGTACCGACGGAGTCTGCGCGGGAACGCTCCCCAGCGTCCAATCAAGAGCTTTTGGAAGCATCCCGGCATGCCTGCGTGCTGCCTTCCCGCCTTTCCCAACTGCCTCACCTCAGTTTTCGTTTTTCCTCGGAGCCGGCAGGACGTCCTCCTGTCGCCGCAGAAAATTCTTGTATTTATTTTTTAGTTTTCTTGTGGTCGCGGCTGTCTTCCCGACGCCACCGGTACCGCCGGTGTTTTCTTTTCTTGAAAAATTTTTCCTTTTCCACGGGATATTTTTTTCTTCATAGTGTCCCACGGTCTTAGGCCTTTTAGGCCTCTTCTTTTTCCTTCATGGAACCGCCGGGCATTTTCTCCAAGAAATGTTCACTCTGTGGCAGTACAACTTTATTTTTAGACCCTCAAAGTCGGTGTCTAACCTGCTTGGGTCCTGACAACAGTTTGGTGAGAAGAGGTTTTCAACATCGAGGTTCCCTCGATACATGATTGCCCTCCAACTTCGGGACACCGTCCCCTTTTTCTTCCACACAGGATCAGGTAACCCACAAACAGTCTGTTAAGACTAGCCAGTCCTCGAGTGGTAGGTCTCATGCACAGCATGAAGACGGCTCCAGCCTTGCCCTCGAGGGCCCACTGGCTTCAAAACCCCGGCGGGAGTCTTCGGTCTCCAAAGCATATAAGGGGTTTCAGGTTGTTCCTGGGGTTCACCCCTCACAGAACATACCTCAGCCGTGTCCGGTGGTGGCATCCGCTTCGAGCGGTACCGGTACCCCGGCATTGGCACTGGTGTTGGATGAAACACTCCTCACCAGGGATCGTCATCTGGCGTCCTCGGTACCTTCGGGACCGGTGGATACACCCAAGACTGACTTTCCATTATCGGTACCAGCACCGATACTATCACCGTCATCGGTACCCTCCAGACGTGCATCGATAGACTCGCTTCCTTCGATGCCGAGTCTGGAATCGATCTCCAGTCTGGAGGACTGGGTACCGACTCGCCTTGGTACCAGCTCTCGGCGGTACCGAAGGCTCTGTTCCGATGATTCGGATCCACAACTCTCGGTTCCTTTGAGGCCGATTGAGTTGCCATTGGTTGACCTTCCTTCACCGGTGTCAGACACGGTACCGAAATTGGTACCGACGACCTCATTACCTTTGCGGTCAGTGCCTTCCATGCTTCGCTTATCAGGCTCTCTGCCCTCAATGCCAAGTTTGGAATCGATCTCTAGTCTAGAAGACTTGGTACCAATACCTTTGGGTACCGACATTGATCGATACCGTTGCTTCGGTACCGAGGATAGTGGCCGGATGGTTTCGGTCACCACGGTACCGATTAAACTGTCACCGATAACTACTCCGATGTCTTTGTCGAGCTCGACTCCGACATCGGTACCGGTATCCACAGTAGCATCGTGGCCAACTCCTACCATGCTTTTTTCAACAGGATCGCTCCATTCTATACCAAGCTTGGAGTCGATACCTGGCATGGACAATGTGGTAAGGACGGTTGCTGCTCCTGATACCCAGTACCAGCAACCATCCCTTAAGCTTTCCACTCTGCACTGTGCAGGATCTTCTTTTCCTATATATTTGGACACCTCTGTGTATGCTCAGGCTAGTTCTTTAAATCTAACCTGTTCAAGAGAGATTCCTGTCAAGGATCCCTCTTTTCAGAGTTTCCTCCTGGATATAGCAAGATCTCTTGCCATTCCTATCCCAGGCCATGATCCTGCACAAGGCTCTCTTTCTACCAAAGCAAAGGGGAACATAATGCTTCCTTTGCATCATTCCTTGCAGGATCTCCTTCTAGAAATGTGGGAAACACCTTTCAGGGTACCCCCACCTCCCAGGGCAACTGATTTGTTATATCAGGTGCCCCCCTCTCCAGGGTTTCAAAAGACTCAACTTCCTCATCATTCCATAGTAGTGGAATCAGCAATGAGGCGGGTAAAGAGTAAGAAAAAGCACTCTTCCTATCCGCCAAGTCGTGAGTCTAAAACACTAGATGACTTTGGACGTCAAACCTTCCAGACATCTATGCTTTCTGCAAGAATTCTCTCATATATATTTTATATGAGTCTTTCTCTTGAGGAGGTCACAAAGCAATTACATCTTTTGTCTCCTTTCCTTTCAGATTCCAGGAGTACCGACTATTCTTCACTGCTTAAGTATAGCCAGAATATCTCTTGGTTTCTTTCTCGTGCTTCCCTAGACTCTTTTGAGTCTGTTAGCAGGACTTCTGCTATAGCTATAGGAGCACGACGTAGAGCCTGGCTCCAAGCTTCAGACTTGGACAAATGGGCACAACATAGGCTGGGACATACTCCTTGCACTGGAGAAAATCTTTTCAACAAGGAGTCTTTACGTCAGGTTACTCAGTTGTCCACTGATTTACCTGTTCCTAAGGGTTGTTCTACCCCTTCCTCTGTCCCAGTACGTAGGAAATGTCCTACCAAACTTTCTTCCCACAGGAGAAGAAGGTTTTATTCATCACTTGCCCATCATACAGATGTTCCCCAACAGGGAAAGCATCGTCCTGGTCTAAAGAATTCAACCTCTCACCAGGCTCAGCAAACCTAGCATCTGCAGGGTTTCTGATCATTCATCATCAGATGCTTGTGACTCTTGGGGTTAGAATCTACAGTTGCTTCTTCTCAATAGAGGCAATCCACCATTTTCTTCTAACCCCTACACAGGGATCTCTTTCCTAAGATATCCATTTTTTCTATATTTCTATGAGCTGTCAGGATGTTCATGCCTATAAGTCACAGGTTTCTCCTCTCTTCCTGCCAGGGAAAGAGGTCTAACCACTATCAGATGATAGTTCCTGTGCCAGCATGTATTTTTTCCTTTCTATAGACTTACTACTTGGTAAGCCTTCTTCAGCTCCATTCTCTTTACCCTCTTACCAGATTTTTCTCTGTGAGAGCGGAATTACTTCCTGGGAGGCTTTCTCTTCAGCCTCTCTAGTTTTTTCACTTTCCAGTGTGGAGCTTTTCTCTCTGAGTTACCTCCTCTGTTTCAATCTTGCTTTGGGGCAGCTTATCAGACATGTCCAGAGTTCCTACTCCTGTTCTGTCCTTTCTGTTTTTGAACAGTAAGATTCTTTCTGCTGTCTTGCTAACAGCTGCCCATGCAGGAGCTTTAATGTTTGGACCACTGGTTCTTATCCACAACCAACCAGATTGTCCTCCACTAACATTCTGTCTAGTCTTAGTAGTGGCTCCAAGTCAGTACTTCCTCTCTCTTGGAGATCATCTTACTCTACAAGCTTTCTAGATTGTCTTCTATTCTGCCATCTTCATTTCCTGAGTTTGGCAGCATAGTTGATAGAGATACTGGCTCTCTAACAGCCAGTTCTATCCCCTCTTTCTCCTGCATTATGCTCTCTGCAATCTACAGAGAAGCTTTCCACTATGGGCCCTTGCTAGAGAGCATGTTTTTTTTTTTCTCCAACAGCTATCCTAGCTGGTTAGAAAAGGCTTTTCAGTCATGTCTCCCATGACTAGAAGGTTCCCCCTTCTAGTCATGTCTCCCATGACTAGAAGGTTCCCCCTTCTAGTCATGTCTCCCATGACTAGAAGGTTCCCCCTTCTTTTTCTATCTCCTTTTTTGATATAAAGGCCATAGGCCTTCTCTTTCGTGAAGACTCAAGGAGTTGCCAGTTCCCTGCTTTGGTCCATAGTATTCCCAATCGGGGATATGCTCGTCTTCATAGTAAGAACGCATGATACCTTTGCCCTTAAGCAGGTCAACATGGTATTTCATCTCTAGGCGTTTTTTGTCTACTTACCATGCCAGAGTCCTGGAAGACTCGGGACTTGCTGGCTACACATTGACATTGTCCTTGGTTTTTCACGTAACAGTCCTGGTTATTTTGCACTAACTAGCATTCTTGCAGATCATGACCAGGAGGAATAGATTCTCTATATGTCTTCTCAAGTAGGTCCACCTCCTTGTTATTAGATGAATCTTTCCTCTCCACATAGCCTATGTGATCACTGTACTGTAGGCATATCTCAGTCTGTTTAACTGCAGACACCCATATGTAAGCCTACATATCCATATTTATTTTTTGTGTGCATTTTATGCCCTGCCATATCTCACTGTAGATATATTCTTATATGTCTGTCTATCTATCTATCTATATATCTATATCTATCTATCTATCTATCTATATCTATATATATATATATATATATATATATATATATATATATCTGTTGAGATATTTTCTTTCAGCTAGATATGTATACACATACTTATCTATCTCCCTGTCTATTCTTATATAACTATATGATTCTGACAGAGAGACTTTACCCATACCTATGCTACCTAGCAGGTTTGGGGTTCTACACACACACCCACTCTTGTGGTAGTCAACAATTTTTATACCATAACCTAATGGTTTAGGTACCTCTGAAGCTCTCCATGCTCAATATCTCTCCTACCTTATCCCAGTTAGGAGAGACATTGTGGATCTTCAGTTCATCACAGGCTTAACGCCTCCGGCATTTGTCCTCCCTTTTGGGATACAAAGGGTTCCCACACCTTTTCTCCCCACAGGGACTGTGCCTGTTTGTCCAAATCGGTTAGCCTTCTCTTTTGCTCCTAAGAGTGACTCACTCTGCCTCCAAAAGAGCTAGGTTTTTTCTCATAAAGCCTTTCGCTGAAGGCTCACCGTTTTTGGACTACCCCAGTTCCCCTACTGGGGTTACCTGTTACCTTTCAGGATCCTGACCTCCACTAGTTTCCTACAGGATTATTACTTCCACTTACAGTGAAGTCCTCTTCAAGGTTCCTCTACTAGTTTTCCCAGTAGATCCATGAACCTCCATACTTCTGTGAAATCCTGTCAGGGGAGGTCCATATTGTAATATCCTTTGCAATATTAGTGATGACCATCCTCACCCTCACATGGACTCCATCTCTGCAGTCCTATGCTAGGTTAGCTGTTTCACAGCACCCTTCTTTCTTCAACTCCTACCCTCCATCCTCAGGATGCCTGGTGTTCTGGGAGATAGCATGTTCCAGCCTATAACATGCTGGGACTCCAGGCATCTCAGCTTGGGAGTCCCCATATGTGAAGACTCATTCCTGCTTGTTCCTGGAGATAGCACAGTTACTTACCCGTAACAGGTGATCTCTGGGAACAGCAGGAATAAGTCTTCACAACCCTCCCACCTCCCCAGGAGTTATATCTCTATCTATCTTTCCTTTCCTCTCACTCTCTCTTTGTCTCAGCTTTAAAACTTAACTGAGGAGAGGCAGTTGGGAAAGGCGGGAAGGCAGCACGCAGGCGTGCTGGGATGCTTCCAAAAGCTCTTGATTGGACGCTGGGAAGCGTTCCCGCGCAGACTCCATCGGTACCGACGTACCCATATGTGAAGACTTATTCCTGCTGTTCCCAGAGATCCTGTTACAGGTAAGTAACTGTGCTTTCCTGCTGTTGCCGGAGATCACCTGTTACAGGTGAGTAACTACGCTTTATAGAAGAAGAGGCTTTGCCTCAGTCAATCTGCTGTCACTACTTATCGGTGTAGTTTATCGCTAGTTCTTTCTCCCACTCCTCTCTGTGCTTGAGACTAACCTGATGGGAGTTGCACAAATGTACACAGAACTTTGTTATTAATCCTTAATAGCTTCACTATTGGCACAACTAATCTCCAGGAACAAGCAGGAATGAGTCTTCACATATGGGTACGTCGGTACCGACGGAGCCTGCACGGGAATGCTCCCCAGCATCCAATCAGAAAGCTTTTGGGAGCATCCCTCGCGCCTGCGCACTGATTTCCCGCCTTTTCCACTTCTTCTCCTCAGTTTTTGTTTTTCCGCGGAGCCGGCAGGACGTTGTCCTGTCACCGCAGAAACCTTTTTCTTTAAATTCTTCTTTTCTTGTGGTCGCGGCTGTTTTTCCCGCCGCCACCAGTACCGCCGGTGGTTTTTTCTTTTCTTTTTTCTTAACCCAGAGATTTTTCCCTCTGCTTCTGTCTTAACTTTTTGGGCCTACAAGGCCTCTTCTTCATGGAGCCTTCTTCTCCTAAGAAGTGCCTTCACTGTGGAAACAGTTTTCTATTTAGACTCCAATAACTGGTGTTTAACCTGTTTGGGTCCTGACCCTTTTTCCCCTGAACCATCAGGCTGCAATACTGTGAGAAGACCTTCCCTCTTTCGAGTTTTCCTCGATACCGTTTTCACTCCGGCAGTGAAGGCACCGTTTTTTTCTTCTCTACAGGATCAGGTAACCCACAAACAGTCTGTTAAGACTTGCCAATCCTTGAGTGGTAGGTCTCATGCCAAGCATGATGACGGCTCCGGCCTTGCCCTCAAGACCCCATTGGCATTAAAACCCCGGCGGGAGTCTTTGGGCTCCAAAGCATTTCAGGGGTTTCAGGTTGTTCCTGGGGCTCACTCCTCACAGAACATACCTGAGCCATGTTCGGTGGTGGCATCCGCTTCGAGCGGTACCGATACCCCGGCATCGGCACCGGTGTCGAGTGTTCCACTCTTCACCAGGGATCGTCATCTGGCGTCCTCGGTACCTTCGGGACCGATCGATACGATCCAGAGTGACTTTCCTGTATCGGCATCGCCAATACCACCACCGATGTCGGTGCCCTCTAGACATGCATCGATAGACTCGCTGCCTTCGATGCCGAGTCTGGAATCGATATCTAGTCTAGATGACTGGGTACCGACGCGTCTTGGAATCGACCCTTATCATTTCCGGATACGCAGTACCTAGGATATTCACCAAGACTCTGGTTACCTCGGTACCGCTTGAGCAGCCTCCGATGACTGCCTCGATGACATTACCGTCTCCGACTCCGCTTCAGCTGCTGGTATCGGTATCGATGTCGATTCCTGCAGTTACATCGGTACCATCGATCCTTTCTATGCCTAGTTTGGAATCGATACCTGGCATGGACGATGCAGTACTAACGGCCTCAAATCGTGACTGCCAGTATCACTATCCATCTAGTAGGGTTCTTTTTCTGCACCGGACCAGTACATCCTCTGGTGCTCAGGCTGTTTCTTCAACCTTAGCCTACCCAGGGATGGTTCCCATTGGAGATCCTTCTTTTCAGAAATTTCTCCTTGATATGGGCAACCTTTCTTGCTATTCCTATCCCTGGCTGTGATCTTAACCAAGGCTCTCCTGCAGAAAAGGAAAATATAATGCTTCCTTTACATCATTCTTTGCAGGATCTTCTTCTAAGAATATGGGAATCACCTTTAAGGGTTCCCTCACCTTCTACAGCAACTAATGTTATGTATCAGGTGCCCCCCCTCTCCAGGGTTTCAAAAGACTCAACTTCCCCATCATTCCATTGTAGTGGCATCAGCAATGAGGAAAGTAAAAAGCAAGAAGAAGCATTCTTCTTATCCGCCAGGTTGTGCATCTAGAGCACTTGATGCCTTTGGACGTCAAACCTTCCAAACATCTATGCTGGCATCAAGAATTATTTCTTATATATTTTATATGAGTCTAACACTCCAGGAGGTCACAGAGAAATTATCTCTTTTGACTCCTTTTTTGTCAGAGCCTAAGGCTGCTGACTATTCCTTGCTTTTTAGTCATAGCCGGAATATCTCTTGGTTTCTTTCTCGTGCTTCTCTAGACTCTTTTGAGTCTGTTAGCAGATCCTCTGCTATTGCCATTGGAGCACGTCATACAGCCTGGCTCCAAGCTTCAGACTTGAGCAGATGGGCACAACACACACTGGGTAATTCTCCTTGTACTGGAGAAAATCTCTTCAATAAGGAGGCTTTACGTCAGGTTGCTCATTGCTCCACTGACTTCCCTGGTTCTGGAGACCATTCTAAGCCGCCGCCTTCCCCAGGAGGTAGGAAATGTCCTACCAAACCTTCTTTCCCTAAGAAAAGAAGGTTTCATTCTTCTGCCCATCATCCAGATGTACCCAAGCAAGGGACACCTCGTCCTAGTCTGAAGTTTCCAAACTCTAGCCAGTCTGAGCATACCCAGCAACCATAGGTTCTGAAGGTTGCAATCTACAGTTAACTTCTTCCTAGCAGAAGTTTGTTCACTGTTTTTTCTTAAAGCTCTACACTGGGGTTTTCCTTTTCAGTATTCTAAGCTGTCAGGATATTCTTGTCCATGGGTTACAGAATTCTCCTCTTCTTACTACCAAGAAGGGAAGTTACAACTATCCCATGATAGTTTCTGTCCCAACATGAACATTTTTTCCTTCAGCTGACTCGCCATATGGGTAAGTCACCCTCCAATTACCTGTTTTTCTCTACCCTCTCATCCAGGGTTTCCCCTGATTGAGTGGTACCATACTGAAAAGCTTCTCTAGCCTTTCATTCCAGTGTAGACTTTTTGTTTCCTTGAATACATTCTCAAGACAACTCATCAGGCAGGGGCAGGAATATCTCCTCTCTCTTTGTCTGTTTCTCTTTGTTTTGCACAGGAAGATTCTCTCTGCTGTCTTTTTCAGCTGCTGTGCATGCAGGAGTTCCAGTGATTGAACTACTGGTACTTTTCCACAGGTTCCAGTCTATCTTCCACAATTTTTGTCTAGCCTCAGTAGTGATTCCAAGCTAGTCCTCATCTATCTTGGATAATCCTACTCACTTTAGGCTTCTCACATTATCTTCTTTCTAGCCATCTCCTTTTCCTAGGATGTGGCAACACACCTGACTTCAGTCAGTTTTATCTCATAATTCTCCTGCACAATGCTCTCTGCAATCTTCAGAGAAGCTTTCTACTATGGGCCCTTGCTACAGAGCATTGAACTTTGTCTCTGAGGGCTATTCTATATAGTAGAAAAAAAGCTTATAAATCATTCCCATGACTGTGAGGGTTCTCCACACCCTCTTGTCTCCTGTTATAATTCAGAATATAAGCTTTTTCTGCGTGAATATCCAAGGCTACTAGTAACGCATGATACCCCTATGTCCCTCCAGTGGGTCCTCCTGGTATCTTCTCTATGCGTTTCTACCCATCTACCATGTCAGAGTTCTAAAGGACTCCCGACTTGCTCTTTACAGAATGATATCATCCTCTGTTTTTCACGCAACCATCCTGGTTATTTTACTGGATTGCATTCCTGCATCCTCTTAGCCCACGGAAATAGATTCTCTATATATCTGTTAAGTGGGTTTCACCCTCTTGTTATTGGATGAATCTTTCCCCTTCACATTCCCCATGTGAATGTTCTTATGAGGCTTAGTGGTAGACATGTATCCTCAGACTCATATTCATGTATGTATATATCTCTATATATGCATCTACATACATATGTCTGTAAGCTGTGTGTGCATAATTTATCCCCCCACATATATATATATATATATATATATATATATATGTATATATATATTTATACCCCTATATATGTATCTGTTGGGAGGCTTTTTATAGGTCGATATATATTACATACTATCTCCCTAACTGTCTATGCTATAAAATGTTTACCACCTTAGAGGTTCCAGACAGTGGGCTTCCATATTTTCATACTGTTCCTCAGTATGTGGGGGCTCTTATGCACACAACCATTGCTGTGGTGCTAACAGCTTCCACTTTGCCCTAAGTCTCCCTATCCTTGAAGCGTCAGGCTTCAATATCTTTCCTATCTCTCACCAGCTAGGAAAGACAGTGTACATCTTCATTAGTTCTGAGTACACATCTGTTCTCCTTGGGAATACGGGCTTCTTTCCATACCCCTCCTTCCCTCTAGGACTGGGCTAGTTGTCCAAATCGGTCAGTCTTCTTCTTTTAGTCCTCAATGTTAATGACTCTGTACCTAAAAGAATTTTCAGCTTTTCCCATAAAGCTTTCCGTTGAAGACCTGCCGTTCTTATTCTGCCCCAGTTGACACCTGGGTCTCCTGCTAATTCCAGGTTTGGACCTTCATCCTCACTGCTGTGAGGTCTCCTTGAGGATTCCGCTACTGCATATCCAGTAGACTCCATCCCGCTCTCTACTTCCTACAATCCATTAGGTAAGCTCCATATTATAATTGTTCATTAAATAATTTTAATGGTACTTACCATACATACCAAGGACTCCTCTTCTGTAGTCCTTAGGTTCGCTGTTTTTCCTTCCAGCTCCTCTCTTCTCAACTCCTACCCTCCATCCCTCATGGGATGCCGGAGATTCCTGTGTGGAAAATGCACTCCTGATCCAGGGACACGCATTTTATGGGATCTCCCCCTGGCATCTATAGCTAGGGAGTCCCCATATGTGAAGACTCATTCCTGCTTGTTCCTGGAGATAGCACAGTTACTTACCTGTAACAGGTGATCTCTGGGAACATCAGGAATAAGTCTTCACAACCAACCCACCTCCCCTAGGAGTTGTATCTATCTATCTTCCTTTCCTCTTTCTCTCCTTTGTCTCAGCTATGAAACTCAACTGAGGAGAAGAAGTGGAAAAGGCGGGAAGTCAGTGCACAGGCGCGAGGGATGCTCCCAAAAGCTTTCTGATTGGATGCTGGGGAGCATTCCCGTGCAGGCTCCGTCTGTACCGACGTACCCATATGTGAAGACTTATTCCTGCTGGTCCCAGAGATCACCTGTTACAGGTAAGTAACTGTGCTTAATAGCAGGGATTTGTCAATCTCTCCAGTCTTTGCTTTATAGCTTTTGTGCCCATCATGTGCAGTATATGCACAAAACAATGCCCTGCAAGAAGACCATATTTGCACTGCAGTACTTCAAAACTTGCAAACTCTCATCCTTCACTAACTGACCTCCTCTCTTTCCACAGTCTAAGACTGACACTCCATCCCTGAATGTGCCATCAAATTGTGCTAAATAGGAATGCACACAGAGAAATACTCTGACCCACTCTTAAATTGAGAGTCCCACATATCCAAAATGAAATTTATAAAAGGTGAAGCCTCTCCCCTGTATGCCTGAAATTTTGGCGGAGTCCACAGCAAAGTTCCCACCAAAGCTCGAATCGGCTCCATTCTATAGCAGTATTAGGTGACAGGCCTGATATTATTTAAGTACACTTGGAACAGCCAACCCTCCCTTTTTCCTTTGCTGAGACAACACAGCTAGAGTGCTATTCTGTGGAGACCTATTCCACCAGAGTGAAAAATTTCTTACTGCAAGTCCAGTAGCATTATCCTAGGTACCGAAATGGGGAGCGCCTGAAACATAAAGTAGATAGTATCATAGTAATGTATATGATACACAGATAAACATACTTAATATACTCATCTTAATCACCATTATTCAGCCAAAACACAAGATGGATAAATTAGTCTAGGCCAGCATGTCTCCCTTAACTGTTTCGAACAGACTCCTATAATGAGCTTCGGGGAAAGTGTTACTACTTGGTTTCCATAAACTCCAAAGTACTTCATCTGTTTCTCTGTTAATCTAAATTGAAAACTTGCCTGTATTCTACCCAACAAATTCAGAATCAAAGTGATGTTCAAGGTCTTTGACTTGTCCATTTTTACCCAAAAGTCTGAAGCACTAGCCATAATCCTTCAATAATTTAGCCAAGTTTGGGAGAGAAGTAAGCAGTCTTGTTGAGGTTAAGAAAATATTATCTACAAATAACATCTTGCACGCCCCTTCTCTCACCAAAATCCCCCTGATGTTTTCATCCGCTCATACCTTCATAGCCAGGGGCTCCATTGCCAAGGCAAACAGTGTGGAGAGAGGACACTCCTGCAGGGTGTCCCTCCCCAGTGCAAACATCTGAGAGTTCTCTCCTTTGACTGGATACCGACCCTAGGCCCATTATACAGTTATATCCTAGCAGCCCAGGTCCACAAATTAGGATCTATGCCTTCTTTAACCAGCACTCTATCCAAGTATCCAAATGCAAGCAATCAATGACTTTTTCTGTGTCAGTAGACAGTAGAAAAACCCTTTCACTAGAACCTTAACACCAATGTTCCAACAGCACACCGCCTCCCAGCAGAGGTGGTATGAGCTTGTGCACCCGTTTGTTGAGGTAAAGGTGTTGTTAAAGGTCTATTGTTTCCCGCCTCTCACCAAGTCCTTTCCCTCCAGCTCCACCTTAATCGGAGCATGATCAGACCAGGTAATATTACAAATTTGAGCATCTGGAATCTGAAAGCATATTTGCTTGCCACATATATATAATCAGTTCTTGAGTAACTTTGGTGTGGTGTTGAGTAAAAAGTATAGTCCTTCTGTCCTGAGTGGATGTGTCGCCAAGCATCTAACACCCCAGGGTCCCCCAAAACCTGACTCAACTCAAGCCTCACATCCAAGAACCCTCACTGTCTCCCACGGTTTACCATACCATGTGGTCCCATACCAACATTTCAATTCCCCCACCATATCAACACCCCATTAGCAATTGCCATGCATTCCAATTCAAAATGCCTATAAAGGGCAGCTTGCTGCTCATTGGGACCATGGAGACATTCTACAGTATAAAGTAGTATAGAAATATGTACATTAATAAAAATGTAGCACTTTTATGATTCATGCTTCACCTCTTGAATCTTGAGGTGCAGTAATTGCCAACCTGTGGAGTTTACTGCCGTTAATATTGAGACCAATAAAACTGTGGCATAGCCCTTAGTGCAGTGGTTCCAAAACTTGGGCTTGGGTCCCCAAATGGGGTCATTTTATCAGTGAATGAGGTCACAGAAATATTGCCATTTCCCCTTCTGTCTGGACTTTCACTGTGACCTATGCAAAGTAGTGGCAGTCATCAGTCAACATGTGGCCTGTGAGCCAGTGAACATTCATAGGCTTTTGCCCCTTCCTGGGTAAGCTTCCTATCATTTGGAAACCCATGCTTAGTACTGAGATCTGTAAGATCACACTGCACGCTGACACAAACACTTTTCTGACTTCTGCTACTGTTGCCACTGCTTTCTGATTTACATGAGTGGAAGGAAGGGAATGAGTCTAGAGAGGTGCCATATTGATTTCATCATTTGGGGTTACATGAGTTTTCAGTTTTTAAAATGGGGTCGTACAGGATAAAAGTTTGACAAGCAGTGCCTTAGTGGTAAGATGGCAAACTTCACTACTATACACCAGAAGCACTCCTACTCATAGATGTTCAGCCTCTTTGAACAACAGCTGCCTCTTCCTAGGGGAGTTCAAACCCTTTACATTTAATGGTTTAACTCTCAGCATTCAATCATATTTTACCAAGGTGGCTTGCCTTGTTTACACAATAGAGCAAATCATGGATCTCCCTCTCCCAACTTGTGGATTGCAGTCCAATGCCTTCTGAGTCCACCTTGAAGGAGAACTTTCCATCTCTACCAATTCCTTCAGCAGTACCTCCTTTCCCACCCCACATCCAAACTCTACCTCCTGGAGTACCACCCCCACCCCCAAATCGTCTTCCCAGCACCTCCCCTACCCTTCCCTCTCCACCCCAATTATACCTGCAGAGTGTATAAACCATGTCAATACTGACATGGGAGGCGGTATAGCAGATTTTTTAATAAACACAAACACCCAATCATACACACTCACAATGCCACATTTTTATAACCAAGCCACATGCTGCAGAGTAAAGTTGTCTGCTAAATTAAGAGTCCAAATTTCAGCAATAAAAATAAAAAAAAAGAGAAAATAAAACTCCCCATCCAAGCCTCTGGCTAGTGTCTCATAAGGCTCAGACTCTAGTTATACATGTCCAGCCAGTGCCCTCTCCATAGTTCCCAATTAAATCGCTCAGCCAACTTAGCTATAACTGGAAAAGAGCCAAGAAAAAAAATAGTTCCATTCAATCTGTTAATTCCACCGATGTCACTGCACACCCGCAAAAGATTTCAACTGCCTCTTGCAGCCACTCTGAGTTTCATTGGTGGTGTTCCCGCTCTTTTTCAGTCTTTTCTCCTTCTCAGGAACCCTCTGCCACTTTGCCAGCTTTGCCTTTTTTTTTTTTTTTGCAGAATAGGCAGAATGCAGCTTTCATTTGTGGCAAACTCCAACCACCAAAGCACTTTCCAGGCCTCACTTAGGTCCCAAACTGCAAATTGCTTGCTCTCCACTGTAAAGTTCAAACAGAAGGGAAATAGCCAATCTCCAGGAACAAGCAGGAATGTAGTCTTCACATATGGGTATCGTCGGTACCGATGGAGCCTGCGCGGGAATGCTCCCCAGCGTCCAATAGGAAAGCTTTTGGGAGCATCCCACTGCACCTGCATCGCTGCCTTCCCGCCTTTCCAACTCTCCCTCTTCAGTTTTTCATTTTCCGCGGAGCCGACAGGCAGCAAACCCTGTCACTGCAGAAAAGTTTCTTTTTGTGGTCGCATCTGCCTTCACCGTCAACACCTATACCGGTACCACCGGTCTTTTCTTCATTTTCTTACTACTTTTCCTTTAAAAAAAAAAAATCTTCTTTTTGGGAGGGTCTATCCCCCCTAGGTGCCAGGCGTCATTTTGGGCACTAGGCCCTCTTTTCTTCTAAAAGGAGAAACCATGTAGTGGTTTAAAAAAATGTTCAAAGTGTAGCGGTATCATTTCTGCTACCGACACCCATGACTGGTGTCTTAAATGTTTAGGTCCTGACCATTCACCATCAGAGTGTCTCCTCTGTAGAAAGATGACCAAGAGAGGCCTGCAGAACAGAGCTGCAAAACTCAGCACCCTCTTTGCCGTAGATGCGATGTCCGTTGCATCGACGTCCTCCCAGGCTTCATCTTCCTCCCATGGATCTCAGGTAACTAAGCCCAGGTCTTCCAAGACCGGCCAGTCCTCAAAGGGTAGATCTCCTTCGAAGCATCAAGATGCTACTAGCGTTGCCCTCGAGGAAAACATACTGGCAAAACAGCCCTGGCGGGAGGCCCCAGCCTCCAAAGCATTAACGGGGCTCCAGGATGTTCCCGAAGCTTCCACATGGGGGGAACTCCTGGTGCCATGTTCTGGTGTCGTGACCTGTTCCACCGGTACCGACATCCAGGCATCAGTAGGGGCTATGGATCAGCGCATCCTGGCCATCGAACGCAGTCTAGTGGCTCTCTTAGCAGCCTCTGTACCTCTAAGACCACTTCAGACTGTTCTGCAGTCATCGGTACCGGTACCGACTGCACCTGCTTTAACCGATGTGCTTCCCCCCATGCCGGCTCTTGAATCAATATCCGGTATCGAGGGACTGGTATCTAGACAGTCCAGTGGTGATTTCGATCGATACTGGCGTCAAGCAATGCAAGAGCATCTGGCACGGAGATACTTTGAGTCCTCCGATTCTGATGACTCCGCTGATACAGGAATGATTCTACCAGAGGATCCTTCTCCTCAGCGGAGGATGTCTCCTCCGGAAGACATGTCATTTCAGGATTTCATATATGATGTAGCCAAGGGACTTTCAATCACAGTGACTCCTGAGAAAGAACCGAGAGCAGAAGAATTAGAAATTCTTCAATACCCAGCAGCCCCTAAAGAAGCTGCAACTCTTCCCATTCACCGGATATTGCATGATCTCATGCTAAGAATGTGGGAAGTTCCTTTAACGGTGTCTCCACACTCTGAGACTCGATACCATGTACCGAGTTCCACAATGCCCTGGGTTTCAAAAGACTCAACTACCACACCATTCAATGGTAGTGGAATTGGCGATGCGTAAGATCAAGAGTTCTAAAACGCATTCTTCCAATCCTCTAGGCCGAGAATCAAAGACGCTCGATGCCTTTGGGCGTCGATGCTTTCAATCCTCGATGCTATCAGCCAGGATCAGCTCTTACATTCTCTACATGGGAATGTTTCTTAAAGAGGTTACAAGGGATTTAGAGCTCATGGCTCCACTTCTCCCTGATGACAAAAGAACAGACTTCCTCACTCTGGTCAAACATGCTCAGAATGTGTCTAAGTTCATGAATCATGCAACCTTTGATTGCTTTGAGTGCATTAGCAGAACCTCTGCTATTTCCATCGGTGCACGTCGCATGATTTAGAACAATGGGTGCGAGATAAGTTAGGGAATATTCCTTGTACAGGAGAAAATCTATTTTGCAACTGCTCGAGAAATACTTCAGTTGCTGTGGGCATATGGCATCCACTGTATATGTGGTTCCCTTTGCTTGACTCTACATGCGAGCAGCCCAGTGGACCCTAACTTCTCAGTGGACACAGGCTTCGGGTCACCTCACTGACAAAATCAGAAATTCGACAAGTTTCATTTCATCCCTACAGTGGTGGCAATCACTGGAAAACCTTCTCGTAGGCTTTCCTTTCCAGCAGCCACTGCCCCAAGCCACCTTGACGACAGATGCGTCCAAGTTAGGCTGGGGGGCTCACTTGGACAATCTCTCCACACAGTGTCTTTGGACCCAGCAGGAGGCTTGCCTTCATATAAACATCCTGGATGTTTTTCAGGATCACCTCAGCTACAAGACGGTTCTGGTCCAAACCAACAATCAAGTAGCCATCTTCTGTGTGAACAAGCAGCGTGGAACAGGTTCTCAAGCATTGTGCAACAAAGCTTTACGCCTCTGGGCGTTTGCTAGGAATCTTCAGATCCACCTTCTAGCGGTGTATCTTCCAGGCACACAAAGTCTTTTAGCGGACACTTAGTCGAGTACTTCTGCCACACGAGTGGTCTCTTCATCAAGAGCAAGTGGCTCGACTTTCAGATCTGGGGAACCCCAAAGATAGACCTCTTTGCAAGTCCTCAGAATGCCAAACTTCCCCGATTCTGCTCCAGAATTCCGTCTCAGAAGTGTCAGGTGTAAGGGATGCTTTCCACCTCCACTGGGGTCAAGACTTCCTCTATGCTTTCCCACCCATTCCCCTCATTCCCAAAACTCTGTTCAAGCTTCGGAGAGACGGAAGCCATATGATCCTCATAGCCCCACGTTGGCCATGACAAACGTGGTATCCTCTGCTTCTATGTCTCTCTCAAGCCACACCTCTGGAGTTGGGATATGCTCCAGATCTGCTTTCCCAGGAGAACGGGACGCTACTGCACCCGAATCCTCAGTCTCTACACCTCAGGGCATGACTCCTGAGAGCCTAGAATTCCAGGATATCAACCTTTCTCAACAGATAAAGGATATCCTTCTAGCTTCAAGAAAACCTTCCACAAGGCGAGTCTACGCCTTCAAATGGAAAAGGTTTTCTATTTGGTGTTCTAAAAAGGAGTTTAACCCCTTTTCACTGCCAGTGGATCTGTTCCTTGAGTATCTCTTCCATCTATCATCCTCTGGTCTTGAGACCAATTCAGTAAGAGTCCACCTTAGTGCCATTGCTGCTTTTCACAAGCCCTTAGATGGACAACCTGTTTCCTCTCAAAGAGATCATATAACACCAATACTAATCGATCTACACTGGCTCCCAATAAGTTGCAGAATAATATATAAAACTCTACTCATCACATTCAAGGCCATTAATAAAATAACAGTTCCTTGATGTTGTGTATCCCAATTTTACCTTCACTCTTTAGTTTAGTCAGTGTATGCCCCCCTGTCTCTGTTCTCCCTTCTTGTGTCTTGGTAACCGCTTTGATTTAAGGAAAAGGCGGTATAGAAAACCTGTTAAATAAATAAATAAATCTTCTGCATCGATCTCAAATCTACTCACCCATGCACCAAACAAGAGATCCAGGAGACTAGTAGCGGAAAACACACTAGTTACTGTAACAGGTGATCTCCGGGAACAGCAGGAATTAAGTCTTCACAACCCACCCACCTCCCCTAGGAGTTCTCTCTCTCTATCTCTCCTTTGTCTCAGCTATAAACTCAACTGAAGAGGGAGAGTTGGAAAGGCGGGAAGGTAGCGATGCAGGCGCAGTGGGATGCTCCCAAAAGCTTTCCTATTGGACGCTGGGGAGCGTTCCCGCGCAGGCTCCATCGGTACCGACGATATCCATATGTGAAGACTTAATTCCTGCTGTTCCTGAAGATCACCTGTTACAGGTGAGTAACTACGCTTTTATACTTAATGTACTCATGGTTCAAGATATCCAGGATGGGTTTCATTTCCCTCCGCTTTGCCAGAGTCAGTCCTCAGAGAGCCTAATAAATCTGGAGCTTAGCACCCCCATACTCCTAATCCTCTCGTCCCTGTACTTGGTAAGATCCACTCTCTTTCCACAAAACTGATGAAGCACACCACTATGACCCTCTGCTTACTGCCCACTGACTTACCAAGTACCCCATGAGATCTCTACAAAGAGATGGGTGGGTTCCCCTTCCCGCCTGGGCTCGGTACACTGGTATCGAGTCCGGAGTTTTGATTTTCGTTTTTTTGTCCTTCGTGACTAGCGTTCGCGCTCTTTTTGTGTTTTCACTGGCAGCCCGGTCTTTTGACATTGCAGGGGGCCCTTTTTCCCCCCATGGCTGCCAGCGGGTTCAAAAAGTGTGATCGGTACAAGAAACTTGTCTCTCACCGGCACACATGACTGCTGCCTCCGATGTCGCGGATCCAACCATGACCCGCTGGCCTGTGGCCCGTGTGGCAAGATGTTGTTGAAGGCGCTTCGGAGCCGTCAGCACCAACGTGAGCGAATTTTTTCTAACTCCACGTCCGGCCGGGCCCGGACTTTGTCAGAGGCCTCGACATCTCGGGAGTCTGACCCCGAGCGCTGTCGGGGTTCCTCTCAGAGGGAGTCTCCCACCCGGGAGCACAGAAGGAAGAAGAAGCTCGTGAGGGCAGCATCGGTGGAGGCTCCTGGTTCCTCGAGGGCCAGGTCGGTTAGCCCTGACCGCCGCCCTGGGCTCTCGGAGTCGGAGAGGCCGTCCAAGTTACCTCGTGTGGAACCGGAGTCCCTGAGTCACGTAAGTGCAGTTGTCCTCGTGGGCTCACTTCTGGGGGAGCTGATGTCTGGCCCGATGCCGTCGGGGCCCGAGTCGGGGGGCTGCTGAGTCTCCTGAGCTTGGACTCAATTTGACGGCCTTGGAGAGCAGCCTGGCTGCCTTCATGGAACATCAGCGGGTGCTGATCGCCGGTCTGACCGGTGCATATGCCCTGACCTCCAGGACCTCGACGTCTAAGTCGACCCCGGAGACCGAGCCGATCCTCGAGTCAATGAAGTCTCGATCCTCGGTCAAGGTCTCCCTCGTCCTCCCATGCGGGGCCGAGGTCGTCAGCCGATACCCTCGGTGTCGGGGTGGGTGGCACCGAGGCCCACACGGCTGGAGTCGCCCGATTCCTCGGAGGAGGAGTCGGCGTGGGAGATGGAGGACGAGGAGTCCCTGGACACCTTCCAGACCCGGTGCATCCCTTCGGACTCACCGGAGTCTGAGCCTCGGAGAAGGTCCCCACCCCGGAAGATACCCGGTTCTCGGACTTCGTGAGGGACATGGCCAAAGCCTTGGCCTTCCCTGCCGACGCCGAGGAAGAGCCTTGAGCTGAGGAGCTCGATGTCCTCTAGTATGACTTTCCTCCGAAGGAAGCCTTTACTGTACCAGTTCCTCCGATGCTGGAACAGCTGCTCTTCCGCATGTGGGAGGCACCGGCCTCAACGCCGGTTCTTAGCAAACGGGTCGATTCCATTTATCGAGTCCGTAAGAGCCCTGGGTTCCAAAAGGCGCAGCTACCGCACAACTCCATGGTTGTGGAATCGGCCATGCACCGTCTGAAGAGTCAGAAGATGCACTCCTTGGTGCCCCCCGGCCGGGAGGCCTGGAACCTGGATGCCCTCGGTAGAAAGTGCTTCCAGGGATCTATGCTATCTTACCGTGTCCAGACCTACCAGCTGTACATGGGCATGTGCCTACGAGACCTGGCAAAGGAGATTGCCGGGTTCTCAGCTGGCCTCTCCGAGGAACCTTTGCAGAGGTTCAAGGCTTTGTCAACAGGGATTCGAGAGTGCTCGAAGTTTATCTCTTGAGCAGCCTATGATGGCTTTGATGCTTCGGCCCGGGTAGCCACGGCTGGCATCGGTGCACGCCGTCAGGCCTGGCTGCAGTCATCAGACCTGGAGTCATGGGTGCAGGACAAGTTGGTCGATGTCCCTTGCAGAGGTGAAAACCTTTTCGCTAAGCCCATGACTGAAAAGGCTGCGGAAATCGAGACTGAGACTCTCACCAGGACAAGGCTGTCCAGGAAGACTTCTGCCCCTTCTCAGAAAAAGAAGGGCTCGGGAAAGAAGCCCTTTTTCCCGAGAAAGGGTGCTGCCTACAAATCCTACCCTCAATATCAGGTCTATCCAGCTCCCCCACAGGGCCAGCAGGCCAAGGGGCAGGGGCATGGGCCCTGTAGGCAGAAGACCCCCAAGCCGCCAGCTCCGGCTCCTGCACAGCAGGGAGCGGGGTTTTGACTCCCACAGCATAGCCTTTTCTCCACAGCTGGCTCCACTGAGCACAGGAGGTCGGCTGACCCTGTACGCCTACAGGTGGCCAGCCATCACAGGGGATACCTGAGTACTGAGCATAGTCCAGAAGGGCTACATGCACCACTTCCACCAGCTACCCCCCTCCTACTTTCCAGGGGAGCCTCCAAGACTCCCTCTGCACAGAAACCTCCTCCTTCAGGAGTTGGCAAGTCTTCTAAAGGAACAGGCGGTGGAACCGGTGCCCCACCACGTGAAAGGGCAAGGCTTCTACTCCAGGTACTTCCTGGTACCAAAAAGGACAGGAGACCTCCGGCCTATCCTAGACTTGCGAAACTTAAACAAGTTTCTGGAGAGGGAAAAGTTCAAGATGCTTACCCTTGGGATACTGCTGCCCTACCTCCAGTAGGGAGATTGGCTATGCTCCTTAGACCTAAAGGATGCTTATATGCACATCCTCATCCATCCAGACCACAGACAACATCTCAGATTTGTAGTGGGAAGAAACCATTTCCAGTACAGAGTACTTCCCTTTGGCCTAACCTCTGCCCCCAGGGTTTTCACCAAATGCCTGGCGGTGGTGGCGGCCAATCTCGGGAATCAGGGAATTTTTGTCTTCTCATACCTGGACGACTGGCTCATCAGGGGCCAGTCTCTCCAGGAGGCCAGACAAGCCATTCTTCGCACTGTCTCTCTTCTTCAGCATCTGGGCTTTGTCATAAACTACGCAAAGTCCTCTTTGCTCCCCTCACAGAACCTAGAGTTTATAGGGGCAAGATTAGACACCCTGCAGGCAAAAGCTTACTTGCCCAAGGACAGGGCCCACAGACTGATGGACTTGGCCAACCAATTCCAAAGCAATTCTCAGGTCTCCGCCAGGCACTTCCTGTGGCTCCTGGGCCATATGGCATCCACGATACATGTGACTCTGAATGCCCATCTGCACATGCGGGCTGCTCAGTGGTGCCTCAGAGCTCAGTGGGCGCAGGCCACAGGCGACCTCTGAGACAGAGTAAAGGTGTCCAAACCGCTTTTGGACTCCTTGCAGTGGTGGCTACATCTCCCAAACCACCTCAGGGGGGTACCTTTTCAGTCCCCAGCACACACAACGGTGCTGACGACCGATGCTTCCTTAAAGGGCTGGGGTGCACATTGCCAGGGCACGTGCACTCAAGGCCTCTGGTCTCCTTGGGAGGCCACACAGCAGATCAATCTTTTGGAGCTGCGAGCAATCCGCTTGGCTCTACAGACTTTCTCATGCCCTCTCTCACCAGTCTGTCTTAGTTCAGACAGACAATCAGGTAGCAGTGTTCTTTGTGAACAAGCAAGGGGGAGCACAGGGTCCAGACTCCTATGTCAGGAGGTGCAGGCCCTTTGCTCCTTTGCAGTCAAACAAGGCATGTTTCTCAAAGCAGTTTATCTACCTGGTCAGGAGAACTTCTTGGCAGACAAACTAAGCAGGATTCTCCAGCCTAACGAATGACAGTTGAATCCACTGGTGGTTCAGCAGATCTTTCTACGATGGGGACTTCCATCAATCGATCTCTTTGCAAGTCTACTGAACCGTCAGCTGCCCAGGTTTTGCTCCAGACATCTGCATCCCCTGAGAATGGCAGCAGATGCTTTTCTGATCTCTTGGTCTATGGGCCTTCTTTATGCATTTCCTCCCATGCCCCTGGTGGCCCGAACTCTGTTCAAGATTCTCCGGGAGAAGGCCTCGGTGATTCTGGTAGCCCCCAGATGGCCGAGGCAACCGTGGTTTCCACTTCTCCTGCAGTTGGCGGTGGAAACTCCATTCCCTCTGGGGTTGCAACCCGATCTCCTGTCTCGGGATCAGGGTTCCCTTCTGCACCCCAATCTCAGATCATGGCCTGGCTGCCGAAAGGATAGTGCTAGCTCCCTTACTTCTATGTAGGAAAGTTGAGGAGGTGGTCTTGGTCTCTAGGAGGCAGTCTACCAGAAAGTCCTATGCCCTCAAATGGCATAGGTTCACAATATGGTGTGCTCAGCGCAATGAAGATCCTTTCTCCTTCCTTGTGCCAGTAGTACTGCAGTATCTACTTCACCTGTCAGACCTAGGCCTTAAGTCCAACTCTGTTCGGGTCCACCTCAGTGCTCTATCAGCCCACCACTCACCGGTGGAGGGACAGTCTCTGTCGGTTCACCCCTTGGTGTCCCGCTTCCTCAAAGGTTTGCTTCTGCTCAAGCCTCCGGTTCGTCCACCGGCCACTGAGTGGGATTTGAATGTGGTCTTGCAGCAACTTACTCGCCCGTCGTTTGAACCGATGGCTACTTGCCATTTACGCGTCCTTTCTTGGAAGGTGCTCTTCCTGGTAGCTCTTACCTCGGCCAGACGTGTGAGTGAACTACAAGCTCTGGTTTTCTGATAGACCATACACACGGTTCTATAGGAACAGGGTGGTCCTACAGACCCATCCGAAGTTCCTTCCAAAAGTTGTCGTCTCTTTCCACCTCAACCAGGAGGTGGTTCTTCCGACATTCTTTCCCAGGCCGCATACCAGCTGGGCGGAAACAGTCTTGCATACCCTGGACTGTAAGAGGGCATTGTTACATAGAACGTACGCGGAGGCATTGAAGGGCCACTCAGCTCTTCGTCTCTTTTGACCCTAATAAGCTGGGGTTACCTGTCTCCAAGCATACATTGTCCACTTGAGTAGCAGATTCTATCGCCTGGGCATATAAGGCAGCCGACCTCCCCTTGCAGGGTCGAGTCACGGCCCACCGTGTCAGGGCAAAAGCCGCGTCAGTAGCTCATCTCCGTTCTGTTCCGTTGGCAGACATCTGCCGGGCCGCTACTTGGTCTTCAAGTCAGACTTTTGCAGCCCACTACTGCCTCGAGAGAGAGTCCCGAAGGGACAGTGCTTTCGGACAGGCGGTACTCCGTAATTTCTTTGAGGTTTAGGCAACTCCTACCCTCCGGCCCTTGTGTTGGGCTACTGTACGGGGGCGTTCTCAGAGGATATTCTTATCACGGATACTGAGGCTCTTCAAAGGGAGCTATTTTTTTCAGCTTTGGGTTCCCGGTAGCCTAGAGCTGGGGAGTCCCATATGTGAGGACTGACTTCCTGCTTGGTCCTGGAAAAAGAGTAGTTACTCACCTGTAACAGGTGTTCTCCAGGAGCAGCAGGAATCAGTCCTCATGACCCTCCCTCCTCCCCTGGAGTTGCAGTCATATACTTCATTTTGATTTTTTGCTGTCTTTTATCTATGTCTTCAGACTGAGCAAGATGGCACCCTTGGGCAGGAAGGGGACCGCGCATGCATGCTGCATTCCCAAAGGCTTTCCTTGAAAGCTGGGGAAATGCTCTGCACGAGGGCTTCCTCGGCGCCGACGTCACCCACATGTGAGGGCTGATTCCTGCTGCTCCTGGAGAACACCTGTTACAGGTGAGTAACTACTCTTTCCCCTACCAAATAACTTCGTATTCAGTATAATCTTTCACCATGCCTTCCTTCCCCAACTTAAGACTCAAAAAATGTATCACCTGCCTATAATGAAACAAGTCAACATCTCATAACCCATAGTCCTCTTTTAAATTCTCAAAGGGGACCTATTCCCCTCCATCTAGGAATTGGTAGAACCACTTCAGTCTTGCTCTCTCCCACCAGCGATATACTCCCCCCTTCTAACCCTGGGTGAAACTCTATCATAATACATAAAGCCCTCATCACTGAAAATTCCCCAACCTCTTCACTCTCTACTTTCTTGCGCACCCTGTCGCACACCTATAGAATGTGTCATACAAATGGGTTTTCCCCCCTGAGGAAGGACCCTTTCAACCTTACTTAGCCAGGGTAGGCTTCCTAGAGGTCCCCCTACCCCAGTTTGCTCCAAGGATACATAATTTTTCCTTTCTTCTCCCTCCTGCCAATCCATAAGATGGCGGATCTGCGTAGCCCAGAAATAGGCTTGAAAATCTGGTACCCCCAGTCCCCCCTCCTTTCATTCTTTGTAATATTGACTTGGCTACCCGTAGTGGCTTCCTTTTCCAAATAAATCTTAACACCTTCCTTTGCAATTCCCTAAGATGCCCCACTGGGTTCCCGATTGGGAGGGCCTGGAAGAAATGCAACACTCTCGATAGGATATTCATTTTTTTTGGTGGCTACTCGACCTAGCCACAATATTTCTAACTCCATCCAGTCCCTGAGATACCTCTCTATTGCCCGCCATAGCTCCAGGTAGTTCGCCTCGTATAGGGTCTCGGGCTGCGCCATAATAGGTACCCCTGGATATTTATTTGACCTTGACGCCCACTTGAAGGGAAATTGTTGTTGGAGCCACCCCAGGACCTCCCTACCACATTTATACTCAAAGCTTCAGTCTTGTCTAGATTCATTTTGAATCCAGATATTTCCCCATATGTTTGTAGTGCCTAATGTCTGTCCAGGGCGTGTCACCATTAATATTATATCATCCACAAATAATGATATCTTGTGCTGTTTCCCCTCAACCTCCACCCCTGTGATTTTAGCACTCTCCCATATTACTTGTGCCAATGGCTCCACCACCAAGGCAAATAACAGTGGGGAAATAGAACACCTCTGTGTGTACCCCGCCCTAGGGGAAAAGGCTCTGTATACTGACCATTAAGTTTTACTCTTGCCTTAGGTGTTCTATAGAGGGCCTGCACCCAATCCACATATTGGGACCCAAATCCCATTTTATTCAAAATTAGAAACATAAAACGCTAATCCACTCTATCAAATGCTTTTTCAGTGTCAATCAATAATAACCTCGCCCCCTCCTGCTGCTGTCAAACCATTCAAACCCCATTCCTCACTCTTGATATTATCAGAGGCCTGTCATCCTCCAATAAAGCCCATTTGATCCTGATCTATCTGCAAGGGGCATCCACCTAGCTAGTCTATTCGTTAGGGCTTTGGCAGAAATCTTGACATCCACATTTAATAGGGATATAGGGCGATATTGATAATATGGTAATCCCTGCCGTTAGCATGTCAGATAACTCCCTCTCAAGCCCCCCTACCCCATTGAAGACCCTGCCCATCATTCCTATCATTTCTCCCATGAAAATCTTATAAATACTACTTGGTAACCTATCCAACCCTGGGCCCTTCCCATTAGCACTCTCCCATATTACTTTAAAGGTTCGCGCCGGCAGGCGCACGTTCTTTATCCACCCGCCACCTTCATCAGCTCTCCCCAGTCGGGGGATCGAGCCTCCAGAGGCGGGAACAGCGCAGGATCCATCTCTGCCCAATCGGGGCACGAGCCACTACCTTTAAAGGTTCGCGCCGGCAGGCGCACGTTCTATCTCCAGGAACAAGCAGGAATGAGTCTTCACATATGGGTACGTCGGTACCGACGGAGCCTGCACGGGAATGCTCCCCAGCATCCAATCAGAAAGCTTTTGGGAGCATCCCTCGTGCCTGCGCGGTGACTTCCCGCCTTTCCCACTGCCTCTCTTCAGTTTTCGTTTTTCTGTGGAGCCAACAGGACGTCGTCCTGTCACCCCAGAAACTTTTTTCTTTAAAAATCCTTATTTTCTTATTTTCTTGTAGTCGCGGCTGTTTTTCCCGCCGATACCGGTACCGCCGGTGCTTTATTATTTTATTTTCAAACTTAGAGAAATATTTCTCCTCAGTTTTTTTGTTTAACTTTTTTGGGCCTACCAGGCCTTTCCAAAATGGAGCCTTCTTCCCCTCAGAAGTGCCTTCACTGTGGAAACTCAGTTTTCTTTTTAGACTCCAATGCTTGGTGTCTATCCTGTCTGAGTCCTGACCGTTTTTCCCCTGATACTTCAGGCTATGTGGTTGGGAGAAGACCTTCCATTTTTCGAGTCTCCCTCGATACCGTTTTTCCTCCTAAGGTGAGGACACCGGTTTATTCTTCTCTCCAGGATCAGGTAACCCACAAACAGTCTGTTAAGACTAGCCATTTCTTGAAGGGTAAGTCTCATGCCCAGCATGATGACGGCTCCGACCTTATCCTCAAGACCTCATTGGCAATAAAACCTCGGCGGGAGTCTTCGGGCTCCAAAGCATTCACGGGGTTTCAGGTTGTTCCTGGGGCTCACCCCTCACAGAACATACCTGAGCCGTGCCAGGGGGTGGTATCCGCTTCGAGCGGTACCAATAACCCGGCACCGGCATCGGTGTCGAGTGCTGCACTCTTTATTTATTTATTTATACATCTTTTCTATACCGCCACTTCCAGAGATCAGTGGCGGTTTACAGGTAACATAAACTTTAATAATAGAGTACTATTATTTTACATAGAACAGATTTAGAACAAAGAACATTCAACTATTAAATGTAACTCAAAAATACAATGAGATAACAGGAGAGGTAGGAACGTTTGAACTGGGTATGAATTAGATAATGTTTCAAAACATACTACCAACAGTATATCAACAGTAAAGGGAAATATTTACATTAAATTACAGTTGTTCACATTAGCGACAAGCAATTGCTTTCAAAGAGTAAGCTTAATCTAGGTGAGCAATGTGAATGTGTGGGAAAGGTTTATGCCTTGTCTAGGTAGGGTCAGTGAGTGTCTGATGATCGGTGTTTTTCTCTGTGTTAGGATTATCTTCAATGTGGAGGTTATTGTAGTGCAGAGTAAATAGATGGGTTTTTAGATTTTTTCTAAATAATTGAAGATCTTTGATTTCTCTGATTTCAATCAGGAGGTTGTTCCATAACGTAGGGGCGAAGTATGGAATCGTCATCTGGTGTCCTCGGTACCTTCGGGGCCGATCGATACGACCCAGATTGGCTTTCCTATATCCCAGCCATGCTCGGGGTTGGTACCGGCTTCGAGCGGTACCGATACCCCGGTATCAGCATCGGTATCGAGTGTTCCACTCTTTACCTGGGATCGTCATCTGGAATCCTCGGTACCTTCGGGGCCGATCGATATGACCCAGATTGACTTTCCTATATCTTCACCGTGCTCGGGGTTGGTACCGACTTCGAGCGGTACCGATACCCCGACATCGGTGCCGGTGTTGAGTGTTCCTCTCTTCGCCGGGCATCGTCTTCGAACGACCTCGGTACCTTCGGTGCCGTTCGATGAGATTCCAATTGACTTTCAGGTATCGCATCGCTGATACCACCACCAACGTCGGTACCTTCTAGACATGCATCGATAGACTCGCTTGCTTCGATGCCGAGTCTAGAATCGATATCCAGTCTAGATGACTTGGTACCGACGCGTTTCGGAACCAATCCATATCGTTTCCGGCTACGCAGTACCGAGGATATTCACCAAGACTCTCTGGTTACCTCGGTACCGCTTCAGCAGCCCTCGATTACTGCTTCGATGACGTTATCTCCGATACCGGTACCGGTGTCGGGGTCAATTCCTGCAGTTCCATCGGTGCCATCGATTCTTTCTATGCCTAGTTTGGAATCGATACCAGGCACTGACGATGCAGTACTAACTGCCTCAAATCAGAACTGTCAGTATCACAGTCCATCAAGCAAGATTCTTTTTCTGCACCAGTCCATTATATCTTCTGGTGCTCAAGCTGCTCCTTCAACCTCAGCTTGCCCAGGATTAGTTCCTATTGGAAATCCTTCTTTTCAGAAGTTTCTCCTTGACATGGCAGCTTTTCTTGCCATTCCTATTCCTGGTTTTTTCTCTTGACCAAGATCCTGCAGAAAAGGAAAACATAATGCTTCCTTTACATCATTCTTTACAGGATCTTCTTCTGAGGATATGGGAATCACCCTTAAAGGTTCCTTTGCCTTCTACAGCCATTGACGTTCTGTATCAGGTACCTCCCTCTCCAGGGTTTCCAGAAAAACCAACTTCCACATCATTCCATTGTAGTGGAATCAGCAATGAGGAAGGTAAGAAGCAAGAAGAAGCATTCTTCTTATCCGCCAGGTCGTGCATCTAAAGCACTTGATGCCTTTGGACGTCAAACCTTCCAAACTTCTATGCTGGCTTCAAGAATTATTTCATATATTTTCTATATGAGTCTGACACTTCAGGAGGTCACAGAGAAATTATCTCTCTTGTCTCCTTTTCTGTCAGATCCTAAGGCCTCTGACTATTCCTTGCTTCTTAATCACAGCAGGAATATCTCTTGGTTCCTTTCTCGTGCTTCTCTAGACTCTTTTGAGTCTGTCAGCAGATCCTCTGCTATTGCCATTGGAGCACGTCGTACAGCCTGGCTGCAAGCTTCAGACTTGAGCAGATGGGCACAACATACACTGGGTAATTCTCCTTGTACTGGAGAAAATCTCTTCAATAAAGAGGCTTTACGTCAGGTTGCTCATTGCTCCACTGACTTTCCTAGTTCTGGAAACCGTCCTAAGCCTTCTTTTTCCCCAGGACGTAGGAAATGTCCTACCAAACCTTCTTTCCCTAAGAAAAGAAAGTTTCACCCTTCTTCTGCCCATCCTCTTGATGTACCCAAGCAAAGGGACATCTCATCCTAGTCTGAAGTCTCCAGACTCTAACCAGGCTAATCATAGCCAGCAACCATAGGTTCCTGTATGTTGCAATTCTACATTTAACTTCTTACCAGAAGTTATTCTTCAAACTCTACACTGGTTTTTCTTTTCAGTATGCTAAGCTGTTAGGATATTTTTGTCCATGGGTTACATAATTCTCCCTTTCTTTTTATCATAAAGGGAGATTACAAATATCCCATGATAGTTTCTGTCCCCACATGGACATTTTTTCCTTCAGCTGACTTACCATATGGTACGTCACCTACCAACCCCCACTCTTCCAGGGTTTCCCCTGCTCGAGTTGGTACCATACTGAAACACTTCTCTTCTTTCCAGTGTAGATTTTCTACTGTCCTTCAATGCATGCTCTGAACAACTCATCAGACAGGGACGGAAATATCCCCGCTCCCTCTGTCTGTTTTTCTCCCTGTTTTTATACAGGGGTATCCCCTTTTTTCTTCAGTTGCTGCACATACAGAAGTTCCAGTGCTTACTTTAAAGTTTCTTGCAAGCTACTTTCATTATCTTGCATAATACTACACATTGCAGGTTATCTTCTTCTAGCCATATCCTTACCTAGGATGTGGCAGCACTTCTGACTGCTGTCAGTTCTCTCATAATTTTCCTGCACAATGCTCTCTGCAATCTTCAGAGAAGCTTTCTATTATGGGCCCTTGCTGTAGAGCATTCATCTTTGTCTCGGGTTTTTTCCATATAATAGAAAAAGCTTATATAGTCATTCCATGCCTATGTAGGTTCTTTTTACCCTCTTGTCTCCTATTGTGATACAGAAGACAAGCTTTTTCTGCGTGAATGTCCATGGAGTTCCCAATCTGGCAGGAATTTACCCCTTTTTTTCCTTGCAGCTTGGTATTTTTTTCTACTCCACTTGGACAACGCATACTCTTTTACTATACATGATACCTCTGAGTCCCTTAACTGGGTCATCCAGGTATCTTAGTCCATGCGTTTCCTTGTCCTTTGGACATGTCAGAGTCCTCCAGTACCTTTATTATACAATCAATAGGTGGCCAAAACCCAACACAGGACCGTGTTTCGTGTTGTACTTCATCAGGGGTTGTAAGGGCACACTTATCGGTGTGTGGTGGCAATAAATTTCACAATGCACATTGAAAATGTGATTGGAGCACCTAATACAAGGGCTAATAGTGCTTCTGATTTGTAAAGGCCGCCGAAGAATCACTTCAAAGGCGAGTAACACATCAAAGGAATGAACCTGCCACTCTTTTGTTTTTTTGGCTACGTTTCTGCTGAGTGTGGCTGCTGCTGTTTTTTTGTTGGTTCAGAGTCCTCCAGTACTCCTGACATGCTCTTACCAGACTGCTATTATCCTCTGTTTTTCACGCAACCATACTGGTTATCCACTGAAATGCATTCCTGCACCACGGAAATAGATTCTCTATATATCTTCAGGTGGTTTTTACCCCCTTATTAGATGAATCTTTTCCCTTCACATTCCCCATGTGAATGCTTTGTGGGGCTCCGTTGCAGGCATATATCCTCAGACTTATAACCATACATATTTTTATAATCTGTGTGGGCATAAGCCATGCCCATCTATATATATATATATATATATATATATATATCTCACAGTCTGGAACTCTTTACCAGAGGACTTACGATCACTAACAGAGATAACAGAATTCAGAAAAAAATTGAAAACCTATCTATTCACTAAACACTATAATACCATAGAACACCCCTCACTCAACTTAGATCCAGGCTAAACAAGAACCTGCCTAAAATCAAGATTATACTCCCCATTACAATAAATACATACAACTTAAATGATAATCATTCCATTCCAATGCATTAATACCCCACTTGTATATAGTTACAACTGAGTTAGAGACAGTACCTCAGTTTAAATTGTTACACAATCTGTGTTAGTTGATTTATTGAACTATTCCGCATAGATTTTACATACACTTTGTTGTTTCAAGTTAAGATGTTCATTGTAAAAAGTTATAACTGTTCTATGTAAAACAAGCTCTGCATTGTTAATTGTTAAATGTACACCGCAACTGATCGCTGGAAGATGCGGTATATAAATAAGTGTTAAATAAAATAAAAAATAAATCCACACATATATATATCGATATGTATGTATCTTCATGTTTATAGATATTTTTATAAATATATAAAAATATCTACGTACCTATTGGGAGATGTCCATAGGATGCTAAGTATTACCTTCTACCTCCCTAACTGTCTATGCTATAAAGCTTTTACCTTCTTAAGGGTCCAGACAGTCAACTTGCCTTTTTTCATATGGCTCAGTAACTGGGAGCGGTTATACACACAATTGCTGCTATGACGTTAACAGCTTCTATTTTTGTTATAGCTCTCCCTATCTCTGAAGTATCAAACTTCTATGTCTTCCTAGCTCTTACCAGCTAGGAAAGACAATGTACATCTTCAGTATTTATGAGTACACTTCTGTTTTCCTTGGGAATAGGGGTTTTTCCATACCCTCTCTTCCTTTCCGGACTGGGCTAATTCTCCAGATCGGTCAGTCTTCTTCTTTTGGTCCTCAATGATAATAACTGTACCTAAAAGAGTTCTCAGCTTTTTCCCATAAAGCTTTCCATTGAAGACCTGCCGTTCTTCTCCTGCCCCAGTTGACACCTGGGTCATCTGCCCATTCCAGATTTGGAACTTCATCCTCACTGCTGTGAAGTTACCTTGAAGATTCCGCTACTGCATCTACAGTACACTCCATCACAGTTCTACTTCCTACAATCCAGTAGGTAAGTCCTATGTTGTACTGGTTCATTAAATATTTTAATGATACTTGACATACATTCTAAAGACTCATCTTTCCTGTAGTCTTTAGATTTGCTGTTCCTTGCAGCTCTTCTCTATTCAACTCCTACCCCCCATCCCTCAGGGGATGCAGGGGATCCAGGTTTGGAAAATGCCGTCCTGTCCAGGGATATGCATTTTAGGGATTCTCCCCTGGCACCCACAGTAGGGAGTCCCCATATGTGAAGACTCATTCCTGCTTGTTCCTGGAGATAGCACAGTTACTTACCTGTAACAGGTGATCTCTGGGAACAGCAGTAATTAGTCTTCACAACCCACCCACCTCCCCTAGGAGTTGTATCTATCTATTTCCTTTCCTCTGTCTCTCCTTTCTGTCTCAGCTATGAAACTCAACTGAAGAGAGGCAGTGGGAAAGGCGGGAAGTCACCGCGCAGGTGCGAGGGATGCTCCCAAAAGCTTTTTGATTGGATGCTGGGGAGCATTCCCGTGCAGGCTCCGTCGGTACCGACGTACCCATATGTGAAGACTAATTCCTGCTGTTCCCAGAGATCACCTGTTACAGGTAAGTAACTGTGCTTTATCCACCCGCCACCTTCATCAGCTCTCCCCAGTCGGGGGATCGAGCCTCCAGAGGTGGGAACAGCGCAGGATCCATCTCTGCCCAATCGGGGCATGAGCCACTACCTTTAAAGGTTCGCGCCGGCAGGCGCACGTTCTTTATCCACCCGCCACCTTCATCGGCTTTCCCCAGTCGGGGGATCGAGCCTCCAGAGGCGGGAACAGCGCAGGATCCATCTCTGCCCAATCGGGGCACGAGCCACTACCTTTAAAGGTTCACGTCGGCAGGCGCACGTTCTTTATCCACCCGCCACCTTCATCAGCTCTCCCCAGTCGGGGGATCGAGCCTCCAGAGGCGGGAACAGCGCAGGATCCATCTCTGCCCAATCGGGGCACGAGCCACTACCTTTAAAGGTTCACGCCGGCAGGCGCACGTTCTTTATCCACCCGCCACCTTCATCAGCTCTCCCCAGTCGGGGGATCGAGCCTCTAGAGGCGGGAACAGCGCAGGATCCATCTCTGCCCAATCGGGGCACGAGCCACTACCTTTAAAGGTTCGCGCCGGCAGGCGCATGTTCTTTATCCACCCGCCACCTTCATCAGCTCTCCCCAGTCGGGGGATCGAGCCTCCAGAGGCAGGAACAGCGCAGGATCCATCTCTGCCCAATCGGGGCACGAGCCACTACCTTTAAAGGTTTGCGCCGGCAGGCGCATGTTCTTTATCCACCCGCCACCTTCATCAGCTCTCCCCAGTCGGGGATCGAGCCTCCAGAGGCAGGAACAGCGCAGGATCCATCTCTGCCCAATCGGGGCACGAGCCACTACCTTTAAAGGTTTGCGCCGGCAGGCGCATGTTCTTTATCCACCCGCCACCTTCATCAGCTCTCCCCAGTCGGGGGATCGAGCCTCCAGAGGCAGGAACAGCGCAGGATCCATCTCTGCCCAATCGGGGCACGAGCCACTACCTTTAAAGGTTCGCGCCGGCAGGCATGCCCACGCCTGGCGAGCCCGCGCCTGAGGGCCTCGCCAGAGGGCCCTTTGGCGTGGCCCTTAGGCAGTGGCACTCCAACAGTCCACAAAAGAAATCCGATGTCACACCCGGAACAGAGCTAGCCACCACCACCAGGAAAAGGTAGCTATTCTGTAGCTGACCGCGTAAGCGCTAATGACTAGAATCCTCCGGTAACCTGTTACTGCTGCTAATAACCTGCAATCACTGTACTTTCGTCTTGCAGTTAAATTTAGTGCATCTTTATTGTCTATCAGCAACCTAGATTGTACTGTACCGCTGTCACTATTGCCACTAATTTGCATTCACTGTACTGTTGTACTCTATTCATCCCAATTGCTGGTATACAATTGCTAGTATCTAATATTTTTTCTTGCACTGTTGTCAGCATTTTCCACCGTTAACCTTGCTAATTCTAGCAACCTGTATCTATTCATACTGTTATCCCCTATTAACTTGACTGTACTGTACTGCTATTAATCTAGAATGTACAAAGTCCTGTTTTCACTCATTACCCTCCTTACCCTTGGTCTCCCCTGCGTCTCAAATGCTTTCAACCATGATACCAATTACATACCAATACTACATACATTTGGAAGGAGATGGTCTGAATTCCCCCACCACACAACGGCAAAAAACAACCATACATCCCACTCCCATCTACTTAACATTCCTCTACAAGTCATCAACAAGACACAAGCTAAGAAGCAACATCGCCAACGTCTACTGAAATGTGCGTTGATAAAGGCCAGATCAGTACGATCAAAATGGCCTGCAGCCATTGACCTGATTCCACTATACAATCTCGACATCCTGATGGTCACGGATACATGGCTATCTGATTGTGACAACGTCCTCCTGAATCAGATGCTGCCACCAGGATTTGATCTATACACATGCCACAGGTCCATTCAGAAAGGAGACGGGACGCTCATCCTTGCCAAAGCAGATCTAAATTTCAAGCTATGCAACTCCTCCAGCTCAACCCACCTTGACTCCCTCACCATATCTAATGAGCTCTGCACAATCAACCTTCTCTATCGAGCACCCTCCCCCTTACCAGATGACCTTCCAACAATAATTGAGCTTGCGTGCACAACATCCACTTCACGCTCTCCAATTTGGTTAGTTGGTGATTTCAACCTCCCATCTCTCCATGACAGCCACTCAGCAGCATTTCTGGACGCACTAGAGGATCTAGGCTACAAAGAATACGTCGACTCACCCACTCACACTAAGGGAGGTAAACTAGACCTCATTTTCGCACCTCATTTCAACACCTTAACACACCAAGCCCTTGCACTGTCGGTTGCACCAGTGCCATGGTCAGATCGCAATCTTATCCGATTCAATA
The DNA here is from genome assembly GCA_033557465.1 of Ichthyophis bannanicus. Taxonomy (NCBI): domain Eukaryota; kingdom Metazoa; phylum Chordata; class Amphibia; order Gymnophiona; family Ichthyophiidae; genus Ichthyophis; species Ichthyophis bannanicus. The sequence continues at coordinate 521,424,424 of CM066034.1, read as the reverse complement.
TACCCACTTATACTTCTCACAAGAGCCAAATGCCATCTAACACACCTGGAACCCACACAGCCCGCTTTCAACCACTCAACCGTGACGCTGTCCTAGAAAATCTTCGACCACTTATGACCAACACCTCCCTCAACTTAGACGACCTTATATCCAAATGGGACGAGAACCTCAGAGCCGCCTCATGTCCATTGCACAATGATAAGAAAATAAGAAAACGGGAACACGCGCCATGGTTCTCTACAGACCTTCATACATCTCTCCACCACCTACGCAAACTTGAGAGACGGTGGCGTCGAACCCACTCCCCAGAGGCCCTTGCAGCATACAATTCACACTTAATTACCCACCGTGGGAAGATAACACAGAGTAGGAAACTCTACCACACAAACTTATTGAAACGCTCCATCAATAAACCACATGCACTGTTCAGGTTAGTAAAATCCATAACAGGAGAGCCGGTTTCAGCCCAACCTGCAATGCCTCAGCCACAGGACTACGCAAACTACTTGCAATCAAAAATGATTAAGACCAGCACAAACATAAATATCAGCAACTCCTCTGTATCACCTAAGGCATCCCAAATAACACCTTTATGCAATTTCAATACGGTATCAACTAGTGAGATTGAGAACATTATTGCTTCCATCAATCCTAGCACAGCACCTAACGACCCATGCCCAGCCAGCTGGATCAAAGATCTGCGACATGATCTAAGCCAAATCTTGTGCAAGATACTGAAACAGTCCTTTCTAACAGGCTCATTCCCACAGAGTCTGAAACACACCTCTATCAGGCCCCTACTGAAAAACAGTAAACTTGACCCATCCAAAGTTGAATCATTTAGGCCAATCTCGAGCATCCCCCAGCTCGCAAAAATCATCAAAAAAGCTGCTCAACAACAGATCCAGCATCATATCGACACGGAAGCACCACTAGACCAATCACAACATGGCTTCAGGGAAGCACATGGAGTCGACACAATCCTTACAACCCTATTCAATGATCTGGTCACTGGAATAAACAGCATCCAACATGGATTTGTCCTCATCTTCCTAGACATCTCCGCCACCTTTGACTCTGTGAATCATGATATACTTCTGCAACGCCTGAAAGAAAATGGGATTCGAAGCACAGCACTAGAATGGTGTAAATCCTACCTTTCCAATAGGTGGCAACAAGTCAAAACAGGCCATGAATCTTCTGAACCTTTCCTACAGTCCCAAGGGGTACCTCAAGGATCTTCCTTATCGCCACTGATGTTCAATATATATATGCAGCCGATATGTGAATTGATCCGATCTTTCAACGTACAATGCCTGGCATACGCAGATGACATCCTCTACATGCCGTTCAAAATTGACCAACCAGTGTTCTCCCCAATAATCAATTGTTTCGGAGCAGTAGCTGAATGGCTGCTGACACAGAACCTACGAATCAATCATAGCAAAACTGATGTTCTTTTTGTTACAAAGAACCGTAAGTTCATACCTCCTCCATCGCTACTGGTCAACAACATAGAATTGAAGTCCAAACCCACAATCCGATATCTCGGCATCACACTGGACCAGCACCTGGATATGACAACGCATGTGAAGAATGTGACAAAGACCATATATCATAAGATCAGAACACTACGCCACCTCCGCCCCCTACTTGATTCTGCTGACTACCGATCAACCTTCCAGGCATTAGTCCTCCCACACCTAGATTTTGCGAACATCATCCTCCACGGTATCTCTCAATCAACTTTAAATCCGCTTCGCCTGGCTATGAATGCAGCTGCAAGAGTCCTCTCTGGGTCACCAAGATCTGCCCACATAACGCCTATCATGAAAGATCTGCATTGGCTAACCTTTACAAGCCAGACTCCACTATAAGTCATTAGTCCTTACTTTCAAAGCCTTGAATAACTACCCACCTACACCAATCAGCAAGCTAATTCACAGCACCCTCGAAAATAGAAACAGGAGGCCTACTGCTATGAACACCTTAATAGTTCCTAAGATGATGACATCGTGCACTAAGGCTACTTCAAACAGAGCTTTCTCAATATTCGCTCCTTTAAACTGGAATGCACTTCCCCATGAAATCCGTGGCATCAAAAGCCTAATCCTATTCCGAAAAGCTTTGAAATGCCATCTGTTCACAAAATGTTACCCAGAAGTCATCCCGGACACTCACACATCTGGCAAGCTTCCCACATACCCCAGACGCCTTAGCACCTTAATACAACCAGAAAATGGTTAGCCTACACAATAGCCAACATAACCATTTACCTGCACCATCCACACGAAATCACTTACAATATCCAAACGAGTTTAGAGTATTGTATATAGTATAAAGTATATAGTATAAAGTTAACCTGTACATAGTTCTCCCGGTTATCCCATGTGTTATTTTTCCCTGTTCTTTGTAAACTCAATGTTGCCTGTATGCATTGCAGTATGTTTTGTTCAATGTACACCGCGCTGATTATAATAGCACGGTATAGAAGAAATGTTAAATAAATAAATAAATTAATTAATTAGCCATTGGTTTTATGACCTCCCCAATTTCCTCCCCCCCAAATTTAAACCTTCAATGCCTCCTGAGCTTCTTCCCCCAGTGTTGGGAGCTTTACATCTCACGGATGCATTTCCCCTTGTTCTCGAATAGTCCCTGGTGGATAGGTATACAGAGTCTTATAGTATTGCTGGAACCTATCCCCACTGAGTTCCCCCCCCCCCCACTTCAAAACTTCTCCCGATTCCCTGATAATGGCAGTAACCATCGCTAGCACATCCCTCGTCTTCAGCTTGTGCGTTGTCTTCCTGCCCTATCCTCCCACATAGTAGCACTGTTGGACTCTGTCCAACTGATACACGGTTGCCTCCACCTGCAATTTTTGCAACTCCATCCTCAATTGGTTTAATCGTTTCAACGCTTGGGTAGTGCCCCTTTGCTTATATTGCTCTGCTGCTTCCCTTATTTCCCTTTGCAACCTTACTTCCTGTTCCATCTTTTTCTTCTTTAACCTAGCTGCCCACATGACCAATCTCCCTCTGATCACTGCTTTCATTCCTTCCCATACCACTACATCCCCCACCTCCCCCTTATCATTCACTTGCCAGAATTCATTAGTTCAAATCTTTTTTATTGAGTTTACAATACGCACATAACAGCATATAATTGCAATCACAGAGTAAGAGCCAAGTGCCGCAAGATGCACAATACATACAACAAAGAGGGCACCGTAAAATGCAATCCAACATCAAGAACAAGAAACAAAGTGAACAGAATAAAGAACAAAGCATAACCGTATAATATGCAAGGGGAACCCCCCGAGATCAAAGAGCTGCAAGCCCTCAGACAGCCTCACCACCTCCCCCCTCCCACCCACCACCCCCCTAACATATAACAACAGTCATGTACATACAGGAAGCATGGGATTGCCAGGGAAACAAGATAGGCCATTTCGAAAAGATAGTACACTCCACCTGGGACCCAGGGAGCCATCCATCCAAACAATGGGCCTGAAATATGACCGGCGAAGCAAGCATTGTCAACAGTGATATCCGACCCTCGTCAGATGCACTCCCCCTTCGCAACAAATGACCACTCCTAGGAAGACTTTACACATTCAAAACTACACTCCGCTCACTGGGGGCCAATTTTTGAATAACTGGGGACCAGAGGTCCAGGAATATATCCCAGTTCTTCCCTCCCTGCTGCTTAGCTGTTAACTTTTCCATATACAGCAATTCGCGCAGGGCCTCTTCCCACATGAGCACCCCTGGGGGCGTGCGTAGCATCCAGCCATCGGCTCAATAGGGTCTTCTTGACCAGCAGAAAGCCACGCTCCAGGAGTCCCCTGTGTGATGCAGCCGGGAGTATCGGCAGTAGGCACCAATCATGAAAAAGACAAATATCCCGCTGGCATATATCTCCAACACCCAACCACCCCGTCAGCTTAACACAAGCCTGCCGCCACACCACCTGAGCTGCAGGGCAGTCCCAGAAGCGATGTAAGAAGGAGCCCACATGTTGCTTACACCATATGCAGGTAGAGGTGGGACGCAAGCCGGCCTTAAAGGCCCACTTATCCGTGGCATAAGCTCTCCAGAGAAACTTATACTGCAACTCCTGTAAGTACACCCAGGAGGACCCCTTCGGGATTCGGCCAAACGCAGCGCACAAGGATTCTACTGTCATCCCCTCCACCCCATCCAAACACCACCGACTCGCCAGCGCAGAAAGGGGGGATCCAGCCTCCATGGAGCTAAGGAGCTGACGGTAGAGCAGGCTCTTTCGGTCCCGCTCCACCAATAACTGCAGGATATCACGTGGGGTCCTAGTGGCTGACTTCTCCCCGGCCTGGAGCCGCCCCCGTAGGCTCTCCAGGTAATGGCGGATCTGCAGGTACCCATAGAATTGATGAGAGGGAAGTTGAAAACGGGCAGAAAGGGCACGATAACTCTCAAGACTCTCCCCGCCCGGCATATACAAGTCCCCTAGACACACCAAGCCATGCTCCGACCAGGAGCGGAACAAATTGTGGGTAGGCATCCCCGGGGGGAACGCTGGATTGCCCACCAATGGAAGCAATAGTGAGGACTTCGAATTCCAGCCGAGTCTAGCGCACAGCGCTCGCCAAGTCGCCCGAAGCGCCCCCACGTAAACGCCTGCTCCACCCAGTATCCCTAGAGATGGTCTCTCCATGTGCAAGACATAGAGACTATGATAAGGGGCACACATCCAGTTCACCTGACGCGATGGGGCACAGCCTCCCCCCTCCTCCAACAGACCCCAGAGATGGCAAGCCATATAGCGGAGGTTGTAGAGCCTAAGAGAGGGCAAACCTAGACCTCCCTCCTCCGCCCTCTGCATCAAGGCCTTCAGAGGGATCCTGGCACGCCTACCACCCCAGAGGAAACCCCGGAGGAGGCTATCCAGCTTCCTCCAATCTTTTGCCAGGATCCAAAGTGGCAGCAAACGAAGAACATATAACCAACGGGGAAGCTCAACCATCGTGAATAGTGCCACCCTCCCCTTCAAAGACAATGGCAACCCCTTCCAGTTTGAGAATACTGCCTTGGTTCTGGCCAGCAGGCCCGGGACATTAGCCTGATAAAGGCGCTCAGGGCGGTCTGGGAGGCAAACACCCAAATACTTTAAAGAATTCTCGGCCCAAACCAATGGGAAGGACCCCACCCACGCCGGCTGCACCCGCCCGCCCACATCCAACACCATCGACTTAGAGACATTTATCTTGAGGCCCGAAAAACTACCATAATGCTCTATCATCTGCAACACTCGCGGCAGTGACTGCTGTGGGTAAGTAAGACACAAGAGCATGTCATCCGCGAACGCACTGATTGTGGTCTCCTCCTCCCCCACAACCACCCCGCACACCTGATGGTCTCGTTGGATTGCTTGCAACAATGGCTCAAGAGCCAGGACGAACAATAAGGGGGACAGAGGACACCCCTGCCGGTTGCCCCTCTCTAATACAAAAGATTTGGAAAATGTGCCGTTAACACCCACTCGGGCCATAGGCTGAGCATACAGGAGCCGAAGCCACCGCACATAATCGCCATGGAACCCCAAGGCGTCCAGAACATCCCACAGAAAAGTCTACGCCACCCTATCGAACGCTTTTTCCGCATCCAGACTTACCAACAACATAGGCGCTTCCTGACGCAGGGAGTATTCCATCCCCAAAAGCAGCTTGGCAATGTTCCTAGAGGCACCTCTACCCTGCACAAATCCCACCTGGCGGGGGTCAATGAGAGAAGGCAAAATGGGGTTCAGCCTTTTCGCCAAAACTGAAGCCAATATCTTCATATCACAGTTTATAAGAGAGATGGGCCTATACGAGGCTGGATCCGGTAAGTCTTTCCCCGGCTTCGGGAGCACAGTTATATCGGCGCATCGCATATCTCTAGGAAATTGGCCCAAGCGACACGCTTCGTCATACAGAACCACCAGAGAGGGGGCAAGACGCGCCGATAACATTTTATAGTACTCATAGGTAAACCCGTCTGGACCCGGAGCCTTATGATTACTCCCCGCCCGAATCACTTGTTGGATTTCCCCCACCGTTAACGGGGCGTTCAGTTGCTGCACATCCAGCTCAGATAAGTGGGGTAAGGACGACTCACGCAAAAAGTCTCGCCCTCTCCCATAATCCCGCTCTTCTTCAGTATATAACTGAGCATAAAACTTGCGGAAAAGTTCGGCCAGCTTCGGAGGCTGGTGGTGCACCACTCCTCCATCATCCCTAAGAACTGGTATGAAACGTGCGCCTCCAGGGGCCTTGACTAATTTAGCCAGCAACCGGCCAGACCTATTACCATACCGAAAAAACTGATGCTTGTAGCATTGCATAGAATAAACAGCCCGCCTCTGCAGAAGTTCGTGAAGGGCCGCCTGAGCCCCAACATACTCTAAGTGCAGCGCCCCCCCCTTTTCTACCAAGCCTACGCTGTAAAACGCGGACCTTGCGCTCCAACACCAATAGGCTACGGTCCATGTGCTTACGCCGCCTCACACAATAAGAGATGATCGCCCCGCGCATAACCGCTTTACTGGTTTCCCAGAGCAAAACTGGTGAGCACTCCGGCTTATCAAAAAAGAGAAAATCATCCCATTGCTCCTCTAGAAATTTCCGAAATTCCAAGTCCTCCCATAGAAATGCGGGAAACCTCCATCCCGCATGCAAAGCCCCTGCACATTCCCAAGTTACCCACACCAGGCCATGATCCGATACCATTATTGGCTCTATGCCGGCTTGCGCCACTTTTGATATAGCCCTTTCGCTCACCAACACATAGTCTATACGGGACCAGGAAAGATGCGCCCTAGACTGATGAGTGTACTCACGAGACCCAGGATTGAGGAGACGCCATACGTCAACCAGATCTCCCATCCTGCATAAATAACCCACTCCTTTTTTCCCCCATGCCCCTGCGCCACTGTGCGGTGATTTGTCCAGGAGCGGGTCATGTGGGCAATTGAAGTCACCAGCCAAAATCAAGTTATTACTTTTCGCTCCTTGGACAAAGCCCAACAACTTGCGAAAGAAGGCGTGATCATAAATGTTAGGGGCGTAGACATTGGCCAGCCAGATATCCTCGCTATAAATTTTGGCATGCAGCAAGAGATATCTCCCCCCGGGGTCCGCAGTCATGTGTTGCACCTCAAAGGGTACACCCCGCTTCACCAAAACCGCTACCCCTGCTTTCCTTGTACCCGAGGATGCGCCATGCACAGTCCCCACCCAGTCTCAAGCCAACTTCTGATGCTCCGCGGCACTGAGATGTGTCTCCTGCAGCAAGGCTATGTGGGCCCCCTTCCGCTTAAGGAGTTGCAGTATTTTAGTACGCTTCACGGGCGAGCCAATACCCCCCAAATTCCAGGAAGTAATCTTTAAATTAGACATGCGCAAGTAGAAGAGCTACAGGTTGCAGCGATATCTCAAACTCAAATCCCGGGAGTCGCCCAGCCTCAACTCTCAGGTCATGGCCCCTCAGATTATGCAAAACAAACCTTCTCCCAATGTCTCCGCTGCTTCCTGCATCAAAAAGCCGCCCAGAACAAAACCACCCCCCGCCCCGTGCTACTACCTCCCTCCCCACCCTAACCCAAGCCTGCTGTCGGTCCCCCTTCCCACCCCCCTCCCCGTCCTCCCCAACCCATCCCCCAATCCCCCCCCACCCTCTCTCCCGCCACTGTTCACCATTCCGATCCACCAACACACACCACCAAGCACTCACACACTCATTCCCACACTCACTCTCACAGTCACTCCCAGAGCTTCCCCATCCCCTACCACACATTGGCACAATCACCCTCCCTTTCAAACACCACCTATCCCTTACAAACGTATACACCCCACTGCTTGGGGTAAGATCACTGTCCACTGTCCATGCGCCTCCAGGCCTCCATCCAATAGCAACTGCAGGCGGCAACATAATGTCCATAGATAATATCTGAGAATATGAAGTCAAGCCAAAGGGCCATCACCCTGGGATTTCATTCCAGTGTCCAGTAAAGGTCAATCAGGGCTGGTCGGCAGCTATAGCGGGGGGAAGCGACCGAGCAGACAGAAACTTCCTCGCTGCAGGCACCTGCTCAAAAATGTGCGTTTCTCCCTTATAAAAAACTTTCAAGGTGGCCGGGTAGCTTAAGGCAAAACGAATTCCACCCTGGATGAGTGCGCTGCAGATGGGCGAGAATTCCTTCCGCTTGGCAGCCAGTGAGGCCGAATAGTCCTGAAACAGGAAGACAGGCACATTATCCAATTTCAAGTCCCGTTTTTTTCGGTATGCTTGCAAAATGAGAGTCTTCTGATGAAAGTCCAGCATACGAGCTAGCACCGGTCGAGGCCTAGCCCGGCCTTCCTGCCACTGCCCCAGCCGGTGTGCTCTCTCCACTCGAATCTGGCCCTGCAGCTCTGCCAAACCTAACTCCTTCGGCAGCCACGTGTCAAACAAGGAGAAGAGCTGCGCACCTGTCCAGGATTCCGGAACCCCAATCAGACGCAGATTGTTTCGGCGTGAGCGGTTCTCTAAGTCGTCGACCTTGAGCAACAGAGCATCGATTTGTTTTTGGTGCTGCTGCTGGGTCCGCTGTAACGCTAGCTTCCCCGTCTTCCATAACGGTCACCCGTCGTTCGACGACTTCTACTCTCCGCGTGAGTTCTCCAAACGTATCGCTCATCTCAGCTAATTTCTGCAACACAGCTGCAAATTTAGGTTCCAGAAGTTTAGCGACCTCATAGGCGAGCTCCTCTGGGCCCGAGTCCACACTCTCCTTGCTTTGGGAGTCGGGCCCTGTTGAAGGCTTTGCCGCCGGCGCCATCTTAAGGTCCCGCGCTCCTGCAGCCTTCTCCCGCAGCCTTCTCCCGCCTTGTCGCCGTTTTCATCCTCTGACCCACTCCAACACACACTGTGGGGCACTTAAACGATTCTCCAACGTTCGTTTAAGCGGCGGTGCAAGCTTCCAGCCCAATCTGCCACGGAAGTCGCCGAATTTAACTGCCGATTCTTATGGAGGCCTGGGAGCTCGGTGAGGAACGTCCTCACCCGCTCATGCGCTCACGTGATCTCCCGCCAGTATTCATTAATGTAGGCTCGCACATCGATTACTACCTCCTCATGTTTAAGAAGGTTTTCATTGAGTCTCCACAAGTGAACACCTCCCTCACTGCTATTTCCCATGATTTCCATCCACACTGGGGCATAGTCAGATCAGGTGATATTTCCCACTTCGGCCTCACAGATTTGAGGGAGGAGTAGCCTAGTGGTTGGGGCAAGGTACTTTATTTATTTATTTATACATCTTTTCTATACCGCCACTTCCAGCGATCAGTGGCGGTTTACAAGTAACATAAACTTTAATAATAGAGTACTATTATTTTACATAGAACAGATTTAGAACAATGAACATTCAACTATTAAATGTAACTCAAAAAAATATAATGAGATAACAGGCTACTTCAGGCCGGAAGGTCGGGGGTTCAAATCCCACTAGAGGACAGCAACTTTGGGTCGGAAGGACTGGGGTTTCTAGTCCCACAGATGCTCCTTGTGGTCTTGGGCAAGCCACTTAACCCTCCACTGCCCATGTACCCTGTAAGTATTAGTGTATGTGTCTCATATCCCTGCGTGTTAAATGTATCCCCCAATTGTGTTGTGACCGCTTTGATTGAAGGAGAAGGATAAGGCGGTATACAAAACTGTCTAAATAAATAAATTTGCAATTCCCAGGACTTGTCCACCAATATTCAACCTTGTCCCCCCTCTTGTTCAACCTATGCGTGCAACCAGTCTGCAAGCTTATTCAGGAATACCACCAACTACCATCTATATGTAGGCGACTTGATGATCTATACCCCCTTTAACTCTAAAAACCCGGAATACTTTGCACTAAAAGCTTGTCTGAAGACGGTCGTAAGGTGGTTAAAAGAGCAAAACTTGATCCACTGTAACAAATCTGAAGTTCTTACCATTACTCGGGACACCTCATACTCTTTCCCCCCCCCTCCTACCCCCCCCCCCCCCCCCGATGTAATTGAATGTGATGAAATGACTATTCCGGTCAAAAAGGAAGTGAAATATCTTGAGTGACCCTAGACCAGCGACTAAACATGCAGACACACATAAGGAAGATGGTATCTACCACTTATTACAAAATGAAAGTAATTTGAAACCTCTGCCCTCTACTTTATCACAACTATTTCCACACTGTATATCAGACCATTATCACACCTGGACTACTGTAATTCAATCCTCCAAGGACTCCTCAAGCATACTATCCACATACTACAGCTAGCTCAGAATACCGCAGCTCGATTAATCACAAGAGCTGCACAACAGGAACATAGCACTCCAACGCTCAAAACTTACACTGGCTACCTATATCATCCTGTATTAAATATAAGGCACTAATGATCTCATTTAAAACCATACACTTCCAATCAGCTGCTTGTCTCTTCCCACTGATACAGAAAGCTTTGGAATCTAGATCAAGAAGACAATCACATCAAAACTTCCTTTCAGTCCCCTCCCAAAAAACTAGAAGTCTACAAGTAACCTGCCAAAGAGCATTCTCAATGTACGGGCCAACATTATGGAACTCTTTTCCTTCTGACCTCTGTTCAATAAAAGATAGTTCAGATTATAGAAAAGTTGAAAACACTACTTTTCTCAGAACATTTTGGACCAATTAGACTCTCCAATACAGTAGCTCAATGCTAATACACAATGGACAACCCTACATAAATCTCAGAATGTAACCTTAACTTTGAAATTGTAAATTAGATTGTACCATAGTTTGCTCATAGCACCACAATGTATCATAGTTTGATGAGCCATTTCAATGTAACATAGATGTTCATATCCTAACAAATATCATAGTTTGTACAATATATCATAGCTTGTTGACCTAGTTCAGTGTATTTCACTAAGTTCAATGTATTAACTGCTCTGTTCCATATATAACGTTGAGCCTATTGTAAATCACTTTGATACCCTGAAAGGCGGTATAAAAAAATCTATAAATAATCTTTGTAACTGTAGCTATTGTGTGGATGGGAAAAGAATGTGTAATCCCAGCTATCACCATGACATACCCTTCAAATCTCGACTAAATGATGTTGCTTCATTAGCCCTTTCATGATACATCTACTCGTTCTACCTCCCTCGCCCTCCTGAGTTTGTCCCTCTGTGGATCAATCGCAAAATTGAATCCCCCTCCCTCCCCCCACTATTAATTTCCCTGTCGCTCCCCCCCCCCTTATTAATTTCCCCTTTGCATACTTCTCGATTAGATTACGCATCTCCTACCAGACTGGGGATTGCCTTTCATTAGGGATATATACAATCACCACTGTACACTGTCTTCTTGTGAGTTTCCTCTCAACATCATCACACTTCCCTCCATCCTGTACTACCTCCCCAATCTGCAGTGGACATCCACACCTGACCAAGATAGCCACCCTTCTCTTTCCCCCCTTCCCCCCTTGGACCTCCAAAAAACTACTGAGGGTATAATTGCCTTGTCAGAAGTCTCTCATTTCTTCTGGAGGTGTGTCTCTTGTACAAATATTATATCCCACCCAAGTTGCTCTCTCTCCTGAAAAAATTGCTGCCTCTTTAGTGACGTGTTAAGCCCTTTTGCATTGATAGAACCTATCCGCATAATTTCCTTAATGTGAAAATTACTGACATGCTATCCAGCTTTCCCCCCTCCCCCTCCGTAAAGTCTCGGAAGTGTCCACCCATCCCGGGCACCTGCATCCTTCGTCCCCACTCTGCCGTTCTTCACCCCACCAACAGTTCTTTCCCGCCCCCTTTCCATATTTCCCTTAACATTCATAAGCCACATCCATCCACAGAACATCAAACATCAATTAACCAATAACTGCCTATCCTTCCTTGCAAACCCTGCAGAGAGATCAACCATAGGCAACAAGCCTTTCTCCGGGAACAAGCAGTAAGTCAGTCCTCACATATGGGTGACGTTAGCGCCAATGGAGCCTTCACAGAAATATCCCCCCAGCTTTCAAAGAAAGCCTTTGTGAGATTCCACCATGCCTGTGTGGTCCCTTTTCCGCCCAAGGGTGCCATCATGTCCAGTCTCCTTTTTTCCACAGAGCCCTTCAGACGTCTGTCTGCTCTTCCCCCCAGAAAAAGTTGATTTTTTTCAACCTGAGTTTCATACTCTTCTCTGGTAGTGCACCAGTACTCTTCCCACCACCCAAGTCTGCTGCCCCAGCATAGAGTTTCGGATTCTTAGTTTTTCTTACTTTCTTGGTGCCTTCATGCCTTTTTTCCATCTGGCAGGACTGCGGGTCTTCGACCTCGCTGGGATACTTTTTTCTCCCATGGCTACCAGTAACTTTAAAACGTGTGATCAGTGTGCCAGAATAATGTCTGTGACCGACACATACATCTGCTGCCTTCATTGTCTGGGACCGGACCATGACCCCACAGCATGTGGCCTCTGTAAAAAGATGTCCACCAAAGCCCTCAACAGCTGCCAGCAGCAGCATGATAAGTTTCCCGGAATCCCTGGTACCTCTGAAAGCCAAGGCCTCCTCCGAAACCGCAGAATCTCGGGGGTAGCCTTACGGACCCTGACCAATGCCGTGGTTCTTTGGAAAGGGGATCTCCTTCAAGGGAACTCAAGAAGAAGAAGGCTTCAAAGGCGGCATCCCTGGATGGCTCAGATGGGCCGGGTACGTCCTGAGCCAGGTCTCGCAGTCCTAGACGCTCGTCCGAGGGATCGGAAGAGGGGCCTATGAAGGTTCCCCGAAAGGACTCTATCCCATGTCGACCTCGGTCGCCTGACACTATCCTTATCGAGGACTCCCCTTCAGGGGAACTGGCATCTGGCCCGATTCCCTAGGTGCCCTCGCCGATGGCTGCGGAGCCTTCTGGCCTGGAGTCCAGAATGGTGGCCCTGGAGAGCAGCTTGTCTGCCATCATGGACCAGCAGCAGGTGCTGTTGTCTGGTACCACTGGTTCCTCCGCCCAAATCACTGGGCCCTCGATGTCGAGGACATCCCCAGAGGCCGAGCCGATCCTCAAGGTCTTTCAGCCTTGAGTTGATCCTCGGCTGAGGTCTTGATCCGGTTCCCGTTCCACGGGGCCACGATCTTCACCAGCCAGTGTGCTTGGCACCAACCACAGGGCCCAGCCCTGGAACCCGTGAGCCATCCTCCCCCAAGTCCTTGATGACTATTCTGAATGGGAAACATAGAAATATGACCATATGACAGAAAAAGACCACATGGCCTATCTAGTCTATCCTTCCATATCAACAACTACAACAGTCCCCTTTTTACCTTTAGAGATCCTCTGTGTTTGTCCCATGCCTTTTTGAATTCAGTTATTGTCCTCATCTCTACCACCTCCACTGGGAGACTATTCCACGGATCCACTACTCTTTCCATAAAGAAATATTTCCGCATATCACTCCTGAATCTATCTCCCTTCACCCTCATCCTATGTCCCCTCGTAGCAGAACTTGCTTTCAATTGAAAGAGGCTGTCTCCCTGAACATTTATGCCACGGAGGTATTTAAACATCTCAATCATATCACCTCTATCCCGCCTTTCCTCTAAGGTGTACATATTAAGATCCTTAAGTCTGTCCTCATATGCTTTATAATGAAGACCACTAATCGTTTTAGTAGCCACTCTCTGCACCGGCTCCATCCTATTCACATCCTTTTGAAGGTGCGGTCTCCAGAATTGCACACTATACTCCAAATGAGGTCGCACCAAAGACTCTTAGAGAGGCATTATCACCTCCTTTTTTCTTCTAGCCATTCCTCTCCGTATGCACCCAAGCATCTTCCTAGCTTTTGCCGTCGCCTTTTCTAACTGTTTAGCTACTTTAAGGTCATCAGACACAACCACGCCTAGGGTTCCGCTCTTCTTTAGTGGACAAAAGTACTTCACCCCCTATACTATATTGCTCCCTTGGATTGCTGCAGCCCAAATGCATGACCTTACATTTTTTAACATTAAATCCCAGCTGCCAAATTCTAGACCATTCTTCAAGCTTAGCTAGATCCCTCCACATGTTATCTACACCTTTCTGGGTGTCTACTCTCTTGCAGATTTTGGTATCATCCGCAAAGAGGCAAACCTTACCCGACAGCCCTTCCGCTATATCACTAACAAAGATGTTAAAAAGAATCAGACCAAGGACAGATCCCTGGGGCACACCACTGGTAACATCCTTCTCCTCAGAGTGAGCTCCATTTACTTGTAATCTTTGTCGCCTCCCACCCAAACAATTTCTAACCCAAGCAGTAACTTTAGGGTCCATCTCTAGGGTGCTCAGTTTGTTTATAAGTCGCCTCTGAGGAACAGTGTCAAAGGCTTTACTGAAATCTAAATACACCACATCTAGAGCTCTCCCTCTGTCCAACTCCCTGGTCACCCAGTCAAAGAAATCAATCAGATTTGTCTGACAAGACCTGCCTCTGGTGAATCCATGCTTCCTCGGATCCTGTAATCCGCTGGACTCCAGAAACCTCACTATTTTCTCTTTCAGCAGCGTTTCCAATAATTTACTCACCACCGAAGTTAAACTAACTGGCCTGTAGTTTTCAACCACATCCTTACTTCCGCTTTTGTGTAAAGGCACCACATGAGCCTCTCTCCAGTCCTTTGGCACCACTCCCGACTCCAACAAGGCATTGAAAAGGTCAGTCAGTGGAGTTGCTAGAATGTCCCCAAGTTCCCTCAGTATTCTAGGGCCGGGGTCTCAAACACGCGGCCCACGGGCCACATGCGGCCCGCGAGAGAGCTTTGTGCGGCCCGCGACGGAGGGAAACAAAAAAAAAAACCCTGGCTGCTGCCGCTGCCGCCGTGGCAGCGGCAGAATCAACTGTCAATTTAAAGAAAAAAAACAAACTGGCTTCTGCTGCTGCTGCAGCCGTGGCAGCAGCAGAATCAGTTGTCCCGCGGCCCCTTCCCCTCTGTCCGGAAGAGCCCTGAGTCTGCCCCTTTAGCGGCGGGCTTTTCAAGCCGCGAAGAGAGTATTTCCCTCTCGCGCGGCTTGAAAAATGAATAGGCTTAAGCCACGCGAGAGGGAAATCCTCTCTTCGCGGCTTCAAAAGCCCACCGCTGATGGAGCAGACTCAGGGCTCTTCCGGACAGAGGGGAAGGGGCCGCGGGACAGCTGATTCTGCTGCTGCCACGGCTGCAGCAGCAGCAGAAGCCAGTTTGTTTGTTTTTTTTAATTGACAGTTGATTCTGCTGCTGCCACGGCGGCAGCAGCAGAAGCCAGGGTTTTTTTTTTTTAATTTTATTTACTTGGGCTGATGGGAGGGGTTAGGACTGGAAATGGGCTGATGGGGGTTAGGAAGGACTGGAGGTGGACTGATGGGGGTGAGTTAGGACTGGTAATGAGCTACGGAGGGGCTAAGACTGAAATGGGGTAATGGGGTGTTAGGACTGGAAGTGGGCTAATGGCAGCGGGGGGGTTAGGACTGGTAATGGGCTATGGTGGGGGCTAGGACTGCAAATCGGCAGCTGGGGTTTAGGGCTGGAGGTGGGCTGATTGGTGGGTTAGGACTGGTAATGGGCTATTGTGGGGCTAAGAATGAAAATGGGGTGATGGGAGGGTTAGGACTGGAAGTGGGCTGTTGGGGGGCTTAGGACTGGTGGGCTATGGGGGGGCTAGAAATGGTAATGGACTGGGGGGGTTGCTAGGACTGGAAATGGGCTTAGTGGAGGGAGCTAGGACAGGAAATGGGCTGATGGTGGGGCTAGGATAGGAATGGAAATGGACTGATGCGGGGACTAGAAGGGAGCGGATGCTGGGTGGGGCTGGAACTAGAAGGGAGTTGATGTTGGGGGAGGATTAGAATGGAATGGGGCTGGGAGAGTGAAATGGAGAGGGGAAAAATATTTGTGTGGGAGGGAAGACAAATCTACAATTGGCCGGGTATTGGGAGAGTAAGTGGTGATTGAGGATGGAGGGGTAAAATTTGAGTGGATGAAATAGGAATGAGGAAGGAGCAAAAGGAGAAAGATTAGTATGTTAAAGCAGATGTAGAGAGAGAATGGAAAAAGAAAACTAGAAGAGAGAAGAAAGGACAAATGGACAGCAGACGATGGAGAGTTAGCAGAAGACACGAAGAAACCAGAAGAAAGTAGCTGGAACAATTGCAACTGAAAAAAATGCACAAAAGGTAGAAAAATATCTATTTTGAATTTATTAACTGGAATATGTCAGCTCTGGGAAATGTGCATCATTAACTGTACGCTTTGTATGGTAACATTATGCAAATATTTATGCAAATGAGGCCCCGTGTCTTATGCGGCCCGCGGGTTACTTTCCAAGTCCTCATTTGGCCCTCAAAGCAATTTGAGTTTGAGACCCCTGTTCTAGGGTGTATCCCATTCGGTCCCATCACTTTGTCTAGAGACAGACGGAGGACGAGGAGTCGCTGGACACCCGTAGCCACCGCAATATCCCCTCAGACTCCCTTGGACATGATATTCCTCAATTTCGTCAGGGACATGTCCAAGGCTGTAATGTTCCTGACTAAATCTGAGGACCACCCTCGGACGGAGGAGCTAGAAATCCTCCACTACAAGGCCCCTCCAAGGGAATCGCTTTTGGTGCCCATTCCTCCCATCCTGTTAATTGTAAGATTGAATTTCTTGTAGTTTCACATTGTTATAGGTAAAAACAGCATTGCCTTGTTTACTGTTGTTCCATGTAAACCGCAACTGATCAATGGAAGGTGCCGGTATATAAAAACTCGCTAATTAAATTAAATTTAAATTAATCCTGGAACGGCTAATGCTCTGTATGTGAGAGACACCAGAATCGGTGCCGGTGGTGAGCAAGAAGCTCAACTTGATGTATCGAGTCTGCTGGAGCCCGGACTTCCAGAAGTCATGGCTGCCGCAGAACTCCATGGTGGTGGAGTTGGTCATGCGTCACTTGAAGATGCACTCCTCGGTGCCCCCTGGCAGGGAGGCACACACCCTGGATGCCCTCGGCAGAAAGTGCTACCAGGGGTCGATGCATATCGGCCAGATCCAGGCATACCAGCTGTACATGGGCATATACTTGAGAGATCTGGCGAAGGAACTTGCTGGGTTCTCAGCTGATCTTTCCGAGGAACCCCTGCAGTGGTTCAAGAACCTGGCCAAGGCCATTTGTGAGTGCTCCAAGTTTGTCTCGGGCAGCCTATGATGGCTTCAAGTTGGCGGCTCGAGTAGTGGCGGCATGCATCGGTGCCTGATGCCAGGCTTGGCTACAGTTGTCCAACCTCGAGCAATGGGTTCAGGACAAATTGGTTGACGTCCCATGCCAAGTAGAGAACCTTTTTGGCAAACCCATGACCTACAAGGCTACCGAGCTGGAGACGGACTTCATGACGAGGACTAGGCTTTCTAAAAAGACTGCTGCCCCTCCCTGACAGAAGGGCTTGAGTAAAAAGCCTTTCTACCCGAGGAAAGGGGCTGCTTACAGAAACTACCCACATTTTCAGGCCTCCCCAGTGCCCCAGCAAGTGCAGCAGGCCAAGGGACATGTGCAAGACCCTCGTAAGCAGAAGGCTCCCAAGCCCCAGGCATCGGCCCCGGCCCAGCCAGGGGGGAACGTTTGACTCCTTGGGCATAGCCTCTCCACCCCAAGGAGGTCAGCAGCCCACAGGGGGACATCTCATTCACTATGCCCAAAGGTGACCAGTCATCACCACTGATTCTTGGGCACTCCAGGTGGTCAACTAGGGCTACCTCCTCCACCTGGCATAGACACTTCCCCCTTTCTTTCCAGGAGTGCCCCCCAGGTCTCCCCTTCACCGGGGCCTTCTATTGAAGGAGCTGCCAGGTCTTCTCAAGGACAGAGCGGTAGAACCAGTTCCCCACCATCTCTGGGGCAAAGGGTTCTACTCCAGGTACTTTCTTGTACCAAAACAAACAAGGGGCTTGAGCTGCACAATCTGAAAAGATTACTGGTGAGGGAGAAGTTCAAGATGCTCTTCCTTGGAACATTGCTGCCTTACCTCCAGTAGGGAGATTGGCTATGCTCCTTGGATCGGAGGATACTTACACACATACATCCTCATTCATCCCAACCACAGGCAGTACCTGAGGTTAAGGCGGGGAACAGTCATTACCAATACAGGGTGCTGCCCTTCAGCTTAGCTTCTGCCCCAAGAGTCTTCACCAAGTGCCTGGCAGTCGTAGCCCCTTCCTCTGCCTCCAAGAGGTCTTTGTCTTCCCCTACCTGGACGATTGGCTCATAAAGGGAGGCACGACCTCAGAAGTGAAGCAGGCAACCGCATGTACCATCCAGGTCCTGCAGCATCTGTGATTTGTAATAAATTACCCCAAGACCCACCTCCTCCTGACACAGTGTCTGGAGTTCATAGGGGCAAAACTAGACACCCTCAAGGCAAAGGCCGCCTTTCCAGGGGACCGGGCCGCCCACCTCAGGGTTCTGGCCCGGAAATACAACACCGTCCCTTGGTGTCCGCTCGGCTCCTGCTGTGCCTGCTTGGACACATGGTCTCCACGGTCCATGTCACCCCAGATGCCCAGCTCCACATGAGGGCCACACAATGGTGCTTTTGTGACCAGTGGACACAAGCCATCTCTGGGACAGTGTCTTAGTGACCCATCAATTGGCAGACTCCCTGACCTGGTGACAAAACCCCCAGTACCTCTAGGCAGGGTGCCCTTCCAGACTTCGTGTCCTTAAGGGTTCTTACAACGGACGCCTCCCTGCTGGGATGGGGAGCCCACTGCGAGGAGCTCCACACCCAGGTCAGCTAGTCGCAGGATGAGAGCAACCTCCTGGGATTGTGGGTCGCAGGATGAGAGCAACCTCCTGGGATTGTGGGTGATACATCTAGTCCTCCGAGCCTTTTGCCTCCGCCTATGGCCCCAACTGGTGTTGGTCCAGACAGACAACTAGGTGGCTATGTTATCTCCAGGAACAAGCAGGAATGAGTCTTCACATATGGGTATCGTCGGTACCGACGGAGCCCACGCGGGAACGCTCCCCAGCGTCAAATAGGAGCGCTTTTGGGAGCGTGCATCCACGCATGCACGCTGCCTTCCTGCCTATCTACCTCCCTCTCTTCAGTTCTTCGTTTTCCGCGGAGCCGACAGGACGTGAACCCTGTCACCGCAGAAAATTCTACTTTTATTTCTTATTTTTTTGTGGTCGCGCCTGCCTTAGTTCGACGCCCACCAGTACCACCGGTGTTTTTTTTCTTTTTCTTTCTTTAAAAAAACAAAACAAAAAACACAGAACTTGTGGTTTTTCAGTCAGGGGTTTTCCCCTGCTTGGTGCCATTTTTGCCACTAGGCCTCTTCATTTCAACATGGAGAAACCAGCTACTGGTTTCAAAAAATGTTCAAAGTGTGCCAGCACAATTTCTGTCAGACACCCATGACTGGTGTCTTAAATGTTTAGGTCCTGACCATTGCCCAGCGGAGTGTCTCTCCTGCAGGAAGCTGACTAAAAGAAGTCTTCAGAATCGAGCAAATCAACTCGGTGCCCTGTTTGCATCGGACACGATGTCGGTAGCATCAGTGTCCTCCAGGGCCTCTACTTCTTCCCAGGGATCTCAGGTAACTAAACATAAATTTAAATCTAGCCGGTCCTGGAGAGGTAGATCTCCCTCTAAGTATTGAGATGCCTCTGGCGTTGCCCTCGAGGATCCTGCACTGGCAAAACAGTCCCGGCGGGAGTCTTCGGGCTCCAAAGCATTATCGGGGCTCCAGGATGTTCTCGAGACTTCGGCCTTGATGGACATTCCTGTTCCATGCTCGGGGGTTGTGGCCGCTTCCATCGGTACCAACACCCCGGCATCGGAAATGGTGATGGATAAAAGACTCTTTGCCATTGAACGCAGTCTAGCGAATCTTTTGGCTACTTCGGTCTTCGGTACCGCTAAAGTCACTGCAGACCGTTCCACAGGCACCAGTATCGCTATCGGTGCTGGTGCCGGTACCCTCGGTACCTGCTTTGGCAGGCTTACTTCCCCCGATGCTGAGTTTGGAATCACTCTCAAGCATGGGGGATCAGGTACTGACTCGCTACGGTACCGACCTCGAGCGGTACCGAAGACAACTTTTGAAGGAGAACCCGGCGCTTTCTCCCTTTGAGGAGTCCGATTCCGATGACTCGGATGACTCCACCAGTACCAGAGCTGAACTTTTACAAGATTCAACTCGTTCTCCTCAATGCAGGATGTCTCCTTCTGAGGATATGTCTTTTCATGATTTTGTGCGTGATATGGCAAGGGCTCTTGCCATTACAGTGGTTCCTGAGAAGGAGCCTAGGGCAGAAGAATTAAGAATTCTGCAATACCTCTTGG
The DNA here is from genome assembly GCA_033557465.1 of Ichthyophis bannanicus. Lineage (NCBI taxonomy): Eukaryota > Metazoa > Chordata > Amphibia > Gymnophiona > Ichthyophiidae > Ichthyophis > Ichthyophis bannanicus. The sequence goes on along the minus strand of CM066034.1, from coordinate 521,404,075 downwards.
CTCCAAAGGAAGCAGCTATGCTTCCTATACATCAGATCTTGCATGATCTAATGTTACGGATGTGGGAAACTCCTTTAACAGTATCCCCACATTCTAAACACCTTGACACTATGTATAGAGTGCCACCTTGTCCAGGTTTTCAAAAGATTCAACTACCACACCATTCTATGGTGGTGGAGTCTGCCGTGAAATGGATTAAGAGTACAAAGAGGCACTCGTCTAATCCACCAGGTCGTGAATCTAGAACCCTGGATGCTTTTGGGCGTAGGTGTTTTCAGGCCTCCATGCTTTCAGCAAGGATTAGTTCCTATATTTTATACATGGGAATGTTTCTTGAGGAGGTTACAAAAAACTTAGAGCTTTTGAACCCTTTCCTTCAAGATAATAAAAGAACAGACCATTCATCACTAGTCAAACATGCTCAGAATGTCTCTAAGTTCATGAATCGTGCTACCTTTGATTGTTTTGAATGTATTAGCAGAACTTCTGCTATAACTATAGGAGCACGACAAATTGCCTGGCTCCAAGCTTCCGACTTGGAAGAATGGGTGCAGAAAAAGCTGGGGAATATCCTTTCACTGGAGAAAATCTTTTTGGCAAGGATTGGCAATCTAAGGCTAATCAGCTTGACACTGATAATGCCACTTTGAATAGATTGTCAAAAATTTCTGCTAACCCAGCTAAGAAAAAGTCCTTTAAGAAACCCTTTTTCTCTAAGAAGAAAAAAGTTCTATCCATCTTCCACCCAACAGGCATATGTTCCCCAAAAAGGGCAACAACAGACGAGACAAAGAAAACCCAAACCTCAGCCGGCTCAGCAGACTCAGCCTCCTCAGGGTTTTTGACTTTTGTCTAGAGAACTTACTCATTCTTCCTGTGTTAGGCCCAGAACCTGTGAACATTCCGGGCCGTATCTGCCACTTTGCCAACAGATGGCAGCAAATCACATCAGAGGCCTGGACTTTGTCCATAGTGAGTCTGGGGTACAAGCTTCGTTTCCTCAGCTTGCCTCCACCCACACTAGTAAAACAGTTCAACTCTCAACCTCTAGGCATAGACCTCTGGCTACAAGAGGTCTCTTCTCTTCTAGCTCGAGGAGCTATAGAAGAGGTTCCTCTATGCCAACAAGGTACAGGGTTTTACTCCCCCCTATTTTCTCATTCCAAAAAAAAACACGGGGTTTAAGGCCAATCCTAGATCTTAGAGAGCTGAACAAATATCTAGTCCGAGAGAAGTTCAAAATGCTTTCCCTCGGCTCTCTTCTGCCATACTTTCACAGGCAAGATTGGCTATGTTCTCTAGATTTAGAAGACGCCTACATGCATATCCTTATTCATGTAGATCACAGGAAATTCCTTCAGTTCCTAGTCCAGGAACGACATTTCCAGTAGAGTCGTTCCCTTTGGGCTGGCCTCTGCTCCAAGGGTCCTCACAAAATGCATGGCAGTAATAGCAGCATTCATGAGGACCCTGGGGATTTTTGTCTTCCCTTACTTGGACGATTGGCTCATCCGAGCGCAGTCATCTCAAGAAGCTCATCAGGCCCTATTGCGAGCAAAACAAATACTGCAGTATTTGGGATTGGTCATAAATCTTACAAAGTCCCAGCTCACCCCATCTCAAACTCTCGAGTTTATAGGTGCTCGCTTGGACACACTGCTTGCAAGGGCTTTCCTGCCCCAACCACGCTGTCTGCGGATCATCGAGTTAGCATCTCAAGCAGCGCTGCAGACCTTCCTCTCTGCTTGACAGATTTATTTATTTATTTATTTATTTATTTAACATCTCTTCTATACCGCGCTATTAAAATCAGCGCGGTGTACATTGAACAAAATATACTGCAATGCATACAGGCAACATTGAGTTTACAGAGAACAGGGGAGTATAAAACATGGAGTAACAGGGATAACTATGTACAGTCAACAATATACTATATGTAAACTTTAACTATATACAATATTCAAGCTCGAGTGGATATTGTGCGTGTATTCATGTGGGTGGTACGGGTAAATAGTAGTCATGTGGGCTTTGCCTACTAGGCCACATGGCATCTACCGTCCATGTAATACCTTATGCTCGTCTTCATATGAGAGCAGCCCAGTGGACTTTAGCTTCCCAGTGGTCCCCAGGCCTCAGGAAGCCTTTCAGACAAAATCAGGGTTACCACACGCCTGATTCTGTCTCTCCGTTGTCTCTGGAAAACCTTTTAATAGGCTCTCCTTTCCAGCAGCCACAACCTCAGGCTATCCTCACAACAGATGTCTCCAAGATGGGCTGGGGAGCCCACTTGGACAATCTATCAACACAGGGCCTTTGGTCTTCCCAGGAGGTTCTTCTTCATATAAACCTCCTAGAACTCAGAGCCATCTCCAATGCTATTCGAGTCTTTTGCACCCAGCTCATAAACAAAACAGTTCTGGTGCAAACAGACAATCAAGTAGCCATGTTTTACCTCAACAAACAAGGCAGAACAGGCTTTCTGCATCTATGCAACGAAGCTCTGCAACTATGGGCCTTTGCCAGAGAGCATCAGATTCATCTGCGGGCAGTCTATCTCCCAGGCGTTCAAAACGTTTGGGCAGACAGACTCAGTCGAGTACTCCTGCCACAGGAGTGGTCACTCCACTCCTATCATCTTGCTCGAGTTTTTCGTGTCTGGGGAACACCAGACATAGACCTCTTTGCAAGTCCGCAGAGTGCCAGACTTCCCCGGTTTTGTTCCAGACTTCCAGCACAGAAACTGTCAAACCAGGATGCATTCCTTCTTCACTGGGTTCAGGATTACCTATAAGCATATCCACCAATCCCACTAATCAAAAAAACCTAATTCAAGCTACAGAGGGACCAAGGACGCATGATACTCATAGCGCCTTCCTGGCCGAGGCAAACATGGCATCCTCTTCTCTTGCATCTCTCTCAAGCCACCCCTCTGGAGTTAGGGAGTGCCCCAGATCTTCTGTCCCAGGACAACGGATCTCTACTGCTCCCCAATCCCTACATCTCAAGGCCTGGTTACTCAAGGCCTAGACTTTCAAGATCTAGACCTGTCTCAACAAGTAAAGGACATTCTTCTGGCCTCCAGGAAACCTTCCACAAGACGTTCTTACGCTTTTAAGTGGAAAAGGTTTTCTTCCTGGTGTAATCAGAGAGGGCTTTAATCCCCTTTTTGGTACCAGTAGACTCTCTTCTAGAGTATCTCCTTCATTTGTCAGCTTCTGGTCTTCAGACCAATTCTGTTAGAGTCCATCTTAGTGCTATTGCTGCATCTCATACGCTCTTAGATGGACAACCAATTTCCTCTCATCCACTTATTTCTAGATTTATAAGAGGACTTCTTCTAACAAAACCTCCCATTAAACCACCTCCGGTGGCATGGGATCTTAACCTTGTTCTAGGTGTGCTCATGGAGCCACCTTTTGAGCCTTTGGCTACTTCAGATCTAAAGTTTCTTTCATGGAAAGTTGTTTTCCTGATTGCCATCACTTCTGCTAGACGCATTAGTGAACTTCAGGCTTTAATGGCTGATCCGCCTTATACAAGGTTTCATCATGATAAGGTGGTTCTTAGGACCCATCCTCATTTTCTTCCAAAGGTGGTTTCACCTTTTCATCTAAACCAGACAGTTTATCTTCCTGTTTTCTTTCCTAGGCCTCATTCCTCCTCTGCGGAAATGAAACTTCATGCTTTGGACTGTAAAAGAGCTTTAGCTTTTTATCTCCAAAGGACCCAGCCTCAGAGAAAGTCTTCTCAGCTTTTTTGTGGCTTTTGACTCTAGCCATTTAGGACTTCCTGTCACTAAAAGAACCCTTTCTCAGTGGATTGCAGATTGCATTTCCTGTACATATCAAAGTAAAGGAATACCTCTTCAAGGTCATGTCACAGCTCATAATGTCAGAGCCATGGCAGCCTCAACAGCTAACCTTTGCTCAGTGGCTATTGATGAAATCTGCAAAGCAGCAACTTGGGCCTCAGTACATACTTTCACTGCCCATTATTGTCTGGACAAGGACTCCCGCCGGGATGCCTTGTTTTGGTCAAGCTGTTCTGCAGCACCTTTTCCATTCATAGTTCAGCTCCTACCCTCCATCCACTTGGATGCCTGAGGTCCCTGGGGGAAGCACGGGCCCATCTACATAGATTTGCTACATGCTGGGTCTTCCCTAGGCATCTTTCAGCTCGGGAGTCCCCATATGTGAAGACTCATTCCTGCTTGTTCCTGGAGATAGCGTAGTTACTCACCTGTAACAGGTGATCTCCGGGAACAGCAGGAATAAGTCTTCACAACCCACCCACCTCCCCTAGGAGTTGCTTTTCTCTCTCTCTCTTTCTCTATTTTTATCTACTTCTCTCCTTCGGTCTCAGCTTTAAACTCAACTGAAGAGAGGGAGGTTGATAGGTGGGAAGGCAGCGCGCATGCGTGGATGCACGCTCCCAAAAGCGTTCCTATTGGACGCTGGGGAGCGTTCCTGCGTGGGCTCCGTCGGTACCGACGATACTCATATGTGAAGACTTATTCCTGCTGTTCCCGAAGATCACCTGTTACAGGTGAGTAACTACGCTTTATGTGAACAGGCAGGGGGGCATGGGTTCCAGTGCCCTCTGCCATGAGGCGATGGCCCTCTGCCCCTACGCAGCCCAACAGGGCATACTCTTATGGGCAGTATACCTGCCAGGCCAGGACAACGCACTGGCCGACAGATTAAGCAGGGTCTTCCAGCTGCATGAGTGGCAGCTGGACCCCAGAGTGGCCAGCTGGCTCTTTCACCTCTGGGGAGAGCCATGGATAGACCTGTTTGCCAGCCCAGACAACTATCAGTTGCCCCGCTCTTGCTCCCAGCAAGCCCATCCCTCCCAGTTGGTGGCAGATGGCATTTCTCATCTTGTGGTCGGGAGGTCTCATGTACGCCTTTCCACCCATGCTGCTAATTGCCAAAACGTTATTCAGGACCCTCTGCGACAAGGCCTCACTAATCCTGATAGCCCCTTGATGGCCCAAGCAGCTGTGATTCCTGCTGCTACTCTGGCTCTCTGTGGAGACTCCCATCCCATTGGGGAGCTCCCCAGGGCTCCTGTCGCAGGAGGGGGGCTCTGTCTTGCACCCTAACCTGGGGTCCCTGTCACTGACAGCGTGGCTGCTGAAAGGGTGACCCTAGCCCCTTTTCTTCTCTGGGAAGGTTGAGAAGATCCTGCTGGCTTCCCATAAGTCCTCCACCTGGAAAGCATATGCCTTCAAGTGGCACAAATTTTCAGTTTGGCGCACAGGGTCAATCCGTATCCTGCCTGGTGCAGCTGGTGCTGCAGTACCTTCTCCATCTCTTGCATTCTGGTCTCAAATCGAACTCTGTCGGAGCGTACCTCAGTGCTCTGGCAGCGCATCACCACCTGGTGGATGGCAAACCCATCTCAGCCCAGCCATTGGTGACCCGCTTCATAAGGGGACTCCTTCTATCAAAACCCCCGGTATGCCCCGAGCGACCGAGTGGGATCTCAATGTGGAACTGGCACAGCTTACTCACCCACCTTTTGAGCCTTTGGCTTCCTGCCACCTGCGATACCTTTCATGGAAGGTGGTGTTCCTGGTCGCGCTCACTTCTGCTTGCAGGGTTAGCAAGCTCCAAGCCTTAGTGGCAGAGGTGCCTTACCCCAGGTTCTTCAAAAAAAACAGGGTTGTGCTCCGCACACATCCCAAATTCCTTCATAAGGTAGTATCACCTTTTCACCTCAGCCAGGAGGTGGTGCTGCCCACCTTCTTCCCAAGGCCCTTATGCCAGTAGGGCGGAGACTGTCCTCCACACCTTGGACTGTAAGAGGGCCTTGTCCTACATTCAGCGTACCCAGGGCCACTGTAAAGCTGCTCAGCTTTTTGTCTCATATGACCCCAGTAGACTGGGGGGAAATGGTGACCAAGCGTACGCTGTCTACCTGGGTGGCGGACTATATCACCCTCGCCTATGAGCAGGCGAGGCTTTCACTGGTCACACACACCGTGTCAGGGCCATGTCAGCCTCTGTGGTAAACCTGTGCTCCGTTCCGATGATGGACATCTGCCCAGCCGCCACCTGGTCTTCCGTCCATACCTTTGCAACTCAATACTGCCCGGAGAGGGAGTCCTGATGGGACAGTAGCTTCGGCCAGGCCATGCTCTGTAATCTTTTCGGGGTCTAGGCAACTCATACCCTCCAGCCCTTCTGTATTCAGGCTACTGGAGTGCTGGTTCCCTTCTGACACACTTGTCCTACTGCAGTCTGCTCCGTTAGTCTCAATTGCTGCTGCTCACCGTTTTCCCTGAGGGTAAACTGTGATTTTCTCTATGGGCTTTCGGTAGCCTGTAGCTAAGGAGCCCCATATGTGAGAACTGACTTCTTTCTTGTTCCTGGAGATAAGAATCAATCCTCACAACCCTCCCTCCTGCCCTTGGAGTTGCTTCCTTTATTTTTTTGCTGTCTTTAGCTATGTCATCTGACTGGACAAGATGGCACCCTTGGGCGGGAAGGGGACCACACATGCATGGTGGCATCTCCCAAAGGCTTTCTTTGAAAGCTGTGGGTATGCTTCCGCAAGGGCTACGTCAGCGCTGATGTCACCCATATGTGAGGACTGATTCTTGCTGTCCCCGGAGAATACCTGTTCAGGTGAGTAACTACACTAATTTGCCAACGAGAACCAATATTGTCCACCAAAGTCTACTTCAGGGCACATCAGTGTCTTGAGGTATCCTCTCCCTTAGACAGATGCTTCACCGCTTGCCCTTTGTTTACTACTCACTGGCATTGTTGCCCCGGAGCTTGAGTGCTGCTGCTGAAGGCCCTCCCTCTTTTTCCCGAAGACTTTCTGGTAGGTTCTGAAGTCCCAGGTCTTTCAATACTTGCCAAGCTTCTGCTGCTGTCTTGGCACGGCAAGGCCACCCCCTTGATGGTGAACAAAAGCCCGAACAGGAATAGACACTTCTACACAGTCCCTCTCTTCTCAGAAGGGCTGTGCTTCCCACATGTCCTCTGCTCCATTGCAGCTAGCAAATCATAAAGTTCAACCGTCCCTCCTTCCCATTTGAATAGGCCATGCTTCCTTGAATATGGTTAACAGTCTTTCTTTCATTGCATTAAAACCGAATGCACGCCACTATGTCCTGATGGCAGTTTGGTATTTGTCCTTGGCCCCAGTGGGCCCTTTCTATACGAGTAGCTCCTTGTCATTGTCCTTTTCCGGCCCCTCCAGATCCAGCAAAGCCCTAAATGCTCGATGCAACACCCCTGCACAGTCATTATATTGAACTGCTTCTGATATGCCTCTCACCCGTAGATTGCATCTACAGGATCTGTCCTAGTGGTCCTCCATTTTTTCCAGTAATTGTGCCTGATCTCATTGCAAGGAATTCCATCCAACCTGTAGATCTGTGATCAGCTCTGCATGTTGATCTAAACATTCTTCTACTTCCTCTATGCATGCTCCTAAGACTGCAACATCCTGCCGTACTGCTGAAAGTGCTGCCTTCAGCTTGTTTTTAGTCCTGCATATTTCACTCTTTTGTGAATTTAGGCAAACAAATTGATTTTAGAGAAGGTTCCATTCAGTATTTTAGAGTGATATTGCAGAGAGAGAGGTTGGGTAGAAAAGTTTCTGGTTTTGCGTGATGACACTAAGCTCTGCAACATTGTGAACATCTGGTGAGCTAGACAGAACGAGAAGCAGTTTTTAAAAAAATGCTTAAGGAGGAGCTGACTGGCAGCTGTGCTTCCATATTAATAAATGTAGAATTAGGAATTTAAGATGTAGAACTACAAGGGAACTATACACAGTTGGGGGGGGGGAGGCATAAGAAGGGATGGTCAGGGTATATATTGATTTTCACAAAGTAGATAAAAGACCATGGGATAATTATATCTGATAATTTTAAGGTAGGAGAACAGTCATGGCCAGAGCTGGATGGGTTCTAGCATGTATAAGGAGAGGCATAGCTAGTAGAAAAAAGGATATGATTATGATGTTCAGGTTATTTATGAGATCTCCAGCTTTAGACTCTAGAGTAATGGAAGGATATAGATAGGCAGCTGAGGCACAAGAGGTGAACTGCAATAGACATTGGATGCCCTGGAAAAAAGGGGTCATGATATGGGACTACAAGAGTAGATCCAGTAGCAGTAGCAAAAAATATTTTTCTTAGAGGATCTGAGGTTGTCTAAAAGTGAAAGGAGAGAATATGCACAACCTTAAAATGCTGCAAACCATTAAGGTAGTTGGATCAGTTCCAACTAGCTATGACTTGAGTGTAGATGTAAAGAACAAGGATAGTAACCAGGTTTGCCTAGCAACTTACAAGTTAGGGATTCAACCCAATCTGTCTGGCAAGTCAAATTTAGTCATCAAATAGACTTAGAATATATAGAGTCAACAATGCTGAACCATAAGAGTAGCTTCCTGACCACTGTACATAGATGTATAATATGGCGTGTATTGTAAGATTATCAATAACTGTTAAAACTGAAACAACTAAACTGGGATCTTCCCCATCAGCGGGTTGATGATTGAGAGATACTATCCAGAAAAGCCACATAGAATTAGAGGTCAGATGTTCAAGCAATAGCCACACAATCATTAGTGGCTGAGATTTTTACGGAACTTTGGTTTGATCTGGGAAAAGGGAGTGTTGGTAGGGATATGAACTAAAATAGGAGATCCTATAAGCTCATCTGCTAAGCAAGATATAGTACAAAGAAGGATGATAAAACTGTAATGGATAAGGAATGTTAACTTCAAGTGGCCAAGCTGTATAGCTGCATGAACAGGAATAACTAAGCAGGCCATTTGAGCATCTTTTGCCACCCCATCTTTGTTATGCCTTTTTGCTCCAAGGCACTTCTGGTTTAAACATTTGAAGAGGAGCTGTGAGCATTTCTCATACTATGACCGGTATATGCAAGAAATTAAACTGATACATCATGGTAACCCAGGTAAAACTTTGGTGTTTTGGAATATCTTCTGTTTGCACCTATGTCCTTTGTACAAAGATCTTTGTATCCTTCTGATGCAGGGCTTCTTTTCTGTTTCCCTTTTGTTTGCAGATTTCCGATTTAACCCAGCGCTAAGTAAGGCCTGTAAAGCTGATATTCCCAAATTCTGCCAGAATATCTTGCTCACGGCAAAGGATGATACAGAGCTGGAAGGTCAGGTCATAGCCTGCCTCAAGTTGAAATATGCTGATCAGGTGAGGGAGTACATAGGAGACCCAGGTTGAACAGGGTCTGTAGTGCTTCATGCAGACATTAATCATGCAGATATATTGAATCATTCAGTGCAGAGTAGGGCTACAAAATCAAGTGCCTCAGATTGTCCTGAGCAAATATCTTCTGCAGTAAGACATCCTTACTGTACTTCTAACCTATCTAATTCAAGGAACTTAATATAGAGCCATATACCAGCCCAGATTGTCCATTTTGTGGCAAAGCATGCAGCCATGTGTTCACTTAAATGTTTCTCAGAAGTAGATGCTTTTTCTCTTTATTAATTGTGTGAAAACATAAGATCTGCAATGGAATGAGCAATGCAGGCAGAATGGGAAGTGATCAGTGAAAGCAGAGTGGTCATGGGCTTCACAGCTAAGCTTCAGTGCAAAAAAAAAAAAGTAGGGTCATACATGTTGGTGTAGAAATCAAAAAGGATCAGTACATGATTTGGGAGTGAGATATGAATGCTCACCAGGCAGTAGAGAGATCTTGGGGATGATCATATGTTTTCAGAGTGCAAGCAGGATATCAAGCCCAGTGATTTTACTGATGGAGCCTGACACAGAAAAAAGCTTCTTCAGGTTTGATGTTGAGAAACCTTTTGAGTCCCTCACTACACACACACATCGCTTCCTGCCTGCAGGGACTGCCTCAGTCTTCTTTTTCTATGGGGCCTAGTGGTCGTGTCATCCAGTGCTCCTTTTCAAAACAAAAGTTGCTTCCTCTTCGTCTCTCCGGGCCAGTCCAGGAACCATAGGGTAGGCAACCTCCTCCAGCAGCTGAGGACTGAATTCTCAAAGTCTTGCTGACAGCCTATCCAGCTCCCCCTGGTGTCAGAGACTCAGTCTTTCAGTCCTCAGCAGCTGGATAGGACGTGTGGCTGACAGGAAGAAGAAGAAAGGAGGAAGATTAGAGGGAAGAATCCCTGGGGGGCCCTAGCAGGGTGCTAAGACCAGGGGAGGTGTAATTGGCAAAGTTTGTTTTAAAATAATAAATAGTGACGGAGGTCAGCTGCCGGTGGATCAGTGTGTAGAGGCAGCAGAGGCAGAGCCTGCCTCGTGGAGGGAGGAACTGGGAGCCCCAGAGTCCAGCCCCTCTACCTCCGAAACCCGAACTTACTCTCCCGCTAGCAGCGGAAGTAGAGGGTTTGCGGAAATTAAGGCAAGGAGTGCAGGTACGTGAAACGGGTTTGCCGATCGCACAAGGTTTTTGCTTGGCGGGGGGAGGGAAGCTTCGTCGGAAAGCTTCGGGGGCAGGATCGGTTGAGGCGTATGCTGCCGAGCCTGGCAGCGTGCGCACAGTGCGGGAGCCGCCGGGGTTTATCGGGCCTGGGGCTCTGCCAGTTTTGCGTTAGAAGAGGCAGTAGGGTTGAACGGTTGTTCGGTGACAGCATGGAAGATAGATTGGCAGCGTTGGATCCTTTAGGCAGACATCAGAGCATGGCGGAGAAGGCGAGAACAGCAGCCATTTTAGAAGAGGCAGCCGTTTTCTCCCGTGCTTCAGGACAAGCCGTTTTAAAAAAGAAGGCCAAGTCGAAGAATCCTGTTCCGGCTGTAGTTTGACTCAGACACCATTACCAGAGGTACAGGGGGGTTTAGAGCCCTTGTTTTCGGCAGATTTCCTACTCTCGTTGCATAAAGCCTATTGTTTAAAGTTGGAACAGGTACAGTGCAAGAGTTCCCCTCCCAAACTGTCAGGGTTACCGAGAGGGGATAGCAGTGGCATGGACCCGGGAGGGATCCTCAAAAAGGGACTTGGTTATTGAGGCGGGTGCCGATGGCTTCGGGCAGCAGGCCTCAGTCCCTCAGATAGCGGAGGAGGGGGAAATCCTCTCAGAATCGGGACTGGATCAGTGGACAGGGGATCTGGAGGAAGGTGAGATTGGGCCAGGCGAGGACCCCCAATGTATTCAGGGTATTTCGCAAAGAAGAGCTGGGGCTCTTATTGCATTCGCTGGCATCTCTGAATATTGCCCTACCGCGGTTCAGGAAGAACCTCTGGAGGATCCTCTGCTCCAAGGTTTTTAAAGCTGAGCAAGAAGTGTTTTTCCAGTTCAATAGGGTCATTAAGCAGATGGTGGTATTGGAATGGGAATGCCTGGAAGCTACTTTGAGGGGTGGTCGTGCCATAGGCCCGTCTGTACCCGGTGCCACCAGGAAGAGAGAGGGAGCTGCTACGGATGCCGAAAGTGGATGCGTTAGTAATCAGGGGAGACTAAGAAGACTACGATTCCGGTGGAGGGCGGAGCAGCCCTTAAGGATCTACAGGATAGGAAGTTAGTCTCTTCATAAGCAGGCATTTGACGCAAGTTCTCTTAATCTGCAGGCCTCCATATGCAGGGCGTACCTGTCCAGAGCTTCTATTCGTTGGCTCCAAGCAGTGTCTTCCCTGGAAGGGGAAGAGGGTTCTTCCTCGGAGGGAGCGAAATTAGAGTTGGCTGTGGCCTATCTCGCCGATGCCTTATATGATCTTGTAAGGATTTCGGCAAAGATCATGGCGTCGGTGATTGCCGCTCGGAGATTTCTCTGGCTGAGGAGTTGAGCGGCGGACGCATCGTCTAAGGCATCCTTAGTAAGCTCCGGTATAAGGGCAAAGTTGCTCTTTGGGGAGGCCTTGAAAAAGATGTAAAGGAAGTTGGGAGATTCCAAGGGCTGTGGCTCCCAGAGGACCGTCCGAAGGGTCCAAGACCGGGGCTTCTGCAGAGAGGTCAAAGTAGAGAGATTTGAAGATTCAGAGGGTCTCGGTTTGCTCCATATCAAAGAGGTCGATTTGTGGCCAAGGGAAGTCCTTTGGAGGAGCTAGGGGGTTCGGACGGAGGTACTTCGGTCCCCAGCAGAACTCCGCAAAGAAACCGCAGTGAGAAGATGCTGGTCCAGGTGGAGGTGCCAATAGGAGGACGCTTGCAGAGATTCCACTCCGTCGGGGCCACCATAACTACGGACGCAGTGGGTGATGGAGATCATCCACGAGGTTTATGTACTGGAGTTCGCTCAGCCACTGGCGCATGCCTTATTGGTGTCTCCATGCGGTTCTCCGGCAAAGAGAGAAGCCGGTAAACGACATGCTTCAACGTTTGCTGCAGCTTCAAGCGGTGGTTCCGGTTCCCCCAAGACCAGTATGGGTTAGGTCAATAATCGAGTTTTCTCCAGGACCAAGCAGGAAGTCAGTCCTCACATATGGGTGACGGCGCCGACGGAGCCCGCGTGCGGAGCATTTCCCCAGCTTTCAAAGACAGCCTTTGGGACTGCAGCGCGCGTTCGCGGTCCCTTCCCGCCCAAGGGGTTTGCCATCTTGCCTCAGTCCTTCTTTTTTTCCGCGGAGCCGAAACGGACGTAGTTCGTTTTTTGCCGAGGAAAAAGTTGATTTCCCTGTTTTTGTTCTTCCTTCGGTTTCGACGCCGGATCCTTTTCCCGCCTGGGCACGATACGGGCCGTATATCGAAGCCCCAAATCTCTCGTTTCGGTTTTTGTCCTTCATGACTAGCCGTTCGTAGCCATTTGTCTTCTGTTTTTCACGGAAGCGTCCTCTTGTTCTTTTGAACCTCGCAAAAGGGGAACACCTTTTTTTTTTTTTCTTTTTTCTTTTCTTTTTTTTCTTCCCTCAATGGCTGGCCAGCGGGTTTTAAAAAAGTGTGATCGGGGTAAGAAACTTATGTCTCTTACCAAAACACAACCCATGACTGCACTGCTGCCTCCGCTGCCCTCCCCGGACTACAACCCGAATCATGACCCGATGATCTGTGGTCCAGTTGTGGCAAAAAATGTCCTCGATAGGTGTTGAAGGGAGTCGGCAGCACCAGACAGAAGGACCTAGGATTCTTCTCTGACTTCCGTTGTCCGGAACGGGCCCGAGGACCTCGTCAGAAGCCTCGACGTCTCAGGAAATCCGGCCCGAGCCAGCGTCGGGGGTTTCCTCTGAGCGGGGGGTCCTCCTTCGGGGCTGTGGGGGGGACACAGCGCAGGAAGAAGAAACGCCTGCGAGGGCCGGGTGTCCGGTGGACGCCTCCTAGTTCCTCGAGCAGCCAGGTCGCCAATGAGCCCAGATAAGCCGTCCGGGGGGGGGGTCTTCGGAGTCGGAGAGGTCCTGCCAAGAACCTCGTATCGAGATGGAATCTCCTGGACACTGTGTATTGCTTGTAGTCCTCGTGGACCTTCTCCTCCAAGGGAGCAGACGGTCAGGCCCGATGCGCGTCGCAAGGGCCGAGCAGCGGGGGCCTGCTGGGTCTCCTGAGGTAGGACCGTTCAGGGTGATGGCCTTGGCGAGCGCAGCCTCGCTGCCTTCATGGAAACAGCACGTGGGCTATTGATCCCGCCGGTTCACCGGTGCATCTACCCCGACCACCGGGAGCATCGACGTCCCAAGTCGCCAACCCGGAAGGGCTGAGCCGATCCTCGAGTCCATGCGGGGCCTCGAGTCCGATCCTCGGCCACGGTCTCCGTCGGCCTCCCGTTCCAGGGACCAAGGTCGTCGACGCACATGGCTAACCCTCGGACGTAGGGGCGGGGACGGGCATCGGTGCCCGCCCGACCGGGAAGCCAATCGATACCTCCTCCGAGGAGGTCGGGCTGGGAGGACGGAGGACGAAGAGTCACCCGACACCTACAGGGCGGGTACTCGGTGTGTGACTCACCCGGATGTCCGAAACCGTCCTGAGACGATCACCCACCGGAGGGATACCCGGTTTCTTTTCGCGGACTTCGTTGCCACGATATGGCCAAGGCCTTGGCCTTCCCCGCGGATCCCGAGGAGGAGCCTCGAGCCAAGGAGCATGGAGGCCCTCCAGTATGACTCTCCCCCGAAGGAGGCCTTTACTGTACCAGTTCCTCCAATGCGGCAGCGGCTGCTCTTCCGCATGTGGGAGACCCCAGCCTCGACGCCGGTGTGTGAGCAAGCGGGTCGATTCCATCTATCGAGTCCGCAAGAGCCCTGGGTTCCAAAAGGCACAATTACCGCACCACTCCTTGGTTGTGGAATCGGCATGCATCGACTGAAAAGTCAGAAGATGTGCTCCTCGGTGCCCACGGCCGGGAGGCCCGGAACCTGGATGTCCTCGGTAAGAAGTGCTTCCAGGGCTCTATGCTTGCTTGCCGTGTCCAGACATACCAGTCTACATGGGCATGTATCTCCGAGACCTGGCAAAGGGGAGATTAACCGGGTTCTCTGCTGATCTCTCTGAGGAAACCTTTGCAGAGGTTCCAGGCCTTGTCCACTGGTATTCGAGAGTGCTCGAATTTATTTCTCGAGCAGCCTACTATGGCTTTGAGGCTTAGGCCCTAGTATCCGGGGCCGGCATGGTGCCCGCCGACAGGCTTGGCTACAGTCATCCGATCTCGAGCCATGGTACAGGACAAGTTTGGTCGATGTCCCCTGCCGAGGTGAAAACATCTATGGCAAGCCCATGGCTGAAAATGCTGCAGAACTCAAGACCGAGGACTCTGACCCGGACTAGGCTGTCCAGAAAAACCTCTGCCCCTTCTCAGAAAAGAAGGGCTCGGGAAAAAAGACCTTTTACCCGAGGAAGTCATCTGCCTATAAACAATACCCTCATTATCAGGCCTCTGCAGCTCCCCAACAGGTTCAGGGGGGCAAGGGGGGCCCACAAGGGGCCCGGGTCATGGGCCCTGTTAGGCAGAAGGCCCCCAAGCCACCAAACACCAGACCCCTGCTCAGCAGGGTGGGGGTTTTTTTGACTCATAAGGCATAGCCGTCTTCTCCTCATCTGGCTCACATCAGCCCAGGAGGCTGGCTGGCCCACTTTGCCCACAGTTGGTCAGCCGTCCCATCAGCACCTGGGTGCTCCATATAAGTCCAAAAGGGCTATCTTCTCCATTTTCACCAGGTACCTCCCTACTATTTTCCAGGGGAGTCTCCCGAGACTCCCTCTGCACAGGGACCTACCTCCTTCAGGAGGTAGCCAAGTGCTGCTAAAGGAACAGGCTTTTTGAACCGGTGGCACACCACCTGAGAGGTTCACGTCTTTTATTCCAGGCGTACTTTCTGGTACACAAAAGAAAACAGGAGGCCTCAGAACCCAAATCCTTAGACTATGCAACAACCTCAACAAGTTCCTGGGATGAGGGAAAAAGTTGCAATATGCTTACCCTTGGAATCCTGCTGCCCTATCTCCCCAGGGAGATTGGCTATGCTACCTTAGATCTAAAGGATGCTTATACTCACATCCTTATTCATTCCCAGATCACAGACAATATCTCCGATTTGTTGTGTGGGTGAAAACCTACTACCAGTACAGAGTACTGGCCCTTTGGCCTAACCCTCCGCTCACATGGTGTTCACAACAAGGGCCTGGCGGGTGGTGGCGGCGCCTACCTGAGGCTTCAAGGTCTTTTTGTTTCCATGACCTGGACGACTGGACTCATAAGGGGCCCAGTCTTCCCAGGAGGCCAGTTCAAGCCACACCTTCGCACTGTGGCTCTGCTTCAGCATTTGGGGTTTGTCATAAAACTTTGCAAAGTCCAACTTTCAACTTTGCTCCCCGTCCGCAGAACTTAGAATTTCATAGGAAGCAAAGGCTGGACACTCTTCAGGTGTGAAGGCCTTTTCTGCCAATGGACAGAGCCCACAGGTTGACAATGGAATCTAGCCCAGGCAGTTTCGCAGCAAATCCTGGTCTCCCCCGCCCCCCCCCCCCCCCCAGGCAATTCCTGAGAACTTCCTCAGCCAATATGGGCGGCCACGGTTCATCGTATAACCCCCAATGGCCCGCCTGCACATGCAGGGCCCTACTCAGTGGAGCCTTCTGAACTCGGTGTCATCAAGCCACAGGGAGCCTTGCAGACCTCAGTAAGAATATGCCGCCCTGCTCGTCTCCTCTCTGCAAATCGGTGGCTTCACAATCTTCCGAATCTGGTACTCTGTATTGGTTTTTCAATCCCCTCCGCAATTCCTCACAGTGCTGACGACATGAAAAATAGCTTCTCTTCTTAGGTTGGGGCGAGCACCATTGCCAAGGGGCATGTACTCAGGGTCTCTGGACCCCTTGGGAGGCTGCTCAAGCAGAACCATAAACTTCCTTGGCGCTACGGGCGGAATACGCCTAGCTCTGAGAGCCCTTCTCCCACCTCACAACATCTCACCAGTCTGTACTGGTCCAGGATGGACAATCAAGTTGCCAATGTTCTATGTGAACAAAAACAAGGAGGCACAGGCTCCTTCCTTCTCTGTCAGGAGACACAACAACGGCTGTGCTCTTGGGCCGTCCAATCATGGGAATCCTCCTTAAGGCTGTCTACCTCCTAGGTCAAGAAAAATTAACCCTGGCGGACAGGACTGAGAAGGCTCCTGCAACCACACGAATGGAGATTGAATCCATTGGTGGTTCAGCAGATCTTTCCTCAAGTGGGGCCTACCCCACCACATCGATCTTTTCGCCAGTACAACCTCTGAACTGGCAACTCCCGAGATTCCTGTTCCAGACAACCGCATCCTCCCCTCTTCAGAGTAGCAGCGGATGGATGCGTTTCTGATTCCGTGGTCCCAAGGCCTACTGTATGCGTTTCCCTCCCACACCACTAGTGTCCCGAACACTGTTCAAAGTTCTCAAGGACGGGCCTCAATGATTCTGATAGCCCCCAGGTGGCCGAGGCAACCGTGGTTCTCACTTCTGCTGCAACTGGCTGTAGGACACTCCCCTTCCTTCCTCTGGGGATTCAACCATTCAATCTCTCCAACTGTCTCAGGAACAGGGATCGTCTCTTGCACGACCCCAACCTCCAGTCCCTTCATCTGATTGGCCTGGCTGCTGAATAGGGTTAGTCCTGGCTCCCCTACTAACTGCCTAGAGAGTAGATAGAAGACGTAGTCTTAGCCTCTAGAACGGTCAATTCCACCAGGAAATCCTACGCTCTTAAAGTGGCGTTAGATTCTCCACTTCGTGTTGCTCTGCACAGCGAGAATCCCTTCTCGTGCTTGGTTAGCGGTAGTTAAGTATATGCAATATTTGCTTTACCTCTCACAATCTCCGGCCTTAGGTCCAACCTCTGTCAGGGTTTCACCTCAGTGCTCTCCTCAGCGCACCACTTCGCCGGTGGGACCGGAAGGCCTCTTTCCAACCACCCTTTGGTGGCTCGTTTTTCCCGCTCAGAGGACCTCCTCCTGCTTAAGGCCTCCTTTACGTCCACCCAGGCCCACTGAGTGGGGATCTGAATGTGATCTTACAGCGGATTACGTTGTCCGCTATTTGAACCTATGGCTACCTGCCCTCCTCCATTTTTTCCCTCCTGGAAAACCTTGTTTTTTGGTAGCTCTTACCCTCTGCTAGGCGAGTGTAAGTGAAACTTCAGGCACTAGGTCTGATCCCCCTTACACTAGTTCTACAGTAATAGGGTAGTCTTACAGACTCAACCCAAAGTTTCTTCCGTAAGGTTGTCTCCTCCTTTTTTCACCTCAATCAGGAGGTGGTATTCCGACCTTCTTTCCCAGGCCGCATGCCAACCGGGCTGAGATGGTCGCCTGCATACCCTGGACTGTAGGAGGGCCTTATCCTTCTACCTTTGACCGAACGTGGGAGCCTTCGGAGGGCTGTTCAGGTTCTTCGTTCTTTTGAACCCAAATAAGTTTGGGGCTACCTGTCTCCAAGCGTACTTTGTCCATATGGGTCCGCTGCCGTGTATCGCCTGGGTTTATGCGGGCAGCTGGCCCTCTCGTTGGATGCGTCGAGTCACGGCTCATCATGTCCAGGGCGGGAAGGCTGGCGTCAGTGCCATGTCATCTCCCCTCTGTTCCGTTGGCAGACATCTGCCGGGAACACTAACTTACTTGGTCCTTCCAAGTCCAGGACTTTTGCGAACCCATTCACTCCCTTTAGAGGGAGTCCCGCTGGGAAGTGCTTTCCGGACAGGCAGTACTTCTCCCATAATCTCTTTGGGGTTTCTTAGGCAAACTCCTACCCTCCGGCCCTGGTGGTTGGGCTACCGGTCGGGGGGCGTTCTCCGAGAAGGTTCTCTTCCTTAACGTACTGACGCGGTCACACAGAGGGAGATTCAGTTTTTTTTCGGCTTGAGGTCTCCGGTATATCTCGCCTTAAGCTGGGGAGGTCCCCCATAGTGAGGACTGACTTCCCTGCTTGGTCCTGGAGAAAGAGTATTGGTACTCACCTGTAACAGGTGTTTCTCCAGGAGCAGCAGGAATCAGTCCTCACATACCCTCCCTCCTCCCCTTGGGGTGTTGCAGTCCCATAAAAGATTTATTTTGCTAATTTTTTTTGGCTGTCTTTTAGCTATGTCATCAGACTGAGCAAGGATGGCACCCTTGGGCGGGAAAGCTTGGGATAGCGCAACCCAATAGTCGCGTGCTGCAATTACCCAAAGGCTTTCTTTGAAAGCTGGGGAAATGCCCCGCAACGAGGGCTCCGTCGGCATCGACGTCCTCCTATATGTGAGGACTGATCCTGCTTGCTCCTGGAGAAACACCTGTTTTACCAGGTGAGTAAACTACTCTATTTCTTGGTCCCCACAAAAGAAGGGGGTCCTTTTCCGGCCCATTCTAGATCTCAAGCATGTGAAACGCTGTTTGAAAGGGTGCTGCATTTTCCGAATGGGAGGACTCCTATGATAGGTAATTCGGGATCAGTAAGGCCGGGCGCAAGCGGAACTTTCTTGCCATAAAGATTATAACGGAAGCATATCTACACACGTTCCTATCAGACCAGACCAGAGCATCAAATGTTTTTTTTGCGCTTAACCGTGCCCATAGGCACATTTTTCAGTTCCGAGCTTTGGCCATTTGGGCTGGCTAGACGGCGCCGCGCATGTTCACGAACGGTGATGGTGGTGGTCGCAGGCGGCGTTTGCGGAAAGAACGGCCATTCAGGTGCATCCCTACCTGGGACAACTGGCTTATTCGAGCAGGGGTCGGTGGTGGCAGTCGGTGGGGGCTGACTCATGTGTAGTGAATTTTCTGGAACATCTATGTTGGTAAATCAGGCCAAGAGTCCAGGCTTCCAAATTCGTGAAGCACCTCGATATCTCATGGCTTTGTTTCGACACAGGTGTTGTAATGGTATTTCTTCTTTCTTCCTTTCTGCCAGAGGACATAGTACAAAAGATCTTACGCTTAAGGTCAGGTACACGTTTTTTTTTATGCATGAAGGCTTCTGATGGCGTTGAGCTACTTACAGCTTGCTGTGCTCCCTTGGCTGCGGCATGAGATTCTGGTGCCAACTGGGCCAGGGCTCATATGGTGTCCCCTTCAGCGAGCTTTGTTATCCAGAGGGTTTGCCGCAGGAGCATTGTGTGTTTCGCTGAGTCAACACTTTTAGTGTGCCCGGAGGCTCTCAGCGGCAGTCTGGCAGTTGATGGTTGGATCCCAGGCATCTTTCAGCTGGATTGGCCGGCTGGAGCAGCCGGACTGGGTTCTTGTCACCCCCGGATGCCAGTCTCTCACGCTGGGGGGGCCGCATTGTATTTCCCAGGTGGCGCAGGTCTGCTGGTTTGGCGAGAGGTGAGCAGATGGTCGATCAGTCGCCTGGAGATGAGGGCGGTGCAGTTGTCACTTCAGGAGTTTCGAGAGTCTGGTGAAGGGGAAAGCATTTTGCGGGTTTTCCTCTGACAATGCGGTGACTGTATCCTATAAGGGGTCAATCGGCAAGGGGATCCAGGCAGTCGCCGGCCTTGTTGGAGGAGAGATGCCTCTTTTGAGGCAGTGGTCAGAGAGGCCATCTGGTAGCTCTCTCGGCATCGCTCATGTAGCAGGAACGGACAACCATGCAGGCTGACTTTCTCAGCCGGCATGTCTTAGATCCAGGAGAGTGGGAACTGAATGAGGCGGTCCCCTCATGACATTAACGGTGTAGTGTTGGACAGCCGTTCATGGATCTGATGGCCATGGGCTCGGCAATTGGGCCAAGGCATCGCGGTTCTTCAGCCCGGTGCAGGGAACACAGGGCGGAGGGACTTGATGGGCTGGCTCAGCCTTGCCCGTCGGGCGGGCTGCTCTATGTGTTTCTTCTCCCATGGCCAATGCTCGGTTGGAAATCATTCAGAGGATAGCAAGTCACAACGAAAAGTTAATTATCATTGTCCAGGATTGGCCAAGGCGGGCTTGGTATGCGGACTTGGTGGCTCTTCTCATGGCCTGTCCTTTGAGGCTTCCCAGTCGAGGCAATCTATTATAATCAGGTGCCAACTACTAATGCCGCAGGGTGGATCGCTTCTTGCGTTACGGCGTTGTCTCTTGAAAGGGAACTCCTGCAGCGTAGATTATATTTCCGCAGCAGTAGAATCAACGATGTTGCATTCCTAGAGAAGGTCTACGTCGTTGTCCTATGTCCCCTATTTGGCGCATTTTTGAAGGTTGGTGTGAGAAACCTAGCGTTAAACCGTTTTCTGCGACGGTTCCCCGACATCTTGTCGTTTCTGCAAGGGGGTCTGGATAAGGGTCTGGCCCCTCAGCACTCTAGAGGTTTCACCTGGCGGCCCTGGCTTGCCTATAGGGGCAAGGTACAAGGGGGTCATCTTTTCATTGCATCTGGATGTACTGAAATTCCTGAGGGCGGTTAAAAAGGTAAAGGCCACCATTGAGACCGGTATTGGCCGCTTTGGATTAAAATGTGGTCTTAGAAGCATTGACAAACAAAAAGAACGGTTCCCTTTTAAGCCCGATGGGGGGAGGGCGGTGGCTCTGAGAGAGCTTTCTTGGAAAACTGCCTTCTTGGTGGCAATTGCCTCGGCAAGAAGAATCTCAGATCTGCAGGCTTTATCGCTGTACGAACCGTACCTGCAGTTTTTTGGTGGAGAATGTGGATGTTGCTGCCGGTATCCTCGTTTCTGCCTAGGGGGGGGAGTTAGTGTCTGGTTTTTATCCACGTGAATCAGCCAATTTCATCTTCCTACCTTTCAAAGCCGTGAAACGGATGTTATGGGTAATTCCGCTTCGGAGGTTGGATCTCGGACTAGTGCTCCGTCGGTACCGTTAGGAGGACGGAGTCATTTAGTAAGACGGCAGGTTGTTCGTACTTTTTGGCGGAACACGTAAAGGGGAAGCGGCTTCCAAAACCTCAATTTCCT